>VWZT01015731.1:199792-249862 GCA_013397055.1 Pachycephala philippinensis
TTCTTCTCTTTTCACTACATTTTGATCAATACGAATTTTGCAGTTGCTTCTGATTTCATTACTTTTTGATTCAATGTTGGTTGTAATTCTGATTCACCTGACACTTTAAAAGTTATTTTTCTTTATAGAATAGTAGATTAATTTTTAACTGAGAAAAGCCTGTATAAGCTGAAGTTTCCCAAATTTAACAAAAAGAAAGTTGTTTTTTCAGAAGTAAAGCATATCGATCCAACTTTAAGGAAAATACTACCCAATTTTTTTCTTTAGGAAAACCTACCTGCAAACCATGATAAATCTTATTTATTTAATTTTTTGATGATTATTAAAACAGTATTGAAACCATGCTTTGGTTAAGTGGTACACTACTGCTCCTTGGTTTTTCAAACACATCCATGCCATGGGGCAAGAAGACAGTTTAGGACTTGATGTTGCATCTGGCCTTGGAGGTGCTGCATCTCCCATTTTCCTGTGGCTTTTTTCTCTCATTTGAATTGCTTTGTATGCTTGGCCCTGTGACATCTCTATAATGTTTTCTACAGCTTAAGTAGATCCTCAAAAGCACTAAAAGCTGTGTAGAACTCATGCAAATGTACAATTCATCAGTTCAGAAAGGTACAAATAAAGATATTTAACGTGAAAAGCATCATTTTTCTATCACTTCTGTCACACTGGTCATTTTGAGACCTCAAGGATTTTTATATCTCCCATTTCTTTCTGATGGGAATAAATTCTGGGGTTTTTTCCACATACAGCCCCCAAAATTGCAAACAATCTTTGAGCTTTGTGCTAGAAATTTTCACTTTCTTAGCTGCAAGATGAAAACTAATTCTCCCCTCTGTCTTAGGTTGGAATACTGATTTGCAGAACTTCTCACTGGAGGACATGGTAGATATTTTTAAATCGTGCTTGCTCTTTAATGTGGAGAGTCATCTCTGGGAAAAGTTTGCAAGATCAGGCCCACGGTCATCATTTAGTCAAACTGCATAATTCTTAGGTCTTTTAATCTTTTCTCATAAATCAATCCTCCAATCCCCTTAGTCGTATTTGTTGCTCGTCTCTGAATTCCTTCCAATTTTGCAATTTACATTATAATTAGGGCTTAGTGAAACTGATGAGAAAGTGATTTTTGGGGCCAATTTTTATGCTGCTTGTAAATACTCAAAATCTGGCTTTCCACAGGCTCGTGAGGGCCCCCCGAACTGCGTGACAATGGCAGGGACCTGGGGAACTCCCACTCCTGGGGCAAGGACAGATGTTTTGCCAGATTCTCCCACTGTGGCTTGCCACTAATTAGTATTCATTATCCCATTGATTTCCGTGGGACTGTAACTGCCTACAGCACAACTCACAGGGAATGAGGATGGGAGGATCTGCCCCAGCCTGCATCCAGGATCCCTAAATCACTCCCTGGTTGGACTCAAGGTGAGCAGCTGGGAGCAGGCAGGGCACAGGTTGGGATTGGGCTCTTTGGAGGAACAAAAGGCATCATCAGGCAGAGATGTTCTCTGAAGGAATGCCTGTGCTGGTGGGTGACAGTGCTGGGCAAAGCACCTCCCCTGGGTGGTTTTGGCTGCTCTGCAGGCAGCTGGGACAAACGGTGGAGTTAAAACCTGCATCCTGTGACCGCTGTCCCTCCTGGCCCTTGGATCTGTCACCTCTGCTCCATGTAACCACTGTCTGGAAGAGAGTACAGGCAAATCCAGAGGCACTGAAGGTGGCTTGCTGATGAGAGATCTGAAGAAGATGTACAACTGGCAGAGGAGCAGCCACCACAGCCACCTCCCCTGCTGCTCTGCCTGGCTGCAGGACACCTGCCCACGGCCAGAGCTTGCCCTGGCGCTGAGCGGATCCTTCGTGCTGGGGAGAGAACCTGGCCACCACAGAGACCTGATGGATCTAACCTTTCTCATCCAGCACAGCCCACTGGGGTGTGTGCTTGTCCACGGCTGGAGGGGTGGCTCAGGGTAACGCCATCTGTGAGCCTTTGTAGAAGAAGCCTGTGCTCAGAGTCCTTGCTGTCCCTCTCAGATCAGCTGCCATTTACACCTCTCAAGGGCCCAGAATTGGTCTCTCATCCTTCTTTTCAACGTAAAGATTTTGTTTTCTTATGTTACATCTACAGTGGATTGGAAATCTGCTGCACTGGCAACAGGCTGAAGACTCCTGTGAGAGTCTTAGCTCAAACGCAAGCTAGAGAACAACCATTAGAAAATAAACCTGAACCCCTGCCCTCCTGTTTTCTGCCCTTAGCCATACCAGCCAGAGTGTCCTCTTGGTTCTGCCTCCTCTGAGTGCACAAATGAGAAGCCACCAGTGCATGTTTTGACTTTCAATCACACAGGTCAACCAGAACATTTAAATGGAGGATATTCAGACCCTCGGAACGAATTCCTCCTGTATGCACCTTTGTAACTTCTTCCACCAAAATAATTTCTTATTCTCTACACAAGGTGCAGAAGCTTACAGAGATCCTCCCTCCACAAGGTAGGCATATGGAAAATGGCCGTCAAAATAATGACTGCACAGTCAAAATTTCAGGGTTTCAAGTCCTTTATCAATTTTGTTTGACTTTCAGTAGAAAGGCTTGAATTCACAAAGCTGCTTGCCGGTGCTCTGATGAATTTAAACAGGTGGTTTAGGATGAAGAAAGCATGAGCTGGCAAATCACTCACTTCTTTTGTTATTTTTTCCCCAGGACTAGAATTAGTACTGGTACTTTCTGGACTGAACCAAGGTGCCACATTAACAGCTGCAATATTACTGGAAGCAACTTTGGAAATAGCCCATATGTGCCAATTTGCTGTAGCTGTGCCTTTCTCCTGAGGGACTGTCTTAATCTCTGGAAACTACTTTCATATGACAAACAGACAGGGTTGCAGGTGCTGTGATCGGTAAGGAAAACCTCCAAACCGAGAAATTAAGGTAAGCAAGGCAGATATGAATCTGCAGAAAACCTGGGACCACAGCTCCATGGCATATGCAGTGTTCCTGAGGCTGATGCTGAAAACTCAGTGTAAATCATTGTGGTGTTCCTGTAAGAGAGGAATGGGATAATGCCAGATATCCCCATTTCAACACCAGGCACATAATTTCTGGTGTCATTAATCAGTAACATTCAGAAAGAGCCATGATTTTTACTCTTTCAGGGTCAGGAAGAGACTGAGCTCAAGAAGCCTGAGAAGCACCTTGCCATTGAAGACCAAATCTGTTGGTCAGAGCTGGGTCTTTCACAGGATATTATGGCTGAATATGGCTGAGTCTTACAACCCCCTGGTTCCATCTCTCCAGGCAGAACTGTCCCTCTCAGATCAGCCAGTCCACAGATCAGTTTAACTACAATATCAAACCAAAACTGGGAGATCTGAGCAGCTCGAACCACGATGTGACAATTTTTTATCAGATGAACAGTCTACTGCAAATGATGTGCCACCTCAGCACCCCCAGCTGGCAGCCAGTGATGGGCTGATATGCAGAGTTTGAACACACCAAATACTGAAGCCTTTGAAATTGTGAAATGCTCTTGAGAAGCCCCTGGCCAGCAGCTCAAACCACAGAATCACAGAATGGTTGAGGCTGGAGGGTACATGGAGGTCATCTGGTCCAACCCCTCTGCTCAAGCAGGATAACTTTGAACCAAGGACTATGTCCAGGAGTAGCCCAGGACTATGTCCAGGCAATTTTTGAGTATCTCCGAGGATGGAGACTCCACAACACCCGTGGGCAACCTGTGCTAGTGCTCTGTCACCCCCACAGTGAAGAAGTGTTTCCTTGTGCTGAGGCAGAACCTCATGCTTCAGTTTGTGCCCTCTGCCTCTGGTCCTGTCACTGGACATCACTGAGAAGAGCCTGGCCCTGTCCTCTTTTCACCCTCCCTTTGGGTATTTATATATATTGATGAGATCCCCTCTGAGCCTTCTTATCTCCAGGCTGAACAGTCACATCTCTCTCAGTCTTTCCCCACAGAAGAAATGCTCCAGTTCCTTAAACATCCTTGTTGTGGCTTTTTGCTGAAGTCTCTCCAGTATGCCCAGTTCTGAGGAAAGTGGAAGGATCACCTCCCTCCACCTGCTGGCAGTGCTTTTTCCAGTGCAGCCCAGGATTCCTTCAGCTGCCTTTGCTGAAGGGCATTTGCTGGCTTATCTTCAACTTAGTGTTCACTAAGACCCCTGGGCCTTCTCTGTAAAGCTGCTCCACCTACACTTCATGTCACTGGTCATCATCCTCCAGGCCAGACTGTTCAGCAAGATTTAAGTGCACCTCACTGTCTGCTTGTTCAGTCCATACTTTATCAAATTGATAAGGATCTTACGTGGGAGAGTGTCAAAAACCTTACTGAAGTCTAGGCAATGCCCACTGCTCTCCCCTCACCTACCAGACCAGTCATTTCATCACAGAAGTTCACTCATGCCTTCCCCTTGGTGAAGCCACTCCTGGTGACTTTCTTGTCCTTCTTGTGCCTGGAAATGGTGTATGGAATTAGCTGCCTTATCAATAATGGAGGTGAGGCTGATTGACTGGAGTTCCCTGGGTCCTCCTTCTTGTACAGGCAAATAGTTGCTCGGATTTGTAGACAATCACCTTTTTTAAGGCCTAAAAATAACAGTGTTTTAAACTGTGTTCACTGAGAACAGGAATTAGACTAAGCCATGTTGACCAAACCAGTCCTGTGTGTCCCTATGATGCCTAAAGAGGCCAACCTAGAAACAGAGACTAGACCGGAGTAAGGGAATAAAGGTGGGTATTTATTTGAAAGGCCTTCAGAGGCACACCCTGGGCAGGCCAAAGGCCACACCCAAGATGGACCCCGAGTCACGAGTTCTTCACACTTTTATAGCTTTGCTCCATTTGCATCTCAACCCAATTTCACCAATTAAACTTTAGCTAATGATGGAATTTCCCCTCAGCTTGCCCCCCTTCTCAAGATGCTGGGTTACACATTTTGGGCCTAGGTCGGGCTGGGTGTCCTTGGAGAGCAGCCTGGAGAGGCTTTGTTCTGTCTGTCTCAGCATGAGAGAGCAGCAGCTCACAGGCTACAGGACACTGCAGAGTCACACACTGGGAATGCAGAATTTGAAAAACATAAAAGCTAAAACGTAAGGCATCACCTAGAATCTCCCCAGAACATAAGGCTCCTAAATGGGTACATTCAACATCTTGCTACCTGGTGTAGCTTGCAGTCCAAACACAGAGCACGGGGGGTGGAGTGGAGGCAGAGAGAAGTGAATTGAAGTGGTTTCCAAGAGGTAATGTTAGAGGGTCTGTGGAAAAGTTGCAGCGGGAACTCACGGACAGAGCTGAAAATGCTAAAAATAGCAGATTTGTCACTGAAAAAGGACTTTAAGTCCGTATTTCTTTCTCCCTGTGTGGTACGAAGACACCAATGCTGAAAGGGTTGTCTCAAAACCAGCTTTTCAAAGGTGAGAAACTGGTGTTCTAGCTGTGCTTGCTGTTGGCATGTGTGCCCTGTGTCTCTTGCCCAGCTATCCCTCTTGACAAACTAAAGGAATGGGAGAGAGCTTAAGAGTTGCAAGTTGGGTTTTGAAAAATTTCCTTGTTGTGGACATAGGAAATATTGGAAGGGAAGCTTCCCTGGGACAGATCACTGTCAGAGATGTGATGTTGAAAGGTCTTCCATACTCTGTGCATTATCAAAGGTCTATCCAGGGCATGCCCAGTTCTTATGTCAGCTTTGGGGAATCGGCTACCACAGCTGGGACATCCCTGACCTTTTTCTGACCAGCTCCTGCAAGCTGAGCTTGACTAGAGAAGAGGTCCCAAGAGATCCAAAACTGCTTGCAAACATTTGCATTCCAACATAAAAATTGGGAACTACCCTTGTTCTCTCAACCCTTTTCCCCCAAACTGAGTTATTCCCAGGTATTTCACCACTTCTCACATATATTTTTCTTTCTCATGGCAGATTGGTCTCTTCTGCCCTTCAGACAGAGCATTTATTACAGACATGCTCACCATGTCTTGTGGAGTCTTTCTGCTGAGATGTGCTTGTCACAAACATCATCACAGGTTAGCAAAAAATAATCTGGAAGGAATTTTTTGAAGTTTTTATCCACCACTCTTCAGAGGTGGGTTCTTTTCTCCACATGCTGCTTAACCCTTACAAGGTCAGATCACCCATGTGTCCAGACTGGTTCTGGCACTGACCAGTCCCTTCCCTGTCAGAGGATGGTGGGAGCTGCTTCCCCTGCCCCAGGTTATAGTGAAATTAGACAATTGTGGAGTTCAGAGCAGGTCAAGGGATCAGCATCGGCTGCTGCTGCTGGAGAAGCCAGTGTTATTAAAATGGCAGATTAAAAACAAGAGGAGGACTTTTTCTGTCTCTCATGCTGCCTTGTTTTCTTCTAGTTCAAGCTCTGCTCTGTGGCTCCTCAAGGGAGGGAGTACAGAGAGATCATCTGAACAAACAGAGCCCGGTGTTTGAATTGGATGATGACAGAGAAAAAGTCTTTTCTTGCTTTAGTGGCCAAGTGACCAACCCCTACTGCCCAGCCTTCTGTGCACCACGGACCAGCCACCGTGTGCTGGAGTGCTCCAAGTCACGGCAGAAACCTCGTCCTCACAGCTGCCTTTGAGGAGAGCTCCAGGGGGAGAGGATGAGTGTGTGTGTGTTTGCCTGCAGGCAATGAGGGAATGAGCCTGGAAGGAGCTCCTGCAGTGAACGGGGGAGTTTCTGTTTCTGGCAAAAAGTTTGGGTTCTTCGCCAAAGCTTGTCACCACCTCCCAAAGCACCGGCCTGCTCTCTCCCATGCTGGTATTTGGCTCCTGCCTTCCCTCCTCAGCTGCCGAGAAGCTCCCCCTGGTTTTGGCAAAGGAGTGGAAGCCCTGGCCTGGGGCTTGGCACCCTCCTGAGCTGGAAGGGAAATTGCTCAGGTGTCCAGGGTGCTTTGGATCTCTCAGCCCTGCTGCACACCCTGCCACAGGGCTCCTCAGTTCCCATGGGAATGTGGACACCTCCTTGGGTGTTTAAATCCATTGAATTCTGGCCTCTCAGCAGCTCCTGGCCAAGAGGTGCAGGAGCTGCTCAGGGGCAAAACTTGAGGGTAATGGATGAGCTCAGGGCAGCGCAGGCTGAAAGTGCTGCTCAGCCTTTGGAGGCAGGATCTGAGGGGATGAGGAGCCAGTTTGAGCTCTGCAAATAGGAAGGAACAACTTTCAATGTTTAAAATATACTTAACCCTAGAAGTGTGTATATAGACCATTCTGAATTGTCCTGAGAACTGGATGGAGTTCTGGGTGAGGTTTTTTTATTCTTTATAATAGGAGCTACCATAAGGTAGGGTAAGTTACAAGAGTGTACACTCCCTTTAGAAAGGACCATACATGACCTTAGAGAATGAATATAATTTTATTAGTAAATTAAGTAGTACTCTTCCCTTTGAAGTATGTTTTCCTAACCTCTACCCCCCTGTCACATTAAGGCATTGATTTTAGCTAATTCAAAACTCATGTATGCATAGATATGGACATTTTCTCTCTCCTTTTCTCCTTTTGTCATTTGTTAATGTCAGAGTTACTCTGAGTGAAAATCCTTTGGGAGATATTCCAGGAGAAATGAAGGCATTTCAATCAACCCAAAAAGTGAATGTAAATCACATTTTGAACAGACTACAGTTGTCCAGTAGAAACAATTATTTCCCTCCCTGCATGTATCTTGGAAAAACTGATCTGTGCTCTTCACGCAGGGATGTGATATCAGAAATTTGAAGTTACATATTGTTAGGTTGGGGTTTTTTTCCCTTTGTTTTGTGGAGAAGAGGTATTCCTCATGGAAAATATTCAGAGGTGTGATCAATACACAGAATGAATTGTCTGTTGTTAGTTCCTAGCTGCAAACCTGGAGACAGTCCATTTTTGTACTCCAGGGTGCTCTAACAAGCATCGTGGCTGAATCATAACAAACATTTGATTTTCCTATCAAAAACACATGTACCCACACAAACAAACATATTTCGCTCCACTTTCAGTGTCTTTGACGGCATAAAATTTAAATACCTGAGGCAATTTATGTAGCAGATATAATGCAAAATCCATATCCAGATCACTAGAATTCAAATACCTAAGCCTTTAAGAAACAGAAAAAAGAAACAGAAAAAAAGCCAACATGCAGTTGCATAAATGCTCCATTCTCTGCTTTCCTTATATTCAGAAAGAATTCATAAAAAATCCCCTGCCATCTGCTACATCCCCACCTATAAGGCATACTTGCAAATTCTTTTGATGTGCAGATCATTACTTGGGATTAAACTTTCATTTATGCATGCCAGTCTCTTCTTCCCATTCTGCTTCCATGCTCCTGCATAGGTACCAGGTGTGCCCAGTTGGTGGAGGCCTGCTTTTCTGATGTTCAGCCTTCTGAGGATGGCTGTGGAAGGACTGGAAGAGCACTGTCTCCGTTCACACCCACTCAAGGCTGGTGGAGATTGTCACTTCCCCCAAAAAGCTTGGCTGGAGCTGCTCTGCCTGCCCAGAGCAAGAGGGAGATGGGGAATCCTGGCAGGTTCCTGCTGCTCCCTTAGCAAGGGCTTGCTTCAGTTACTCTCCTACCCCCTTTCTCTGTAAGAAATATACATATAAATAAGTGTACTAACTAGCTATTAGTTGGTGCTGAATCATTCTGAATCACTTTCCCAAGAAGTACAAGAAAAATTACTTCTATTATAATGAAAACCTCTATTATTTAGACCAGCTTCAATTAAACCATCCTGCTGGTCAGGACTGTGTATTTCTGTGCTGTAAACACCACTCATATTTGCAGTTCTGTTTTGCCATGGGAACCTCTTCATTTTGATCTTTTAAAATAAGTTTTTACTCACTCAGTTTGCAGGTACAGAGAGGGCAGGACTGCAATCCATAAGGGTACAAACACTTGCTGCTCGTTTCTAAATCTTACCTAGGCAGAAGCTTTTTGCTTAAATGCATCTGAAATCTGACATTTCCAAGCAGAGTCTTTTGTAAACTGGAGGGAGCTGAAGCTGTTAGACGTGCAATCTGGAAGCTGCTAAATCTGCAGGGGATGAACGCCTCTGGTTTGCGTTCCCAAATTTACAGACAGTCCTCAGAAAGAGAACTGGATTGAACCACTGAGGGTGATGGTAGCAGCACCTGGAGATCCTCAGTGCCAGCACAAGGTAACTGAAAGCCCTTAGAGTTGCAGTTTAAGCAGATGAAGAGAGGAGAAAGACTGACGTAGAGAAATGAAGTTTTATTAATGACTGATGTAGAGAAATGAAGTTTTATTCCTCAAGATGACATCAAACCTCAGTGGCAGAGCCAGGCTTTAATCCCAGGTTTTGTGATTCCTAGCCCAGTGTCCAATGATGTGTCCTGCTGCCCCCCAACACTTGTGGAATACATTTCTTTCTATATCTGCATCTCTCTGCCCATGTAGACACATCTATGTTTAACATACAGACAGAGTTCTCTGTATAGATGGATAGTTCTCTATTCATTTACTAATTTATCATACATACCACATTCCAAACAATGTAAATATTTAAAATACGTCATTTGAAATGCTATCTGTTTATTTTTCCCTTTTAGAAATATCCAGAATGTCACACACTTTTCCTTCCTGTTTTGGAAAGGAATCCTTTCTTGCCTGCAGAGAAAGAGGCAGCAATATTGAAATTTCCACAAAGAGAGTTTGTCCCCTGAGTGTTCTTGCAGGCATTTGTGCTGAAGAGATGTTAACATAAGCAGCATTTTACGTGAAATATATTCCCATTGCTGCTTGATGCTTGTGATGCTGAAGCTCCCCGTGTTTGCCAGCCCTCCAAGGAACCCTACAGCACAAATAAGAAAGCCAGGACTTAATATTTAGATTTTTTTTTTTTTCCCGAGCAAAAGAAATAATACTTCAAGCCTTCTCTTTTATATGCATAAAGATTTGCTTCAGAATCACTTTAAACAACTTTTTTAGCCCTGTGTGGCCAGAGCAGTGTTTGCTTGTGGTGAGGACCAGGCAGGTGGGTGCTGACCCCCACCCCTGTGCTATCCTAAATATAACCCCACCCAAATACCTCACTGGGGGGTGAGCCATCATCCCAAAAGGAGCAGGAGGCTTTTTCATTGTTCCTGGCAGTCAGAAGCTCCCCTTCCAGGGACAAGGGCATCTGAGGCTGGGTCATAATCCTTCACTGACAGCAGAGTGCTTCCCAGGTGACCCCAGGTGTTGTGTAAATGCTGATTTTTATTGCTGTGGGCACGGGAAGAGATTAAGCACCCCAGCTGGCAAGGGATTTGAAGTGAAGCCTCCTCCCCCACCTCTGATCTCAGATCAGAAGCTCCAGCCCTGCCTGCCACACCCTGCTCCTTCAAAAGAGTGATGCCAGGGGCACCCAGATGCCAGGGCCACCAGAGGGACCTGGCTGTCGCAGGGCACTGCCAGCTCTTGCTGACATCTGTTGTGGGTCGAGGAGGAGGAGGAGGAAGAATAGGAGTAGGAGGAGGAGTAGGAGGAGGTGGAGGAGGTGGGAAAGGGAGGGAAGAAGGACAGAAAACACCATACCAGGACATGCTTTGCACAGATGTTAAAACCCAGGAGCATCTTTACTAATTGCGGCAAACTTGGCAGAAATTAAGCCTAATAGGCCTCCTTCGTGTGATTGTGTGACTAAACAGCAGATGCCCTAAAGGCACAAACTGACAAAGCTGTGGAAATCTTCAAGAAAGTGTCTGTGATCCTTCGGAAAGGGAAAGGATGTCACAGGGCAGCCTCCCCAGAAAACATCCCCCTGGGGATCAGAAGGATGGGGTGGAGGTGTTGGGGCTTTGTGTTATAAAACCCAGCACCAAAATCAAATTTTATGACAAAGATGCTCTTGGGAGCGCATTTTCATGAAACCATAATTTTTCTGGAAAAGTGGCAAAGCTCCAAACACTTCCTTCCTATTTTGCTCTCCCAGCACAGCACTTCTGTCCGCTGTCATGGAGAGAAGCGGATCCTTTGCAAACGGCCTTGGTGCGTCATGGGCTTTATCCAAGAGTGTTGTAAACCACATGGCCCTTCTCTCTCCAGCCTTATCTTTGAAATGTCTCAAGAGACATCTTATTTTTATGACTGCTCAAGGACTGTAAGCCCGAGGAGCTGCTTTTGGGAATGCATATGATCCCTGTCACATCAAATGACTGCATCGTAATGTCAGCGCTGTCTGTGCAACATAAAGTAGCTGCTGAGTCCCAGCTCTCCATCTGCAGGTCCCCAAAATCCAGGATTTTGGGTCTGAGGTTCCTATTTCAGTATTTTCCATAATTTGAGACTGTTTATTAAAAGGTCTAATGTGTGATATTTTACTTCCATGTGTTCTGTGGTCAGGAAAACATACAGAGGTTGCTCTTGAGAAATTTTTATCTGCATTTGTGGTTAATGTGCATGATTGCCTGAGGGAACAGTGTGGTACTGTGCCAATGATTCTTCTTGTTCCAAAGCACAGTAAAACTTTACAATTTTAAATCATTGGCACAATACCTTTTTAGGTTATGTCAGAAATACCAGCTATCAGTTTCAATAAAGTTGCAGCATTTTGTTTTGATCTTTAAATTTACTGCTAGCATGAGAACAGTAATCTGCAATATACCTGCAGGTCAAAATGAAGAAATTAACCTTGTTGGAATGAAACTTTAAGGGTTTTACGCTCTGTTTTAACATGCTACAAAATCGGGATTTGAGGTTTTTAAAGGCACAATTTTCTGATGGACAAATTCCATGGGAAGATGTGTGACTAATGTTAATTATCAGGTCAAATCTGGGAATTTGAGGATGTTCAGAATAAGAAAATAAGGAAAAGTTGCTGCACATATGAGTGTAAGTTTGAGGGCTTGTGATAACAATTCTGTTGTTCAGAAGATAAAATCAGAGGGTGTTTCTCCAGACTGGTTTTGTGAAGCTGACATCTGATTCAGCCTCCTCAACCCCTTGGTGAACTTGAATCTGGTAGAGCACATCACTAAGCATCAGAGGAGGAAACAAACACTACTAGTAAAGACATATTCCTCTTTGGTGATGTTCACTATCAGGCTTTTGAATTTGTCCTGGCTCTCCTTGACAAAGAATTAGCTGACAAAAATGATACTGCAATGTCAAGAGAGAAGTGGTTGATCTCATCCTCCAAACTACCTCACCTATTTCTCACTGTGAGCTTGGTTACTCATTTCAGACATCCATTTATTTCTGTTTCACAGACCTATATTTTGCTGCCATATGTCCCTGGAAACCTTGACGTCAGAGATGACTACTCTTGTACCTGAGTCCAAATGTTAGAGGTTCATCAAATGTGTCTCTAATGGCTGCTTTTTTCATGCTGCTCACCAGGGTTTTGGTCCCAAGCTGAAAGAAATATAATCTAGGAAAAGAGAGCAGCCTGGGAGGATGACTGGGTGATTTCACAGGAATACTTATTTTCTGGAATAGGAGAACACATTGGTAGTGTAGGAGAAGCAGTAGGCTGAGTGACTGGGCTTTTTCATATTAATGACTAAGTGTGCATCACGCCAAAGGTCACTCATTTCATGTACCCCACAGCTATGCGAGCCTCAGTCTGCCTGGTGGTGACTAGTGGTGACACTTCTTGTTTGTCTCCATCATCTGAGCTTGTGGCTGTGGTGGCAAGGCCTCGGCTCTATGATTTTATTCCTGCTGATGTAATTATTGCACAGCTAATAGTCATGGTTCCCCAGGGGCTGAGGAAATCAGAGGAGGTGGGAGAAGTGGCTTCTAGAAGAGTCAGCTCTGCAACCCGACTGCTCTGCTTTTCTCACCAACAGACAGAGTTTGGGTGAGCACATTTCTGGTGAAGGAGCAGGAGGATGTTGTATCTGGGTTCACACAGAGCCTCATAGATTTAAGGTAAGACAGCAAAAGGCAAGTTTATTTGTTACCTAAAATAAAAAAAAACAACCCCCAAACTCTTGCAAGAGTGTTAAAATAGTAAAACAAAAAGCAGGTCTTTATTGGAAGCTTCCAAGTGCCCCCATGGTCTTGGGCACTCTTGGCATCTGATTTCAGCAATTTTTGTAAGTTTAACAAGTTAGCATATCTAACAACTATTGTCCAATTAGAGAGCAGTTGGTTAGGTAATTTTCCCCTGGGTTCTGCCCCACTGGAGTTGGTCCAGGGGCTTCTTTGCCCCATTTCTTGTTGTGTCTTCTCAGATTCTGGTTGGAAAACAAAATGCCCTTTTGGAGGTTCTCTTCTTGGAAATAAGACCAAACAGTATTTCAGGAATATGTCAGAAGGTTAGCTTATTATTCTAAAATCTAAGAGAAAGGGTAGGAAAAACACCAGGGGCTATATAACCACATATTAATAGTCTACAAAGCTACCAATATATGAAAAATGTATAAAAAAGCTAAAATCTTTAGGCATCACATTCACTGGAACTGTAATTTCAAAAAGGAGTCCCATAGACACTAAGTCCCTCCAGACAGCTCATGGCCAGGAAAAGACTTCCAAACCCACTGTCCCTATCTGAGAAATCTGAGTGTAGAACTCACAAGCAAGTAGGTTTATTAACAAGTTAGGTTTCCTTCTGTCTGGCAAACCAGCAGATGCCTGTTTGAATCCATCTGCAATTTAAAGAAATAACAGCACAAAAGTGACTATTTCATCTTGTGCCATAAAAACCCTCTGGCCAGAGGTCCCCATCCACCCAGAGCTGATGTGTGAGCAGGTCCTCGTGCCCTGGGAGGTGACACAGCAGGCAGCAGTGTCACTGCCTGTGATCACCTGCAGGCACAGACCCAGCAGGGCCAGAGCTGGAGCTCACTCTGGCTGTGCCACCACACCCAGTCAGGTCAGAGCCCAGTCTCTGACACTGGAATAGAACCAGACACGATTTAAGAAATTTGGGTGGGAGAGTCCTGTTAGAGTTGTGCCTGCCACAGTCAGAAGGAAGGAAGACTTATATTACCCAAATCTAAAGGATCATCCTCTCCTTCCTGCCTTGGAAGCTGTTCCTCTGCTGTGAATGCTGACTCAGCTGAACACCAAATAGCTGTGCTTTGCTTTGCAGTGAGAGAGGCTCTTAACAGCACAGACACCCTGTAATGTCTACCCCAGAAAATTTGTTTTTTTCTTAACAGAAGTGTCACCTTCTTACATTGATATTTCATAACTTTTCTGACGCATAAGAAATAAAATTCCTTACAGTCATAGCTGAGTTAGGCTGAGTATGGCCTGAGCCAGACTGAGCACCTTCTCTGACCAGATATTTCTATACCTTATTGTGGATATACCACCATACCAGCTTAAAGATGCACCTCATTTCCTTAAGTCTGGGAAGAGAAGTTATCCTGGAGTTAGGCACTTCCCCCGAAATAACTATGGTCAAATGGGACCTGAGTGAACAATCCAGGATTTAAAAACAAATAATATTCCATACTAAATATCCACATTGCATCAATAATTTAATGAAAACAGACTTTAATCAAAGTGTAAATTCTTTTCCTCAGTTGTTCAGAAAAGGTTTGCTTTCCATTTGACTCCTATGTTGTGATATATTTCATTGCTTTTTTATTAAAAATGTGTTTATTGAAAGTATTTCTATAAGTCTCAGGAGACCTGGCAATCATTTTTATTGGATTGATCAGTTCCACTTACATACAAATTGCTCTCTTTGAATTGACTGTTGCAATGCATCTTTTTTATACAAACTGTTCTATTGATCCCGACATAAATAACGTACAGAGTGCTTCAAATCATCAAAAACCATCAATTTGGGGGATTCTTACCAGAATCTACTACACACCAGACAACGACAGGCACAAAACCAAAATGCAACAGTAAGGATTTGTGAAACCATTAGCTTTTAGAAACTTTTCCCTCCTGGTTTTGGCAGCTGCCATTTGTCTGTCAATTATATCCTTAATTTGCACGTGTTGCACATGTTTTTGCATTCATGAAACATGAATGGGAAAAAAAAATGCCTTCAGCAGATCTAATGAGTCTAATAAGAGAAAAAGAAAGAAGTAATTGGGGGGGGGGGGNNNNGGGGGGATTATATTCAGCTATTCTCTTTTTGTTTTGAAATATTATTTTGGGAGGGGGTTTCCTTACCTTATAGGTGTGGCTGCCTTTCTGCTCAAGTTAAGGCACAGCTTCATGTTCCCAAGAAACATCTGTTCTACCACAAAGATACCTGTTGCTCTTGGGATAGCTTGGCCAAACTGCAGCTTATTTGGAGATTGTGTCTCTCAGTTGTGGTGTGGTTTGCTTCTCAGTCTACACTTCCTGCTCCTTCATTCCTGAGTCATCCCCAGCAATGGATTTAAGGTTGGTCTCTATTTCTCTTTCCACTGAGACACCCTTTCCATGTATGACCAGCCTCCTCACATTTACGTTCTAGTGATTGACTGGGTTTTAGGGTTACTTCTGGTTCCCCAAACCCCCGCAGTTAAAAACACACTCTAATTTCCTTAGCTGCCAGTCAGGGCTCACTAACAGGAGCTCAGGAGCAAGGCTGAGCTGGGATTTGCAGAAACAAGGGTGAATTGATGCCATGGGATCCAGTTTGTAATAGAAGTTGTTGAAATGGAGGTATAAGGATGGAAGTGTTTTCCAAGGGAGGATGCATCCAGTCCATCTATGTCATAAGAGATACAACTGCCATGTGTCTGGGGTTTGTTGATCTTGTCTCATTTTCTGACTGGAAATATCACTCCTTCTGGACTGCTGAACATCAAGAAATTCAGGCCAAATGGGCATGTATTTTTCAGATTCTGTCTGGGCAGAGTTTCTGGGCAGAGAAAGAAGGCACAGCTTGTAAATCTGAATCCTAGGCAGATGTTCTGCCCAAGCACAGTGAATCCAGGACACTGAAGATGGGTGAAGGCCTGTGAACAGGCAGTATCCTGCATGGACACACGCATTTCTGCTCAGGACATCTCTGACAGACTTGTAGAAATTCTAGGATGAGACGTTGTTGCAATTGTGGGCACTAAAAAAGGGTGAAATAAAGATGGGAGAGAATTAACTGTGCTGCTCTCCAGCTAAATTATGCCTTTCGTCATGTATTGGCTTTGATTTCCTGCCTTGATTTTGCACTGAAACCTGGGGCACACTGCTCAGATGTCCTTGCCCTACCACAGTGATGGTCTCCTGCTTGCTGTTGGTGAGCAGCAGCTGTGGAGCACAACTTGGATGTGTTGATGTCTTATGTTTAACTTTTATATTTTTCAAATCCTGTATTCGCAGTGTGTAACTCTGCAGTGTCCTGGAGCCTGGGAGCTGCTGCTCTCTCATGCTGAGACAGACAGAACAAAGCCTCTCCAGGCTGCTCTCCAAGGACANAAGTTATGTAAATCAACAGGGGGTGCCCATATTCCCTCAGACTGCAGAGGAACGGCTGGCGTTTGTTTTCTCCCAAGGGGCTGGGGTTTTTTTTAGAAATTAAGAAAAAGGAAAAAAAATAAAACAAATGTTCTCCCCCATCTGTCAGCAGTCCATTAGCACACAAGTCCTTGGCAGTAGGGAGAGGAAGAGCTTTTGCCATGCTCTGAGGTGGATGGCGGGGCAGAAGCAGTGCTGGTTGGCTTGTGGCAGTGGCAGTATGTCAGGTCATCTTGGAGCTACTCCTCCAGCAACAACTACTTTGATGCTTCTTTTTCCTCCTAGCCTTCTACTGACTGAAATTTCTTTTTGCACACAATGCAGTGCTGTGGAGCAGGTGAGATTCCACATCTCCTGACAATATCTAGTTATCTCCCAAAGAGAAAGCTACTTTCCAACAAAATCTCCCCATTGGAGGTTGAAATGCTTTGCAGAATTTGCCTCACCGACACTTTCCTTGTGTCACCAGAAATCTGTGATTATATTCTTGTTTCCTCACACTTTGAGCAGACTCAGGAGAAGCCAGAAAGCAGTGGGGCTGCCCTCTCCAAGAAGCCCTGGCCAGCTTGCTTCCCTAACATGTTTTAATAACACTTTAGATGCCCCTATCCACACTGTGGAAAAATTCTGTGAAAAATGGAAAAGTATGATCAGCTTAAATTATGGTCTACAGTGACAGGATGGGGAAAATGAAGCTGTTTTTTCTATTTACATTGTGCTCCGTGGAGACAGCGAAGCTTTACCCGGGCTTGGTTGAATAATGAGCCACTAAACAGAGAGCTGCATATCACTTAACAAACAGCTCCTCACAGAATTCGTGTTAATTATGCCATTCCTCCTGATTAGATTCAGCTGATTTCTCACTCGCTCTCACAGGGCTCCGTGCAAGGCTCTGTGATTCCTTGTGAGAACAGCAATGACACATCCGTGCTGATACAGTCATTAGATAGCCTGAGAACTCGCACTCCCCGGCATGGTCATTTGCTTGCAAACTGACACCGCTGCCATGCAGGGAAGCTCTGTGCT
Organism: Pachycephala philippinensis; assembly: GCA_013397055.1. Taxonomy (NCBI): domain Eukaryota; kingdom Metazoa; phylum Chordata; class Aves; order Passeriformes; genus Pachycephala; species Pachycephala philippinensis. The sequence goes on from VWZT01015731.1 coordinate 217,161, forward strand.
CCTGGAAGAGTCGTGGCCAATGTGCAGTGCAGATTGTCGGGTGGGAACGGGCAGAGGGTGAGATCTGCTTCCCAAAGATGTGCACAGTCCCCCAGTGCTGGTTGTGGATCTTTATTCTCATTACAGGTTTGATAAGGTGAACATTGGCAATTAGAGATTTCTCAGTTTTTTTTATTTTTCACTCTTTGTCTGCAGCTGGGCAGGTGATGGATTCCGTGTGGCTGAATGGCCATAATCCTGCAGGAAGGAGTAAGGAGGGAAGAGGAACACATTTTCCTGGGAACTCGGGCATGGTGACAAGGGAGCCCATGCTGATTCAGGCAACAGAATATAAAAAGAGTTTTAATCACAAGAAGAGGAAAATAAATGTTCAAATGCAGAGTGTTGGATTGGTATCTCCTTCACCTGTTTGCCCAGTAATTCTGTGTTTTGTGTGGCTTATGTTTATTATTTTCCCTGTAAGTGGTAATGAAATGGCCAAACCTGAAGAAGAAGGAAGGGAAGGGAAGGGAAGGGAAGGGCATCCACTGCTTGGAGCTCAGTGTGGAGGTGCTGGCAGTCCCACTGTCACTGGATGGGAAGCAGCACAGCTGCATCATTGCTGTCCTGCTGGGGAAAATCGAACAGCTTGGGTTTGGTACCTTGCCCAGGTGGGGCTCAGCTGTTAAAGCTCTTTGGCTTGCACCACTGCAAGCTCAGGGCCCACCGAATCACACTGAGTTGAAAAGTAAAGAAAATTCCAAGGTTTTTGTTTCCTCTAACAATGAAGGCTTCACTGGTTACCCCTTCTGAGCCTTTCCTGGTGGGCTCCCATCTTGTTGCAGAGGAACAGAAGAGCAGAGCTCAGCTATGAGCTCAAAGAGGAGGACTGTATTTTGCCAGAGTTCTTTAACTCCCCTGCTCCTCCAGGGAAGGCTGGTGCTTCATTTAGAGATCTTCCAGGCCTGGGGCTGAGTACCACGATGTATTTTCTGTATTTCTGCTTTCAAATAAATTAGTTTGACGCAGCTGAGAAAAGAAAATAGTGGTAGCATTTCACTTTGGTAGCTTTTAATAGCAGTTCTTTTATGCTAGCAAGCAAGTACTGATTTCATCCTCTGCCTGTGTACCAACATTTGTCTCTGAAACACTTCAGCTACAGCACCAGCAATGGTGTTTCTGCATTAACCAAGGCCCACAAGTGCAGTTGTGAACCTCTGCTTCACAACACTGCTAAAAATAAAAACATTTGTGGTATATATATACTTTGTTTATAATCCCATCACTGTGTATATGGCTTCCATTGCAAACTGTGGGATACATCAATCTGTCTCTTACAGTGTAGGAATAGTGTATAAAAATCAGATTGAGCCCTTTATTTATAGTTGTCAAGAACCAGATGACAGAAAACATCTTCTGCCTGGAGAATGATTACTGCTGGTGTTTCCTGGGTACCCTCTTCATCAAACAGTGGGAATGTTTCTTGTCTTTAGCATCACATCTGCAATGCTAGAGCCAAGAAAATGTCAATAACTCCATGATTATGAATCCCTGCTTTCAAGGATTAATAATTTCACACTTACTCACACACGGGCAAAAGCATCGGAAACTGGAATTTGGCACAAACATTTGTAATCCAAGAGCAAAGCTTAATTCTGCAAAACGATCTCTGCAGTTATGAGTCTGAGAGAATTCTCAAGGTGCCTGCATTTTATGTTTTTTCTTTGAGTCAATTGTTTGGAAATGATACAATCTCACTTGCTATCTGGCAAGAACTCATTTGTATGCCTGAAGTTCTCAGTAGGGAGAAAATTGTGGTTTACTTTGTCATGCTTTCTTGCTTTTCTAATGGAGTTTTCTCTAGATGCCAGGGAATGGGAGATGGTGAAGTCCAATTGGTACAGTGGAATGCCTCCCTCCCTTCTAAATTTATCCATTAAATATTCTGGCTGCCCCTCCTTGTTTAAAACCCCTTTATATGTAGCTGAGTAGTATGTGTAAAGAATATTATGCAGGAAAATGTAATTTCATAAAGAATCCAAAACCCCAAGTATCTCCCCAAGCATTAGAATAAAGGAAGTCTAGTTTACTGTGGGTTTTGTTTGAGTTTGATAAATTTCAGTTTTACTAAGATATGAACTGTAACTGAAGTTTTCCCTTACAGCTAGTCATTTATAGTCTCTCCATTTATAGTCCCTCCTTCATTCTTTCTCTCCTTCTTGCCCTTTCCTTTCTCCCATGTAGATTTTAATTAGCTTTTTCTCTCTCTGTTTCAATGAATTTGGCTGAAATTTATATCCTTGACAACTTTTCCCCTCTTCTTGTTAGGCTTTTTTTTTCTTTTAGATCGGTGAACAGGTTCAAAAAGTATTGCCAGGTCTCACAGTTGCACGTAATTAAAATACACGTACACTGGAAACAGACAAACCTCATTAGCTTAGAAAAGCGGGTTTAAAAAAGCCCTCTGGCTCTCTCAGCTTTTGTGTGACATTATCTCAGTGGTCCAAGAATGACTAATAATCTAAGAACCTGCAGTAATAGTGTGAACTTCTCATCAGTCATTGCCCGATGATCATTGGGCACCTTTGCAAGATGTAAATAAACCAAAGTGCCAAACATAAGGCAACATGCCCAGTTTGATTTTATTATGCAACTGGCAAGTTGCTAAATTACAGAAGTGTTGGTGAAGAGAATTTGAACAGATGTTTTTTTTCTGGTGATGCACAATCTCATGTTAAAACCCAGGACTTGGTAGCATTCAGAACACCCACGCTGTTGTTGTTGGTGACAAGGGAACACAGTCCAGTTTAGCTTCTTCCAGAGACCTGACATCCCTCCTTTGCATTTCTGGACTGCTGGCTTAAATAATTCACTCATTCTGAAACCATGCACTTGCTTCCTCCCTCAGTCACCAATCCAAAGCATGAACAAACTTCCTGAAGTTATCACTTCATATTTCAGCTTGTAAAACATGGCATTTCAGGCCTTTTGCACAAGCTGCCTTGGCTGCTGCTCCTGCTGTGGGGCCAGGGCATGACAGGTGCCCGGAATCCAAAATTCAAGTGGAGGAAGTGTCAGGCATTTGATCCTCCTGTCCTTGCACGTAGTGCTGCAAAGATCGTCAGTCGAGTGGAATATTAAACATTGCAGGCGAGACAGCTTGAGTGGGAAGTCTGTGGTTTCTCTTCATTCTCTTGTTAAAATGATGCAACTGGGTCAGAAACAACCAAAGTCAGTTCGTGATCAACGTGTTAAGGGCAGCCTACTCCAACTCTGACAGAGCAGTCACCTTTCTCCACTTGAGGGAAAGGGCTGATTGAGCTCTTGAGTAATCTGTGCGTAGAACATATCTCCTCTTCTCTTCTTCCTTGAAATGATGCCAGCTTGGAGCTAGAAATATTTCTAAGATGGTCAGTTGGATTTAGATTGACCTTTGGACTTCACAACCTGCTGCAAGAGCACCTCATACAAGAAATCTGGGCCAGCCAAGCCCAAAGGTCCTCCTTATCCTACACCAAACAACAAAGCCACAAGCCTGCAATGAGAAGCTGAATATGTGGAGAAGAATGTCAACCTCCGTAATATTTGCCTGGTACAGAGCTGCATGCCAATGCCGCGTCAGTTCTATAACAATACAGAGAAACCAGAAAGGCACACCAAAGGTGATCTCCAGATAACCTCAGGGGGAAAAGCTTGAAACAAAAACACTGATTGAACAAAGTTCCTGACTACGTTGGCTTCGGTCAGAGTACCCACATACTTAAACAAGCTGGAGTCTCCTGCTAAGTGGTGACCTCAAAAGGGAAAGATGAAATATGGTATTTGAGTGCTGGGTAGGGTTCAAAACCTACAGTAGGTGCCCTATATGGCCTTTTACCTTCTCCGAGAGTGCTTTAAGGGCTATTCTGGTGTTAAGTGAAACCCCTCATATGCCTCATACTTTTATTCTGTTGTTAACAGGAACTCTTCATATGCCTAATATTTTTGGTAATGACAAATCCCCTGTTATTACCAGGTCAGGGGAATTTGCCCTGTAAAAATAGCTTTTGCTGCAAGGCTGACAAGACACCTTTAGTATAATCAAGACAGGTAACTCTAGACTTGGAGAACCGGGAGAAAGTGTAAAAGTCAAGGCAGTTGTTTAATGGCTGGTAAGTAATTTCTGTGTACATCAATGACAGATAACAGTGCTCATTTTCTCCAGGACTTTTGTAGCACACTGCATCCTCTGTTCTTTCTGCAGAAATCACCCCAAAACCTGTGTGAGACATTCTGTATGTACATTTTTCCCTGCATGAATTATAATGGTATAAAACTAATGGAATAGAGAGGAGCATCGGGACATCTGTCATCAATGTCCATATCAATATGACAAGCACTAAAAAGCACCAGTTCCTCAGTAGTGCAGAGAATGAGGGCTGGGTGGATTGTATTTCTGGAACTATTATTACAGAGAGACTTGTAAGAAGGATACACGCTGTGGATGAAATGGGCATGGAATCACAGAGGCTAATGATAGAAAAAGGCCATTTATGTCAACTGCTATATTTCCCTGCTGCTATAGGATTGTTCCCAATGAGATACAGTGTATTTTTAGAGCTTTGTCCAGTCTGGTTTCATATGTAAATAATAAAGATTGTCATCCATAAAAGATCCTGAAATAGTTTTGTTCTACTTCTGTCTTTCCTCTTCCTTCCCTCTTTCCCTCCTTAATTTCTTATTCAGGCTAAATGAGAACAGGAAAGACAGCCATACATTTTTTTTTCTGCCTTTCTGTTCTCTCCTCTTTCAACTGTTTGACCCTCTTCAGAGACAAGATTTATCTGACCTGATTTTTAAAAAATTGCATTTGGACAGTTGAGTTTTATGTGCTCCTCTATCATGGGGCTCTTCAAAATGCAGTGTCTCAGCTTGACAGGAAACAACCTACTTGCAAAAAAACCTGGAAAACAAGTAAAAAGCAAGCAGTGATTTCTGCTCAGATGGGAACTGAACTGAAGCTTTTGCATTTGCTTCCTTGTGTTCTGTGTCTCACATCATCTTATGAGTTGTCGAGGGTCTACTCACTGCCCACACATCCATTATGCACAGCATTCCAGCACGGTGAGCCAGGGTGTGGTTTAGCTTGAAATCAAGTATAGACCACGCCACAAAAGAACAAGCAATGTGACAACAAAATAAAATAATCTTTTTGGTATAGAAAAAGAGCTACCCTTTCATATCTGGGGGTACGATTTCCCTTTTTTGACTTTGCAGCCTTAGACAGTGGCGTCTCAAGTAGACGTAAGCTGGTACAGCACAGCTTTCAGCAAATGAAGTTTTTGGCTTGCAGCTGATATATGTTGGGAGAGAAATGTGTCCGCAGCGGTTTGTCGCTGCACGTGCCAGCAAGTCAAGTGGAGAGGCTGAGGGAGCTGCAGCTGAGGTGATGCTGTCTCAATGAATGAATGGCCCTCAGCAAATCTTCTCCTTGATCCATACGCAGTCACATCTCTGCTCTGAATCTGGTGAGCATTAATACCTTTGAATCAGTGAAACAGTGGACAAATTAATGGCCTCTTTGCTCCTCGTGGGAGAAACCCATCTAAATGGTAGCCTGAATGGGAACACAGAGAACAAAAAGACATAGGGACTGAATTAATACCAGCTGAGTGTGCATGCCCTGTCTGCAGGAAAAGAAATAGAGAGAGATGGAAAATGAGGACACACCAGAAAATTACTTGTCATCTGCTGTTCAGATAAAGCTGTGGAGAGGGAGAGAGACCAGGGGAAAAAAAGAAGTTCTGTTATGGATTGTGTTGGCTGAAAAGAGTCTTGAAATAGAAACTGCGTCCTATTGTCCGTCCATGCTGAGTTCAGGGAAATAGGGCTCCTGACATCCTTTTTCAATAATCAGCCTTGCACAAAGCACCCAGCTCCAGCACTGGCTTCTTTTCCCAATAGAAACAACCCTCAAGGTATCCAATACCGGCTAACTGCTGTGGTTGCTTTGAGGGGAAAAATAAAAAAGGTGCTTTTTCTCAGAAGAGTGGCAAAGCTAAGTGTACTTACCTAATCCTTGTTATCCCTCAGTGACATGGGCTGCCATGTCCCATGGCTTTGGGAAGCCCTCCCAGAAGCTGCTGAGAGTGAAAGGAGCCTTAGCCCTTACTTACTCCAACTTATTCCTGATTTACTCCAGGTAGAGAACAAACAACATCCAAGAGCTTCTGAATTTATAGCTGTCCTAATCCTTATGTAGTTCCTCATGTTCGTGACATTGATTTCTGTATCCACAGTGAAATAGTCACTTTTCACATTTATTTCTAATAGAAAACTCACTGGTAATCACGTTCAAGCAATCAGAAAAACCCCATCTGCGTCTTAGCAACAGAAAGCATTGCTAAATTGAAAAATGACCAGCAACAACCTCACACTGCTGTCCTTCCACCGTCACAAGAGAAGTAAATGATATTAAAATCAGTTCAGATTAGTGAAATGGCATGAATTTTTCATGTGAAAACTACTGACCCAACTTTTAGGATAGCTTGATTTTTATTTTTCATCATCTTCTGGCTTGCCATGCTACCTTACAAGCTTCCTCCTCAACTTGCTGTTGCATTTTGGGCTTTCTGACTGTGGTTTTTGGGGCTTACCAGTGTCCTTCCCAAGAAATGTGTCTTTTGCTGCCTTCCTCCCAGTGCAGTTACAGGATGCATCTTACTGACTGAGTCCTTCGGTCTTGAACAAAATTCTGTCTGTAGCAAGTTGCTTTTTTTTCTTTTAAAATTCATTTTTAACCATTCACTTCACAGCCCTTGTGTCCCGTTTTGTCTTCTATCACACAACAACCAACATTTTGATTTCTTCAGTGTACTTGTGTTTCCATGGTGAAGGGAATATGATCATCTTTTCTTGTGGCTTTACAGATTTGAATGGCATAAACTACAGATAGAGTTTCTAATCTTCTAAAATGTTTTTCTGCCTTGTATCCTTTGTGTTTGAGTTAAATACATTTTATAATCAAGTGATTATTAGATATCTACACTTCAAGGCCAAGTAGGCTAGTGGTCTGACTTCCAGAAAATTTCACCCAATTACCTTTACCTGGGTTCAACATCTTGTATTTGCCTAAAGCATCTCTTCCAGAAAGGCACCTGGGCTAGAGATAAAGGATTCACCTCTTCATGTTGCAGTTTGGGAAAATAATTAATCATTATCTTAGAACACTGTGCCTTATTTCTCATTTGAATTTTTCCAGATTTAACGCCCAGATGTTGATTCACGTTCAGCTTCTGCTTGATTAAAGCACATAAGGTACTTATAATAAAAAGAGTATTCGATCTTGCCTTTGACAGGCTAAACATATGGAGCTCTTCAAGTCTCTTGCTTGGTGCTCTTCCTGAACCAAACCAGGGAAATGAATTATGCTGCACTCAGTGTCCTGCAGGGGAAACAATGGGAGCGTGTTTGGCACAGAAACATTGTGCTTTTCTGGGGCTTGGGAGAGGAGGAAAAAGAGGAGGGAGGGGAGGTCAGGCAGGGCAGGAGACAGACATTCCTAGCGAGCTGCAAAGAAAGTCGTCTGGGGATGGACCCAGGGTGTCTGGGTGTGATACAGCTCTGCAGCTTCTTACCTGCTCTTCTGGAAAAGTGGTGAGGGGCAGTGCCTGCCTAAAACATACCTGGGCTTTAGCTCTCTGCATCAGCCTGGCTTGGACCCTAACAAATCCTGAAACTCACCTGGCAGGGACAGGATCCAGATTTCTCTGCAAATGTGACCAAGTGATCAGACAAAAGCATTTCGTCTTCATCATAATCTGCTTTAGCTAGAATAAAGAGACCGTGCTAGGGAGAAAAATAAAATAGTTTTTATGTCATTCTTTTGAAAGGAATGTTTTGGTAGTCATGTATCACAGAATGATTTGGGTTGGAGACCATAAAAATCACCCAGTTCCAACCCCCTACAATGGGCAGGGACACTTTCTCCAAGACCAGGTTACCCAAAGCCCCATCCAGCCTGGCCTGGAACACTTCCAGGGATGGGGCATCCACAACTTCTCTGGGATAAAACCTATAGCATCAAACATATCTGGAAGAGTATCAAACCTCTACCAATACTCCCATATCAAAACAGCTTCATTTAAAAAAACATTAAGTTGAAAACACTATCTCATTTCCATGTATGTTCTATATCTGCTTGGGTATTTTTAAGTAGGTGCAGTTTTTTTAATATATATTTGAGTTTTATATGCTTGAACAGGTAAAATTAATACTTATTTTTAGCTTTTAAAAAATTGTATAGAAAACACAAAATGAAGGACAAGATTCATGCACAGCATATATATACAGTTCCCAAAAATTGTTATAAAAAGCTGCTCCAAGGAAAGTATATTAGGGTGATTTGGCCCAAGTTACAGGTTTAAGGTTACAATATTAAGCTTTCAAATACCACATAGCCATGTCTGAAATAGCTGGTGTGGGGTTAATTCTGTGTCCTTGTAGAATTTTAATGCAAAACCAAAAATGAGCTTGGTGAGCCTAGGCAAATACCTTGAAGCATATGAGATTTTTCCAAGCTGGGCCAGCTTGTTTTTTCTGGGTTGTATTTTACGTCAGCTGCACCACATGAAATGTATAAATGCATGGAAAACTATAAATATTGCCAAGACTGATGTGATAATCTATTCTTCTTGACTGTTGTGAGCACTTCCTATGTCTTGCATTTTGTTAAAGTGGATGTATTTATTGTAAGCCCGGTGATTCAGAGCTTCGGAGGTAAAAAGCTCTTTACTCCCATCCATAGGTAAAAAGGGAAAGAACAAGCACAGCAGTGCTTTTTAACCAACTGTAAGCATAAAAGTGCGTCAGAGAGGAGAGAGCTCCTGCTTGCTGAGTAGTGGTAACCAGGGGAGGATGTGCAGCTCCCATTTCCAGAGAGCTGCTACCCAGGGTTTCTCCTGCTGCTCATACAGAGGTGATCAGTGTGTGCGCACCCACAGCAGGTGAACCAGTATCATGGTTTGCCACCTCCAGGAACACCCCCTTGCACCCTTCTTCCTCCTCCTCTACTCGTGCCTTACCCTGCTCCCACTCCTGCCTGCATGGTCCTGGCCCTTCCTTTCATCCTTCAGCCTCTGCCATGAGTTAACTCAGCTCCTTTGGTCAGGAAACAGCTCCACTTTTCTTTCTTTTTAATAAGTTATTTTTCTGCCTGGCCAGGGAACTGCACAATGAGTCCAACAAGCCCTGGAGCTGACGCATTGGTGCCTTGTTATGAGTCTGGGCTCCTGGATCTCCTTTCCTAGGGAACAGCCATCCCTCACTGCACCTCAACACTGCAGTCCAAAAATTCACGGAGTAACAGGGCAATGCCTGCCGGGCCGGCAGTCTGATGTAGGATGTGGCAATAGTTGTTTGAGGAGTTCAGAAAAGCGCTGGTACTTTCTCCTGAGGATGCTACCCCACCAAAGCCTCTCCATGCTGGGTATCAAGAAATGCATCTCAGCAGGCTTGGCCTTGGGGACTCCTATGACAGCCCAGTACCTGAGGTGTCAAAGGACCTGGCTGCCAAATGAGGAAAAAATCCCAGACAGATCCCAGCCTGTAAATCTTGCGGCCAGGAGCTCCAAGGGGAAAAGTGTCCTTTGCTCCCCTTGCTGGTGAATGAAAAGCCCGAATGCAGAGACCTCACACAGGAAAAGTGCAGCAGGCTGGGAGCACTTGGGAAACATCCCAGCTCCCAAAGGATGGCAGTGGGGTCCAGAAACCTCCTGGGATAGAAGAGTTTCTTTCTAAGCAATGGGGAGCCCATGCAAGCTTCCTGCACACGCTGAACACTGGAAGAACTGGCCTCTGGGAAGGTGGACACGAGTGGGAAAGGACCTGCTGTGCTGTAATGTGTGGAAGATAGGAAGATACACATGGATGATGCGGAGAAGTTGCATTCACCTGTTGGGCATCCACACATGGAAAGAGTGAAATCAAATAAACTCAGACTGCTGCCAAATGTGTCCCTGGTATCCATTTGTGCAGGGGCTGGCTATGCTTTCCCAAGCTGATGCTTTTTTCCCTTTTCTCCCCTCTTAAAACCTTTTTTCCTTGCTTGTGAGAGGGGAAGAGCTGCTTATTCAGGACACAGTAGAAGGAGCATCTGCCTGCAAGGCTCAACTTGTAGAGATTGGATGGATTCTTAGGAAGAACCCTCATGTTTGACACGGTCAGGTGCTGCCTCCCACAATTTGCTGCACAATTGTGTCCTCCTACACATGTGAGGCCTCACAGTTGCTCTTCACCTTTATGAATTTAATTTGAATGACTGAATTACCATGTGCCAAGTTCAACAGGAGCTTAATAGATTCTTTATTGCTGGGGATTTTTGATACCAGATCAGACAGATGTCTGTTAGGTGTGAAGAGTCATGCCCTTGGGAAATAATAATAGACCAATAATAACAGACCAATGATTCCTGAGGAATCATCCAGCCTTTGTTTCTGCTTTTCTTTGTTGGCTTCTGAAGAGAGCAGAATCTGGAGGAAAATTACGGTAATATATAAACTCTGCCCAAGAGATGTTTGACACAGTGCTTTGCAAACCTTGCACAGCTTTTCAAGACTGCTAGATACTCTACTGCTCCTATCTGGGAAAATTCAGGTTTTCTTCATTATTTCAGTATTACCTCATTATAGTACCTCGTGTATTACATTGGAATAAACCTGAATGCATGTATAGCAAAGATCAGAAATCAGATTGTTGGCACTGACTCAGACAGTTTTCGGTACCAATTTACTCTGAGAATGAAAGTTTATGATTTCATGCTTTGGTCTTTTCATTGCCCCAGATGGGATGGTGATCAGTCACCCTCCTAGTTCATTAAGAAACATGCAAAATCCCTTCCACTGAACATTGCTTTTTTTCCCTTTTCCCTCTCTTACTAATGTGACCCTTTAAAAAGTGCTGAAATCTAGAAAGCAGAAAAAACATAAAAGTGAATTTAAAGCCATTCATACCAACCCTGTTAGAAATGTTTTGTGTATCCAAAGGCATGTGTAGGTTGCAGTCTTCAGACTGGTGTTCATTAGTGGTTTCAAAAGCCACACTTTCTTTGGCCTGGACTTGAAAAAATACAGTCTGGGCACAATAATCATGTTATTGGGATTTAACAGGGCACCTTGTGTCCCTTGTAACTCTTCCTGTTGAAGTCAGTGGATGGCAGAAGGGCTTTGCTCACCTTTGGAAGCAGGACGAAAGATAAGTGTCTTCCACAGGAGGCAATCCAAGAAGTCCTCCTCAAAACACCCATTATTGGGTATGAAAAGCCCAGGTGGTAAACTCATCCCCACCAACATGACTCTTAAAGGGAAATGTGCAATGCTCCTTTGGATATGGCATGCATGAATTCACTAAATCCAACAGCTCGAACACCTTCTCCCAGTGCTCGCTCTGCTCGCTTCCAGTTGGCTCCTTCAGTACGGCTTTGAAGCAAGCCAGATATTTCATTTACAACACAGAGGTGTATGCCTGAACATATTTGCAGGCCAGGAGGGGATTTTGGCTGGAGATATTTTATTTTTTTTTTTTTGGAACAAGGAGTTAGAAAATTCCTGCCTGGAGTTGGCAGTGGTGGCTTGGTATGGGTTAAGGTGCCAATTCAGCTGTGCTCAGCCTCTGACGGGTGCAGGCAAGTGCTTTGCTGAGAGGGTTTCTGGGTCACCTCTGAGGTGTGCCCTGCTTGTAAAGAGCCTGTGTATCTCCCAGGAAGATCTGGGGATGCATGCAAGCTGCTAAATGCATGAAACAAAGAAGCATCTGATTGAAATGGAAGTGCCAGAATGAGAAAGGACTGTGTTTTTCAGAAATAAATTTTTTCTCTGTCCTGGATATTCCTGGTTGGTTGTTTTTTTTTTTTTTTTCTTTTTTTTTTTTNTTGTTTCTCTGTCCTTGTTATTTCTTGTTGGTTGTTTTTTTTTTTTTTTTTCCTTTTCCTTAAACTGTATAGGAAATGAGGGAAGAGTGTGATGTCTTTTTTACTGATGTTAAGTTCGGCTTGTGGATGAAAAGCTGGCCCAGGTTTCAGCTTTCACAGCAGGTTTGAGAAGTCTGTATCTCATGCTATTAAAAGTGACTGAATCTTGGAGGTTTATCTCAATTTCACATAAATTTGAATAACCCAGAAATTTAAATCAAGTTGCAACAAAAATTTAAAGAGGCTTTTGATTCATGGATAGTTCTGTTTATAGAGTCATTTCCAAGCAGGTTCCAGCTCAAGTGGTTCAACAGTCATTTTCTAAGAGATTCTGCCTGCTTGTTTCCTGGTTAATAATTGCCTTTCCAGTGGAGAGAAGCCCCAGCTGAGGATACTGTGGACCCACAAACAGAGCCATAGTATTTGAGGGCATTCAGACCTAGACCTCTGTCCTGGCTCATATGCAGAACAGAGATCTGAATTCGAATCTCAAGCAATCCAGAAGTCCTAAGATGCCCATATTTATGGTTTAGATTTGTACTGAAGTTCAGTTTTACAGGAACAGTAAATGAACTAAAGCATGGAAGTGAATCATTACCAAAATCAACTTTCGGGAAGCCACTATTATCTCCTTCAGCAAACGGAGCCAAAAAAAAGAGATGCATTTTAAACTACCATCACCTTTCCCCTCTTTTATCCATCACATTCCTATATAATTCTCTTATAATCTCTCTAAATTTACAGATGACTCAAAAATAATATTTGGTAAGCACAGTCATATTCTTTTCGTCAATATTTTATTTTGAAACATGGTAAAGAGTTGTGTTGCACAATGAAAAACGTCTCTCTCTAAACATCATTTTCTAATGGGCTTTTTTATGTCCCATAAAATCTGCTAATTTTTACTTGTCCTCTCTTGTCAATGAAACAAACTATTATTTCTTTCTGCAGAACCAAACTGCAAACAAGAATGTCTGGAATATCAAGAGTAATGATGTACAAAGTCCCTTCTGGCCCCAGCTTCTATTGAAAAATAATTGGATGAATTGGTGATGCTTACATTTCATCTGGGCTGCCACTGTGAGTAATTCCACGGTGCCTTCTTGGCCAAAGTTCAGCCATTTAAGCACTTGGTGAAAATCTGTTTGGATGGACTCGGGGTAGGAACATGACAGATAACAGCAGAGTAAGAGTGAAAGCTCCTTGGAATAGTTTTGCATATGTTGTCACAGCATCTAACCCTGAGCAAGCGGCATCCTGGTTGTGACTTCAAGTTTCTGCCACAGTGTGAATAACAAACGATGGGGATGTTAACCATAAAAGTCAGGCTGGCCTGGATACAAGCTGCAATGTGATGGGCAAGGGAATTCAGATGGTGGAATAAGCCCTTGTGTGGTATAAATTATTGTGGTACCATGCGATGCCAGTGGAGTTATGATTTACCCAAAGAAATGCCTCTTTGCCTTGCCAAGAAATCATTATATGGGCTGTCACCTCTCAGAATGGATTAATGAACCAGAACAAAATAGATGCCAGCTTGCCAATGCTCTTACTGGGGTCATAATTTGCTACAAAATTTTAATAGGAAACAATTCATAGAAAAATGATTTTTTTTTCTTTCAAATATCTCAGACAGTAATTCTAAAACGTGTGTGTGTTTCTTTTTCTCTTTTAGTTCATTCGTTTTCAGTGACTTTTTCTTCTGTTCCTTTTCCTGCCTTGTTGTTGATGGGTTTGGGAAGGTTTTGTCAGATTTTCCCAGACTTGTACATCATTAGGGAAGAAGGAGATTTGGGAGAGGACAGGTGCTCCATAGAGGTGGTCACAGTGAGGTGAGACCAGGGAGTGGGGCTGATTTATGCTGTGAGGTGGGGACTGCAGGGATCCTGGGGGGGTTGCTGCTCCAAGTCCCTTTGCACAGCCAGCTCTTGTGCTGATTTCTCCTGGGTCTGGGCAGTCCAGGCTGAAACCTGGGAGAGAGGGAGAGAGGGAATCACAAACAGCAGCAGTTCTCCTTGTTTCCTCTTGGGCAGGCACTTATTTCCCCGTGAATAGTTGCATTTGAACAAATTTTTTTTTTTCTTTTTGGTAGCTCAAAGTTTGTTTATTTTTTAACAAACCCTCCCGTAAGGAAGTATCCCATGGTGACAGCACATCAGCCAACAAGTGCACCCCTCGAGGGCTGTGAGGCACGAAACTTTGCCTGTTCATGCCTAAGGTGTGCATGCAAGGCTGACAGACACAGCCTGGTATGTGCTTTCTCAGGGCAGCCTGGAAAGGTGGGGGCTTGACTTCACCCTGGCAGTGGGGTAACTGCAGAGAGGGAAGTGGGAGGGCTGGAAAGGATAAGTCTTGTCTGCAGTGGAGCCTTCTCAGACAGCCCCATGACTTCATATGGACTTGTCACACGCCGAGTCATTATTTTGGGCAGGAGCACAGCCCAGGCAAAGCTGTGGTCTGAGCTCGAGACACTGCTGCAACACACACGAATGGGTATATGAACTTCTCTCTCTGCCCAAATAAATGAATACATAAAACCAACACACACACACAAACTGGAAACCCCAGTGATTCAGACTGGGTAATGCAGGAATTAACTGGAAGGATCTCTGGTCGCTTCATGGTGCTCCTCATCATGCACATGAATTCAAGTGATGTTCCTGTTCTGGTAACTTCTAACACGGAGGAGAACCCACATTCCAGGTGACTTCAAATGCAATTAGAATCATAAAATACCAGGTTGGAAAGGACCTCAAGGATCTCTGGTCTAACCTCTCTGGGTAAAAGCACAGTCTAGACAAGATAGCCCAGCAGCCTCTCCAGCTGCATCTTAAAATTGTCCAATTCACCACTTCCCGGGGCAGATCATTCCAATGGCTGATTGCTCACATTGTAAAAATTTTTATCTTGTTTGTAATCAAAATGTCATCAGGAGTAATTTGTACCCATTACCCCTTTTCTTTTCCATGTGGAAAATGGAGTTCTCATCTTCTTCATAGCCACCCTTTAAATACTGGAACAAAATACTTAATGGGTGCTGCCTTTCAGTAATATACTGCATTCTGACTGACTGAGATTCTGTCCTTTCTTCATAAAGCATCTCTTATTTCCTTCACTTTGTTGTAAAAACGCTTCCTGGAAAAGGCTCTTTCCCTGCAAGTGGTCTGTGGACACCTTCCAGATAATAATCTGGGAAGCATCTTGGGATTTCCTCAAATCTCATGCTTAGATGGATTTCTACAAGGGTCTGAGGGATTGGGGATGATCTTTTCCCTAGGAAGAGACAAGACTTTTATCAAAGCAGGGTAACTGCAAGGGCTGACCTATTTGGTGCTGAGGTGTCCTCCCAGAGGAGGAGGCAGTCCCACTGTTAGAATACAGGGTGTAGAAGGATGTGTAAAGGTAGCAGCCAGGTGGTTTATGTTCTTGTTTATTCTATATGGGAGCTGTAAAGAAATGGGATAGTGTGTCTTGGCACGGAATGAATAAGGAAGCTGAAAATGTGATTTTGGGGTGGGGAAAGAGCTCGCAACAATGAGGTTGTAAAAACAACTCCCATAAAATATATCTTGGTCAAGTTCAGTTCTGCTTTTTGTGAAATTAGAGAGAGCTGATCTTACAAAAACAAGAGCTTGTTGAGGTTGCTGTTGTATGGAATTGGCGTGTGCTGTTTTTCTAGCAGACTCTCTTCACTGTCATCAGAGTGCAATTTCTCTAGTCGCTGTGGGATGCAACAGATTTCTTGGAAAAGAAGGCTGTGTTGACACCCACAGGCTAGTAATGTTTTCACAAGAAGGAACATGACTTTACATTTGACTCTCTTGAAAAGAGATTAGCAACACTGTGATTTATAAGAATTGCCAGGATTTGAGGTTGCTTTTTCTCCCCTCTCTCTGAATCTAAGCTCCAGCAGGTAGGTGTTAAGTGAGTGAAGCATTTCTGGCAAGATTTATGTGCCCATACAGTAGAATGGGAGTGAAATCTGACAGTCTAAGGAGGGGGAGCAACTGACAAATAGAGGGGGTGGAAAAGGCAGATTGGCTTGGATTTTTTCTTTCCTTTTCCTTTGCAGTCAAAACCCTTTGAGACTCCTCACTCTTAGGTTGAAAATTTCCTTTGCACAGACATTTCCCTCCCTTGTCCTTTTGTTCTAGCAGTAAATATGGGCCCACAGCATGTACATGGAAAGCAGGCACAGCCAAGGCTCAATCTCCCTGAAATAATGTCTTTCCTAGAAACAGATGACGAGCATTTTCCCCAGAAATGAGATACCTCCAATGATGAAGTTCTCTTAGCAGAAAGAAGCCCTTTCTCACCATGGAGTCTCGCAGTTAAGTAAACAGAACCAAAAGACAGCATGTCCTCATAGAGGAGGGTGTTCCAGCCTAAATAGCAACAAAAGCCTTTGCTTTCCAGAAAGATGCACCATCCTGTTGCGTTGTGTGGATCAAATGGGTGCTGAACAGCTCATGATTGCTTTTGCAGGACCATGGTGGTCATCAGTTCCAGGACTTCTTGGCTGTTAGATGGGGAGCAATCCAGAGGTGTAAGATAGTTGGTATAGTTTGTAAAATGCCCAGAAGCTCAACACTTGATGAATAACAGATTACAAAACCCAAAATGAGTGGGAATAGTTCCATTTGCCCCACGATTCCTACTGAGCAATACTATAGGAGTACAAAATGGGGATATAGTTCAGATGATAATGGCATTCTTCTGGCTGCAAAAAGGAACATTTTCAAAGACTAAACTACTGAATATATATTTCAATATCAGAATTTAATCTTAAGTTTATTTCTGAAACTGCATCTGAAAGACATATCCTGAGCCATGGGTGAAAATAGAGGGAAAAAAAGACACACTTGCTAATTGAGTATTGCTTTTATAGCCCATGGAAAAACAGACACATGGGTAATGCACAATGTACTATCTGAACAAAATCCAAATGTGCAGTTGTGCCTATGTTCTAACAAATTTGGAGTGTCCATCGGCCACAGAAACCCATCATCTCACTCATCAGAAATTTTATATATATAAAACACTTCAGAGGAAACACTTTGACTCATGTGGTCTCTTTTCTGATGGAGGTACATCATGAAGAAATTTGCTTCCAGTCCTAAGAAAAACAGTGCTACAGCCTGTGAGTTTGTGAGGGGACTGGAGTGACCTCCTGCTTGGGACTACTTCTGAGAAAAACAGTGAGTACAACTCATCTGGAATCTTCTGGAGTTCTCCTCCTCTGTGACAACCTTAACTTTTGAAAGCATCGTGTTCAAGTGGGAACAACTTGAGATTTTTTGAAGCTTCACAGAAAAATGAGAAAGACTAAAAAATTTGTGGTTTTCCTGAACTACCAGTTACCTAAGGATTAAGCACTGATGTGAAATGGAGAAGATAATCAGGACCAAGTTCTGATAACACTGACTGGTCACTTAATAAAACATCATCAGTGGGAGTCCATGAACTTGCTTCATCCTAAGAGGTGATTGCTGTAATGGCACTGTGGAGGATAGTGGGGCCAGGTTCAGATCCCTGTGCAGCCAAAAAGCTCAGTTTTGGTATGTCAGTGACCTAACCACTGGTGTCTTGGCTAAGCTGAGCTGTTCTCCTTCTTTGGATGCAAACACTTTTTCTGATGAAAGCCTAAGCAAAACCGGTTTGTTTCTAAAAAAGATTTATGTTCTGACAAATCAACCTCTTCCAACAAAAAAAAAAAAAGTGTGTATCACTGGAAAATTCCCATTTAGCACTACTGATGAGTAAAAGTTTTGCTTTACAGATGGAGTTAATAATAGTTTATAAGCTCAAGTGAAAAGGATTTTGGGTGAGCTTCCTAAAGAGGAAGTGAGTCACTGTCTCGGCAGGAAAGTGTTCCAGATAGGCAGGGCTGGACAAGTCACAAAACACCCCCCAACTGTGTGGAGTCACAGGGAGTGGACAAGGGATTATTGCATCCCAGACTGCAGACAGCCAGTAATTAGTAGGGGGCCTTGAATACCCCCCAACCCATGTGTCTTTAGGTATGGTCTTCTCCCATCTCCCAGGCTCCGAGCAGCCAAACTGAGTCATCCCAGGGAAGGCGTAATAGCTGAGGAAGAAGCAGGTGTTGCAGATGGGTGGGTGATTCAGTGGATGGTGTTATTCCTACTGAGTCAATGCTAAAGCAGTTTGTAAGCAGGAAGTTGGGGACACTGTGTGGCTACAAGATCTGCTTTCTAAATCCAGTGACATTAAAGGATTCCTGCGGTTCCCTCAGTGTGCTTTCCACAGGGTGAGTTGCTTTTAGTTGTTCTTGGGCACAGCATTTTCAAAAGCAAAAACCAGAGAGGCATTTTTAAGGTGTCTGTCAGTGGGATTTACAATGTTGAGAGTCCAGGTCGGTTTTGATCATGGTATTTGTACATTAGGAAGGCATTTTTGGAAAGCAGAGTCCTGTATTCTTGTGACTGACTTTGCAACTCTCCCACTGGTTCCTGGAGTGTCTGGGTTGAACCTTTACATGGAATTCATTTTAATGAGAGGTCTGTATATTTTGTATTTGGCAGAGCACCAGGAAGGGTGCTGGCACTCCTCAGGTGTACTTAGTGACCATGAAAAGCAAGTTCTCCATGGCCATCACGCCCTTTGAGGTGCCAGTATTGTCTTACAGAAGAAAGGTGGAGCTGCTGCATCTCCGCTGACTTGCCTAACCGCTTGAAAATTTTAGAGAACATGTCCTGTAATGTTCCAAAGTTCTCGAGCAGTTTAACTTTTCAGAGAAGAGATGATATTTCACTTTCTCCATGTGTGTACGCAAGTCAAAATTGCACACATTGTACAGCGCAGAGGAGGGGATTTAGACCTTCGAAGTCACTGCTGTTTCCTCTGTTCTTTTTGCATTGGGTGTCTCTTTTCTCTTGCTGGAAGCATTACAGGTTTGGAAGGTGGGTTATTTTTTCTTCCACTCTTCAGTAATTCAGCACTCCATCCTTCCATTTCCTTTTATTCCATGGATTTTCCACTCAGTTCTTTAAAATTCAATAGCGTCTTTCCCTCCAGTAAACAAGAGGGAAAAATGACAATATAATTACTGAATCCCTTGAGAACAGCCACAAAGTCTGGTCCATATGGTGCCTGGGAGGATGGCAGATACTTCCCTGCATCTCTGCAATGTGATGAGATGGTCCCAAGATCTGGGTTGGCAGAGGTGGCCTTCCAATTTCTTGTGCAGAGAGCAATTTCTGGGGAGACTACACTTTCTGGGGACACAAACCAGCTTAGCCAACCGTTCCCTCTGAGGCTGAGGAAGATGAAATGGGCAACTTTCCTTAGCTCAGGCTTGACATTTGTACCTACTCTTTTCCATCTATTTTATCAAGCACTGCTCTTGGGTTTTATTGGCTGAGCTTTTCATCCACTTCTCTGCCATCTCTTCTTCCTTCACCAAGGTCTGGGTGCCCACAGGAGCTCAGTGGAGTAAGATTCAGAGAGCAGATTTCAGATGGGCTTCATTTCTGGAGTGCAGTAATGACATACACTTATTGTTGTTTGCTTATTATTGTTTTTCCTAAATAGCTATTTTGGCTCTTAAAGGATTTCATTTTGTTTTTACTAAGAACAAAATCATCCAAATTGTTATGTAGGGAAAACTCACATCACAAGATAACAGGGTAAGTCTTGATGTTATGTTTCTTTTAAAAATTATATAGTTTTTAAAAACCATACTGTTTCTAAAGCTGAAATGCTAAAAAGTCCACTGTTTAAGCACTGGCCTGAATGCATTTGCCTCACTACCTTTACCTTTTTTCTTTGCATAGGTAATTTGTTCAACATTATGGGGAAAGTCTGTGTCAAAGCCTGAAACAAAACCAATTCCTCCTGAATGCTCTGGTCACAGCAGCATCCATCTGCTGCACAAACAGCAGCCACATCCCAGTTCAGCCCAGTGCCCCTAAAAATGATAGTGATGAGAGCAGCTAAAGCAGAGGGAGTATCAGGATCCAGAACCTTCCCACTACCTTTTGCTTCATCATTTTCATCAAAGCCTTTCTTTCCTAAATAAGGATACAGTACCTTTTTATTTCTAGAGAAGAATTGAGGCAAAATCCACAACATTAAATCGGAATTAAGTTCAGTTACATCTTCCCCATCTCTTTATGAGATGCAAGTCAAACCTTGGATGGGATGCCATCTCCTTCACTCGTTGCCCTCTTTCTAAACAAATCCAGAGCTGAATGACTTGGCTTGAATTCATATCAGTTATTATTCAGAGAATAAAATGAAGAGTAACAGCATGTAGCAATTAATTTTTCCTCATCCACATCCCAGGACTGTTTTCCACAGTGAAAGCAAGGAATACAATCTCTGCTTTCATAAGGCTGCTCTGTGGTAAAAGTGTTCCACAATTGCTTCCTACTGAGTTTAGCCCCAGTTTCTTTACTGAACACCTTTACTAGCCAGGTACAACGAGCAGAGCTGTCACTGAGAATGAGACAGGAAAGTAAACTCTAATGAAGTGATAAATCATTATTTTTAATGCTTGTAGAAATCTCATTATCCTCCCTGTTTCCCTTAGAAAGTCAATAATTTTATACATCTTTTTGTGACAGGTCAGGAATTAAAAAATTCTGGAAAAAAAAAAAAAAAGAGAAGACTACTATTATTTTGTACTACGTATTTGTCTGCTGGACTTGACAATCTGTTTTCTGATGTCCTGGCTTTCAAGCCCTTTGAACCACTGGAAACACTGCTGGAGAGTTGGAAGAAAGCAAATAAGGCAATGATTGAAAAAATACAGAAGAACCAGGCTGATCATTATTATATTTTTTACTTTAAACCATAGTGAGACAAACAGCAAACAAAAGCCCTATGAGCACTCTGAGTCTGCAGCAAAAAAAAGATAGATTTTGTTGTTCCCAGAGCAGGGAGCAGCTTCAGGTCTTGGATCAGAAATGTCCAGCACAGTGGGGCTCTGACCCTGACTCTGAATCTCTTTAATGCTGTGACAATGTAGATATAAAAACCTGTCTCCTAAACAGGTAACTGCACCAGGGCTGGTGAGAAAGAAATGTCCTCAAAAGCAGGTTCTCTCCCTTGTTCCCATCCCCAGAGAGAATCAATGACCCGCAACTTTTACCTGGATTCCTCATGGAGGTTCAAAGAAATGGTTCCCATTTCCCAGGCCCTAAAAAGCAGCTCCTTGTGGGCAGCACAGGGAAGTTGTGCTCCAGATTTCCAGAGAAGAGGTGTGGCCCTTGGGAGAGGCTCAGGAATAGACACCCCTCCTTTGGATGTCTGGACTAAGCCAGACTCCAAGACCTCTTCTGCAGTGCTGTGTCTGCTTTGGCATCCTCTTCAAAATGAATGTGACCAACCAGAGAGGGTTCAAAAAGCCTTGGATATGTGGAAAAATCTGCTTCACAAAGGCAGAGTTGAAGCTGCCTGAGTGTGTTTGACTTAGTGATGAAGTCAGCAGATGGCTTGCTCATAGTTTATTAGCTCTTCTGTTAAGAGAAGGTATTTGATAGTGAAAGCTGATGTAAGCAAGGCTGGACTTTTTTTTTTTTCTTGAGGAACAGATTTTACTTTAAACAGAAGTTACTTGGCTCAGGAGAGTTCATTCACATAAGAGGGAACGGCAATTCCCTTAGGGATATTAAGGGATTGAGCGGGTGAAAAACTGCAGATGATGGTGTTGGTAACTCCTGGCCTTGAAACTTGACTGTTCCATAAAACTTCTGGGTGGAGGGATCATAACAGAATGCACCACGGGATTTCAGAGATGCGTATAAAACCCTACCTCAGCATTCTTCTCTCCGTGTGTCTGGAACAAGCACTGTGCTGTCCCACGCATCCAGATCTGGCTTAAGAACCTTAAACTGGTCATAAAGCTAAATGACGAAGTAACAGAGCACGGGAGGGGTGGCTGGTGATGTGGAAAGGGTATCTGAGATCCTTACAAGTGATTGTGAGCAGGAGATAAACAACTCACTTCTTAATCACAGCGTGGCACACTCAGAGGAAAGGCAAATGTCATTGCAGAATAACAAGTCATCTGACAGCACAAAATAACCTGCTTGTAGGGCTTTCAAAGGTTAGTTCAAAGCTTGCAGTCAGAATGTTATCAGGATCTCAAATTTCAATATTTGTGTTAAGCCATGATGTTAAAAAAAAAACCTCAAAACATTTTTAAGGTGGCATTTGAGCAGGTTTTTGAAGATAATTCTGGGATGTAGTCACCGCTGGAGTCACCTGAGAAGGGGGGCTGGAATGGTGATTCAAGGGCCCCCCTCCCATACCATACCTCTACAATGTAATAAATTAAATAAAGAGGATTACTATGCAAGTGTGCAGCAAGCTGATAGAAAGATGTGCCAAACCCCAAGCTTTTACAAGTATTGAAGCTGATCTATGTTCCTATGTCTTCTCCATGTCTGTGCCAACTGGAGTTACAATTTGTACGCTGACCAGCACTGATTTCACAGTGCACCCCAGCTGGAAGGAGCTCAGAAGGTCAGACCCATGAAAGGGGCAGCACCCTGTTGTACCTGCTGGCTGCCCCCCAGACATTGAGGATCTTGAGTTCTGTGTCCAGTGCTGGGCCCCCCACTTCAAGAAGGACATTTTGGTGCTGGAGCGAGTCCAGAGAAGGGCAGTGAAACTGGTGAGGGGTCTGGAGCACAAGTCCTGAGGGAGCTGGTGGTGTTCAGCCTGGAGAAAAGGAGGTTTGGGAGAGACTTTGTCACTCTCTACAGCTCCCTGACAGGAGGTTGTGGCCAGGTGGGGCTTGGGCTCTTCTCCCAGGTAACAAGTGTGAGGACAAGAGCTCATGGTCTTAAACTGTGCCAGGGGAGATTTAGGTTGGACATTAGGAGGAATTTTTTCACAGAAAGGATGATTAGACGTTGGAATGGGCTGCCCAAGGAGCTGGTGCAGTCACTGTCTCTGGAGGTGTTTAAGGAAAGCCTGGACGTGGCACTCAGTGCCAAGGTCTGGCTGACACAGTGGTGATCAGTCAAAGGCTGGACTTGATGATCCCAGAGGTCTTTTCCAGCCTAAAGGATTCTGTGATCACTTTGATCCTTATCACTCTCCAGAGATCATTGGAATGGGCTGCCACTGAAATATCACAGAACATTTTGGGCTGTAAGGATTGGTGTTTCAGAGGAATTGTTAGTGGTCCATGCTCATGCCCAGTACTCCTGCTGCCAGGCCTTTAACCAATCCACAGATGAAACCCCATGCATTAAGATGTTTTTACATAACAAAAGGCTCAGAATACTCCACTAAGTATTTTCTGCAGTTGCCAGAGTTATTAAATTTCTGCTTTGTAGGAATTCTGAAAATGTTTTTGTTTTAAATGTGAACAGTTTCAAGTGGCAAAATTCCCTTTGGTTTTCAGCCAGCTCAATAAGGCAACAGCACTGGCTCAGAGGAAGGGGAAGACAGGTCACCTTGAGAAGTGAGAGACTTTATGCTACTTCTCTCACTTACTGGTACTTTCTTCCTTAGACCTGAGGATTTTTGCAGATGAAGGAGAGACAGGTCTTCCCTGCAATATCTTAGTTCCCCAGTTCTGTATCCCTAAGTCCACGAGCTGTCCAGTGGCTGCATGCAGTTTTTCCCTCATCCCAGTAAAAGAGACAACATTTAGGATCATGGCAGTTTGTTTCCAGGAGGATGCTGTTTTGACACTGATACTTAGAGACAAATATTTATTTGGGGCAGCCCTGTTTATTTGTCCTGCTTTGTTTTCCTTCCTGGACCAGCGGGAACAATCAACAAGTTCATTTCCTTGTTGGGAAATGATGGCTGGGCTTGTCAGTCAGCTCTCTAACCAAAAGAAGTTTTGGGTTCTGGTTTCTATGCAGGGCCACATTGTTTTTCACTGTATGATTGCTTTCTCCTTACTTAAACTCTCTGGCTGATTTTTAATAGACCTGCAGTCAAGCAGCACTCCAATGTCTTGATCTGCCACTTATCTCCAAGGAAATCCCATGGGACACACCTCATGACATGTGGTCAGTGGCTTGGGGATGGTCACCCATCATCAAAGAAAGAAAATAGTTTCATTATTTAATGTAGTGTACTTAGCCCAGCATCAGCTTTTACAAAGCCTGGGATTTATAGAGTTGTACAGTGTAACAGCCTCTCTTGGCAGATAATGTTTACATATTGCCCAACCTTGCGTAATTTCTACGTACATTTCAAAGATTATTGGTTAAAACAGTCAAAGGTACCATTACCATAAAACATCACATGCTTTATGCTAGAAAGTTGTGATCTTCTTCAGTTTAGACAGAGATTCACATGTCTGCACAGGCAAAGGAAAGGGATAACTTTTCTTTTATAATATAAAGCCTGCATAATTCAAGAACTGAAGAGAAAGAAGTCCAGAAAAATAAAGATTATTGTGTAAACAGAGCTAAGAGGGGAAAAAAAAAATCTTGAAGGAAATTTGATGTTTACATGGCACATTTAGGAAAAGTTCTTTCTCGTTTCCAGGTCATCTTAATTGTAAGAGGGCACCTGTTTGTTAAACCGTACGGCTTGAAGATTCTTGGGAAGTATAAAGATCACAGATTATGGCTTTGGCTACTGTTCAGCATATGAAATCAAGGAGAGGAGGAATTTAACAAGTCTGAGAGTGTTGTAAAAGCTGTCACCCAGCAGTGGTTGTGTTGGGAGAACCAGTGGGCCTCGTGCAGCTTTGGCACTTGGTTTGCCCTGTGTGCAGTCCCTGCAGTGTCCCCTTGATGAAATCAGAAGTGACAGTGCCCATCAGCACAGGGACAGGGGGAACAGCCACGGGAACAAGGGGTGTGAGTGTCTGTGGGTGAGCAGCGTGTTAAAAACACTCAAAGGGTCTCTGATTTAAGGGCTGCAGTGCCTCGGTGCTTTAGGGAGTGGATCTGGCTGTAGACAGAGAGGAAGAGTATCCAAAGAAGAGACCAGAAAGTGCAAACCAGAATTTTTGAAAAACACTTGTTTTACCCCGCCTTTGTTAAAAATTAAAACAAATACCCACCAGCTGAAAAATTATATTGAATAATTGCACTTCAGATACTGTGCCAACAAAACACACATGGGCCGTGGTGATAAAACATTTTCTCCCAGTGGAACAAATCACTTATCAGGCTATGATACAAAGTAAGGAAACATTTCAGTACAAGTGAACTTTAGCTTCACAATAGCTGCAATAAGGGAATGCTGACTTTCAGCTGCCTTATTTGGAGGAGAACTATCCAGACCTACCCACAGCCTTTACTTATCTGCTATTGTGTAATTTTTAATGTCATATTTGCTTATACGTGCCCCATAATTATTTTCCACTAGAGACATGTACAGCTACTATTTTGCTGCCTCACATGTTTCCTTTAAATGTTCTTCTCCCTCTTTTCTCAACCACTTTGTCTCTCACTTTCTTTCCATACCATGGCCATTTCCTCTCTTTCATTCATTTTTATATTATTTCTTCCCTTTCTTTTGTCTCTTTGTCCTTTCCCATCTTTCATATTCTGAGTGTGACACAAAGCCCATAGACTGTCATTTTAGTTTTTCCCTATTTCTTCCTCCGTCGTGTTTTTGTCAAACTTGAGAAGAGAGGGAAAAAATTTGAGAAGTTTTTCATTTATCTTGAGCTCTCTAGTCTTCTCTGTGCCCTTTCTCCATGTGAGGAAAGCAGCAGCTTGTCCAGGAGAGGTTATTAAAGCCAAATCTGTAATGAGCTTTGGGGTGCCAGGAACTGGAACAAGACGTGAGGTTGCAATGTAAAATAGTGGTCAAAAATAGCACCTAAATTTTTCATTACCCTGATATGGAAAGGAAGCTGAGATTCCCCTAAGAATCACAATTAAGCTGATTTGAAAAGCATTGTGAAAAAGGAGATTGAAAGGTCTCGCTGTGAGGTCGAGGTGTTTGTTTTGCAGTGTGTTATTCCAAGGCCTGTTTCTGCCTGTTGCTGATGACACTTTATTTTTTCTTCACCACATATAGTCTTAAAATATGTGTATTTAACTCTCATGAAAGTGAAAAAAAAGAAAGAAAAGGAAAGCAAAACAGCCCTTCAAGCTCAGCAGGTGATACCACATTGGTATTATTTAGAGTTTTTCCTCATTTTTAATCTGGGGTTGGCTTGTTTGTTTGTTTGTTTGTTTTTACAAATACTGGAGAAATGAAGGGTATCTCCAAATTCCACCTGAGGAGAGATACTTTTTATGTTCAATACATAATTTCCATATTATCCTTCATATTTGGGAGACATCCCTGACTTAACAGGAGGTACAGCAATCCCAAAAGCACTCTGCACTTGTATTAAGGAGACTGGGGGACACTGCATATGTTTTAGCAGTTGGATGTGTACAAAACAACTAATTTTGCAGGCAAAGGATGCATCAGCTCTGCTTAAATATAATGCCCATTTTGTGTGAACATTTCGTGAGCAGAGAGAACTTGTAGATGCAGAAAGTCTATTGACACTAGTTAGCCTAAGCCAAGACTGTTGCATTTTTCTTCTTTCCTCTCCTTAGCAAGGAAAAGGGGTTGAAATGTAGCAGGCTGCTCCTCGTTGGAAGCAGCATTTAGTGCCACGCATGACCTTTTGTTGCTTTGACACGCTACCTTATAAGCTGGTAGCTTTAAGAAATGCAAGGCAGAAAAAATTTAATCTCCTGGAACATGATGTAAAGCCATTTAATTATTTTCAAGACATTCTTTGAGAATGACTGGGTTTGCCGCTTGAGGTGGGGCGTGTGCGTGTGACTAAAGGTTTGCACTTCACCAAAAAAGGCCTCCCGGGTGTCCCAGGGTTGTTAAATCAGGCTGTTTCCTGGGCTGGCCTGTAAACTCTGGGCACTTGGAGATCATGGATGCTTTCCAAGCAGGCTGCCAATTTTCAGACAAGCCTGGGTAATTCTCAGGCTCACCCACTCCTGCCCACGAGCTGCAATTTCTGTGCCCCTGACAGCACAGTGCTTTTCTTGGGCTGTGCTCCCACCAAGCACCCACAGCATGGCTCCAGCCCTGCCACTGCAAAAGATGCAGGCTCCTGAGTATTAAGTATGGGTAAAGGATGGATTTTTTGGTCTACAGGGCAAGCAGTGGTTTTGAAAAATTCTAAAAATTCTTACTCAGAATGAAAAAAAAACCACTGATTTTTTTTTTCCCGAATTTCCTATGATGTTAAACCAAATCCCCCCCAAACACTCTTAAAAACCCTTTTTGAACTGCTCTCAAGGTTTCATTTTGATAAAACCTCAACATCTCGTTCTTACTCCACCTTGAAAAATATTTTTTTTTCACGTACTATAAAATGAAAGTCAAACCCTGGTAAACCTCTTTTCAAGCTGAAAAACTGAAACATTTACTTTCAGAAAGTTCAGGCAAGACCTTCGAAGACTTTCTCTAATTTTTTTTTTTCAAAAGGAGTTTTCTTATTTTAATTTGTCCTGCTTAGAGAAAACCCTTTATTTTTAAGAAATTAGCATTTTCAGCTTTCTTGTTTCTGATGGGAAAGGCATTACCATGAAAGATTTCCAAGCAGCTGTGTAGTGAGCTGACCCATGGAGATACTGTGAATGATTTTACCAATCAGTGGCAGAGAAGAGAAACATTTGGAACAAAACTTCATCTAGGGTCTCCTCAGTTTCTCCTCTCCAGTGATGTACCTGCTCTTGCTCCCTGTCTCCATGCACAAGCCTGCCCTACCACTCCCCTATTCTGTGATATAAGCATAACTGGAGATTAGAGAAAAAGGGCTTCAGACACTGAAAAGAAGCTGAAAAGCTACTCTAATCAAATGTATAGACCTTCAAAGAAACATGGGAAGATCTAATTCTGCTCTACAGTGGCTATGAGGTTCAGTGCTCTTCTCCCTTGATACTCCATTTTTTCCTAGTAGTATTGTCTCCAAGGCCTGGATCCAAAGATCATTGAAGCCATCTGAGAAAATCCTTTATAATGAATTTTTCCATAATTTTGAAAATCCTGACATTTATATATTTTCTTTTCTTTTCTTTTTTTAATTTTGAAGGAGGAAGAACTGCTAGTTTATTTATCCTCTCTTCTTTGCCAGCTGTGGTAGTATTAGGTTTTGAACTGAGCTCTAAACCTTAATTACTGTAGCAGCACTGCAAAAAAGCCATTCTAATTCTGGGAGTACAAACATTCCGTTGTCTCTCGAAGTCTCAGCTAGAATAAAAGGTCTTTTAAAAGGCATTTATCTTTTAAAGGCAACTGCTCTGCTCTTCTTATCACCACCTCCAGCCTCTAGTCCTAAGAGTAAGATTCATCACTTTCCTCATACAAAACCTGACCTAAAATAACCAAAGCAGGGTTGTGGGTACAGAGATGTTTCTCCTCCCGAGCTGGGTAGAAGAATACATAGCACTGCTTTGTTAGGGAAAGGTTTTCCATCCATTCTCAGCCAAAGGAGACACATTTCAAGTTCACATTTCAGCTGACCAGACAGGGCTATATGGCGCTCAAGGAGTTTCTGTGGCAATGGATGAAAATATTTGTATCTGGATTTGTCTTCTGCTGTTTTTGTCAACACCAGGAAAGGTCAATGTTTTTCCTTGGTCAGGGAAAGATGATGTCTAGATTTACAGCAGCATGAAAGCTGAAAGAAGAAAAGCAAGAAGTAGTTTTGGCAAGTGGTAGATCCTTCGGTGTCCAGGAACCATTAACCTATTAGAATGACACTGTTTCTTTTTCTGTCCCCAGGACACTTCAGCCATCTCCGTAAAGTGCAGATCCTTCCAAGCAACTCGGAGAGAGCTGAGTGCAGAAGCAAAGCTCCCCAAAAAGTCCCTGCTCATCTCTTCAAGCAGACACTGCAGGTGGAAAGAAACAGCCTAATCAAGCCATAACACAGAGAAATGATCTACATTAATTCTCTTTTTCTCTTGCTAGCCCCAGCATTTAATTTTTGACTTTTAGAGTCTAAACATAGCAACGTGGCACTGAACAGAAGGCTTTCTAAATTTTAGGGAATCTCTAGTCTTGTATTTAAAGTCTAAGGGAAATACAATGACTATTCTGCATATCTTTGAAGTAAATCAACAACTAAGCACGATTCCTATCCCAGTGTTGTTGGAGTGAGAAGCTAGATTCATAAAATGTTACACTATGGAAATCTAGAGTAAGAGTGCATTAAATCTGAGTCTTGCCCAGTACATCGACAGTTTTCTGTCAGATTCCCATCGCTGCAACCTCTTCTTTACACTGTTTATTTCAAATGTATCTCCCCTACTTCTTTTGACTAGGAAATGAATACATGCAAGACCCCAGACTGCATGATTCCGGCAGCATGAGGGAGCAGACATTTAAAAACACATTTATCATTTCAAGGAAGCCATTCCAGGTTGCTTTTTCAGAGAGTGATTGAAAGCAGTTTAGGAAATGTAGAACACTAAAACAAGAGGGAGATGGAGACACAGCTACTAGTATGCTCTCAGATTCCTTCAAGGATATTTACTCAAGAGTATATAAGAGTAATTTTCACAAAATGTAGTTTCAAATCAAAATTCTTGGTTTTCCTCAACTAATGCAGCAAAAAGTTCTCAAGTGGCACATTTCAGGGTTAACATGTTGCTCATGCCCACTGTTGTATATAAGTGAATAGAGAAATAACTCATCAATGGTTTGAATTGGCATTGGATTTTTAAATCTGGTGGTTCTGATTTTAATTTAACATATCCTGTGGTGCAGTGTGTGAAATATGTACTTAACCCAGATTGTTGTGAGATGAAAGCACACTCGTGTTTATTTTACATTATTTGCTGTAGTTTGTTGAAAGCCAACATTCCTGGGCAGTGAATGCAGCAGGGATGAATCATTTGAACTAGGTGAGGGGTTAGCAGCTGGAAGAAAATGAAAGTTAAATAACTACATTAAATTTCAGCAAAATGGGTTAAAAAAATGTAATGCTAGAGAAACTTGTATCTCCATTCTGAGACAAGGAGTTATGGTACTTATTTCTGTGGGTTTTCTACCAGCACTTTTAATGCCAGCCGTGATTAGAGGTAATTAATATCACACATTTCCTACCTTCAGAACTGAGGTGCTGAAGCAAAGTTAAATGCAAATTGCTACCAGGAGCTGTAGCAAATGCACCAAATGACACTATAGCACCGGGGAATCAATCCTAATGATTCATATCACCATAGGAATCTTAATCAAGGACCAGGACATCACCACACTGAGTATTGAAAGGTTAAGGAAAAAAGATGGGCCCTGTGCTAGAGAGCTTAGCACTGAAGCAGAGGTAAAGGGGAATGACAAAGTAGGCAAAGAGAAGGGAAAGCAGAACAAAGTGATGGAACAGCAGCACCAGAAATGAGCCCAGCACAGGGGCAGTCCAGAGTAAAGATTTTCTGAGAGCTTGTAATAGTGATTTTGACAGAAGACAAGAGAGTGGCTGCGTGGGTGTTTGTGGGGGGCCCGTCTCACACCTGAGTGGTGGGAGTGATGGGCAAAGGTGCCTGCCTGAAAATCCATCAAGTGGGCAAATGAAGCTTATATTAAGGGCTAGATGAGGGCAGAAAATATATCTGGTTAGAGAATGAAGCACTAGGGAGCCTTGAATGCAGAAGGACGGGGCTTCTCCTGAACATAGCAGGGCAGGGGAAGGGGGCCAGAGGCAGCAGCAGCAGAGCAAAAGCCACCCCTGAGGAAAGGATGCTCATAGCAGTGTTTGAGCTGGGTACAAGTTGGATGAGACAGTGCTTTTCAAGGCCAGAAAGAAAAAGAGGTGGGAGTAACTGAGATTCAAAATGCCAGAAGACTGCACAGGAATTTTAGCTGAAAGGAGGCGAAAGGCCACAGAGTAAAGATGGTATCGAAAAAATTTTTAAAAAAATCACCGAGGATGTGAGAAGTCTGAGCCAAAGATGTCTCCTAGGATGCCTGTGGGACAGGCAGCATGCTCCTGAGGCCATGTGGTCCCTCCCAGAGCTGTCAGCTGAGCAGCTCTGCTCCCACCACGCTGGGCTGCAGCTGGGGGGAGTTGTCTTTTGGGTGGTGTTAGAGGGAGAGACCTCAGCTGGGAGAGATGGAGCAGGGAAACAGATCTGTAAATCACAAGGGACAGGGAAAGGGAATTTGAATTGGGCCTGCAGGTGAGGTTGCACAGAGACAACATGGAGACACAGGGAGGAGCAGAAGAGAGAAGCAGATGCAGAAGTCTCTGGAGAGTGAAGAAGAGCATCTGCAGAAGGAGACTTGAGCAAGGAAGAGAAACCAGTGGTCACCAAGAGAGGATGGTGGCTCCATGGGAGCCTGGCCAGTGAAAGACTCAGGTGGTGTCCTCAGGGCTGTGCACTGCTCCTTGTGATTTCACAGGCCCGTCTGCAGAGGTCTCTTGCTGATCTCTGACTTTCTTCAGCTGCTCTGCTCTCCGTGCTCAGGTGTGAACAAACAAGGAGACAGAGAACAGGCTGGGACATCCTGCATTATCTTCCAGCACTTGAAAGATCAGCATTACTGAAACCCAGAAGAAGAAGAGGTGTTGAAAGCTGTCAGAGTCCGGGAATCAGTCGGGCAGGTGCACTGTGGAGTACAGAGAGCTGGGAAAGAAGGGGCAGAACAGCAAGAGGCTTTCCTTGGGCTAGCAAACAGTTGAGTTGCACAGCTACAGGGTTCATCATCACCCTACTCCCCCGATTTCAGTTTTCAGAGACAGCATGGTTTTAGTCCTTCATCATCCTGTCAGCCTGGTCCAGATGGCAGAGACTCCGAGCAAAGCAGTTATTCACCAAGAGAGTGATTGGAAAAGGACAGGATCTCTCTAAAAGCAGTAAAGTTGCATTCAGTGAAGACTGTACTATGGCTAGGAGCAGTAAGGGCTGGACTGATGTAAAATGAAGGTGGTCCTGTGATTTTGGTCATTCTTATTTCTGCATTTAATGTGTTGCTTCCATAACTCTGATTAATGCACATTTTTGTTTATCATAGGGTGTTGTCCTCCAAAAATCATGGGAATACTTTGTCTGGACAATGTCCTTGCTAAGCCAAACAAGTGTTTCCTGGTCGTGCTTTCCATTAATTCTCTCAGTCTTTACTGAGGGACAGAAAGACAGGGATGTTTAAATTTCTAGAATCATGAAGGTTGGAGAAGACCTGTGAGCTCATTGAGCACAACCCAGCACCTCCATGTCCACCACTAAACCGTGCCCCCACGTGCCACACCTCAATGACTTTTGAACACTTCCAGGGATGGTGATTCCACCACTTCCCTGGGCAGCCTGCTCCAATGCCTGATCACCCTCTCAGTGAAGATGTTTTTCCTAATATCCAATCTAAACATCCCCTGGTGCAATTCCTGAGACTCCTTTGGAGATGCACGCTTAAATTCAGTGCAGTTACCTACTTGAGTTTTGGGCTGACCTCTTTGAGGTGCAGAGGTTGTCAATGCAGGTGCTGCTGCTGAAAGCCCTTGCTGCCTCGCTTCTTTGGCAGAAGGCCATTACTCGTGCCCTGAGCTGCTCCAGGATCTGGTGGCGGATGATGTGGCTGTGACAGAGCAGCGGCACTCGGGGCGGGTGTGCTGCGGGCTCCGGGCAGGCGCTGCGGGGCAGGCGCGGGGCTCATCCCGCGGGGCAGGGAGGGATGGGAGAGCTCCCACTGCGAGCTGCCGGCTTTGGGGCGCGCTCCGGGAGGGGGATGCGCTCCGGGAATGGGGTGCGCTCCGGCAATGGGGTACGCCCCGGGAGGGGGATGCGCTCCGGGAATGGGGGATGCGCTCCGGGAATGGGGTGCGCTCCAGGAGGGGATGCACTCCGGGAATGGGGTGCGCTCCAGG
>VWZT01015731.1:259220-330125 GCA_013397055.1 Pachycephala philippinensis
CAGCACTGGTACAGTATATGGGCAGAATAATAGTCAAACTGATTTTTACTTTAATCTCTGAATACAATTAGCATAATTTAAACTGTTATAAGCTACAGCAGATAGAAATCACATTATAGAGACTGTAGGTGGAGAGGTGGGTGGTCACATGCAGAGGGAAAACTGGAAGAGCACTTAAAATACAGCCGAATAATAAACATTCAGGAGAACGTAAAGCTACATGGAGTTGAAAGGCACATTATTCCAAGAGATGGGGGAAGAAAAGTGGATAATCATGAGCAAGGTTCAAGGACTTGTACTACTGCAGGGCCTGATCCCAAGAAATGCTGTCATAAGAGATATAGTTTGTACAACTGTTTCATGGGGCATGAATCCCAAATTCCATTTTCTGTCAGAGGAGAGAACAGCCCAGTGCAGATGGACAGATCACATCTTGCTTTACCAGATAAGAAGAGCAGAAGTCAAGATATGATGGGGGAAGGAAAGAGGCAGGTCAGAGGAGGAACCAGAAAGATGGACCATGGGTGTAAAGAGTGTGTTTCAGTGAGTTGTACATGAGAACAGGCATAGAAGAAGGAAAAATAAGAGAGAAGGAATGGGCTGAATGAGTAGACTGGGTCTGGAAATCCTGAACTGTAGTCTAGGACCGACTGAACAGTCAGCACCAATGAGTGTGGGAAGAAAGTGACATGAACAAGGAGAGGAGACAGGGACAAGTTGGTGAAGATAAACCCAGGCTCGAGGAGAGTGGAAGGAAAGTGCTGCCTGACAGAGCCTGAAGCCCGGGACACCCACATCACCCTACTCCTCTGCTGTCAGCAAATATCCATAGAGCCTCTGAAGAGCCATTACAGATCACCTGCCACTGCAGCTGCTCCATGGAAAAGAAAGGATTACAACTGAAACCTTGGGAAACACCCTGAACTCTTTTTCCTTTTGAATGCCTGCTTGCCCTCTTCATTTACATCCTGTACTAGTTTCTGCAAGTAACTGTTTTCCAAGCAAGTAACAAAATTAAGCCCAGGAATCTACTGTGTTTAACCATTAATAATCTGACTTTGGCCAGAATTAAATTTCTGTGGCCCTTTTAAAATTGTTGCAAGGAAATCTATAGGATTTGTTATTTAGTACAGAGCGGTCTGAAATGTTACCAGGCTGGTATAGCATGCATTAATCATTGGGGAAATTTTATCTATAGCCTGGCAATTTAGCTAGAGCATGTTGTTTGAAAAGAACCAGAAATGTTCTTCATCACAGTATGACTGAGGATATGCTGTGGCCAGTCCTTACTGCTGGAGAACAGAACATGACTTTGAAGTATTTCTCACATCAAATTGATAGATTTCCCATCATAAAGACAGTTCTGAAGTACAGAACGTGGACCTCACTCCTGAGTGGCTGTTCCTTTGTTGCAGTGCTCTCTGCTCTTTGAAATGTCTTCCTACAAAAAACCAACCTCCAGACTTAATTCTCTGCTACATAATAGAAGGTGTTGTCAGCAAATGGCACTTGCAAAAGCAGCCTTCCAGCTGGGTGGATGTCAGACTGGAAGTCCAGTGACTTGGATGGTGGTCAGAGGTTGCCCAGAGAGCTCCTACAGAGCTTTCATATAGAGGTGAAAATATTCTGCTTTTTGAATCAGGCCTGCTTGCATTGTTACCATGAATTAAGCACAGCTACACTGAGAAATGGACTGTACTGTGTGTGTGTGTGTGTGTGTGGACAGAGATTGGCCAGAAAATCTTAGAATCATGAATTAAATCAATGTGTATCACCTTCAGAAATACGTGCACCAAGGAGCATTTGTAGATGAGCAGTTCATGTAAAGCAAACATCCATACATGCTGTGCAGCTGTACTTTTGGCAAAGATGACAGATGATGATACTTCCTGAGAACACTTTCAAGGTCTGATTTTTGTTTACTCAATTAATATTGGCTGTATTTAATGCACCAAGAAAAAGCATTGCAATTGCTCTGAAGTGTTCTGTTGCAAAAAATTCAGCAAAGCCAGTTTAGTAATTAATGAGTAGATTTTTTTCCAGTTTTTCTTGTAAGTTTTGTACTTCATAGATTTTTAATGAGATTAACCTTTAATGCATGTGCCTAGAAAACAGGTAGTAGCATCTGTCTGAAAAAGAGACCTACAAATACACAAGAGTTTGTATTTCTAAAGACGAAAACGAAGACAGCAAGTAAATCATGTTGGTGTATATTTAACACTCTCCAGTTCTTCTGTCTGAATTAGAAAAAAAAGTTGTGAAAGACTACAAAGTGCTAACGAGGACAGCCCTCACCCAGCCCAAACTCCTAAGAAATAGCAGCAGTCCTGCAGCATTGCATTTGTCTCTCGGTGCCAGGGCTCTATATTTAACAAGCTTTCCCCAGCTCCCACACCCAGATGAATTCATTGGAATGCAGCAGGAAAGCAAGAGCTCATCTGACTCATTAGGAGGCTCATATGCAATTACCATCAATTAAAAATTCCTTCTAGAGCCACCGTGTGAATTTGGGTGTGCTGAAAGAAATGAAATCATCAGGATCTCTGTAAGCAGGACTTAGCTTTGCATTGAGCTCAGGACGAACGCAGATTTGATTAATCTGCAAAAATAATTAGCTGATGTGCCGAGTAACGCGTGCAGGGATCCTCAGAGAACCGTGTCTGATGGAGTTTTACATCTTCCACTTCACCGTCTGCGACTCGCGAGCAACAGAGCCAAAGAAAAGCTTCTCTATATTGGGAATGTAATGAAAAAAAAAAAATAAAACCTGTTGTAACAACATGTTTTGTTGATATGAAATGATTTTCTCTTTCTTTTCACCAGCCGCTAGTGAGGAAAAAAGTTTAGAGGTGGAAGTGTAATGATAAATGATTTACAGATGGATTCCATTTTCACTATATTCCGATTAAGATGGGTTGTAAACACTTTCCTTTCTTAGCCCAAGATCTTTCTCAGAATCTCTTCTGTTTAGGTTTAACTCGTTAGATTTAGAATAAGCTCTTCAAAAGACTGAGCAGCTCTTGAGCCAACCCAATAGAATTAAGGTGCCTCTGTCAGAAATTGTTGAAAAATTTTATCTTAACATGAACTTTACCTGTGCATCTGATATTTTAACACTATTGAATGTTCATGTACTGTTGATTAAGCTTTTTTATTAAAACTTTTGAAAAAATACAACAGCGCAATTAAAAGTACAGGTATATATAATTTTGCAAGCATTTTAGAAGTCTATGCAACAAAACAAGCATGTGCTTATGCTCTATTTATTTGTATTCACTATACATAAGAAGCAGTAAATTCTACCTTTATCTGTGAAAAAAGGGTAATACCTAGTTATCTAGGATTATTGTATTGTTTCTTTTTGGAAAACAAAAATGGTAAGAACTCCCAGACTTTAACTGTGGGTACTTTTGAGCAGGAACTGCCATTTCTGTCACTGTTTATGTTCAGGTGGTGCCAGGAGGATTCTTATGTTTAAGTCTTTAAAGGCCTATAATGACACAGAATTTCCACAGGTGGAAAGTGCCCAGACCTCCACCAAAACCTATAGGAGCTGCACAAACAATAAAGAGCCCTGGAGTGCAGACACTGATCTCAGAATAAGGATTGACAGATCCTTTTACTTCCTGCACAGGTGTGTCTTAGAATAAATACGAGAATCCAAACAAATCCTTTTAGTTTTGTGTGTTTTTTTTTTTAATAAATGCAAGGTGGTTCAACAACTTTGGTCTGAGTTTGAATGCTGGGTCTACTTCTCCTTGGAACATGGTGTAGAAATTTTGATGGAGAGAAAAACTAATCTACGTATCTATGCATTTTTACAAGGATATTAATATAATTAGTTATTCTGTAGGGACAAGTAGGACTGGAATCCCAAAAATCCCTAATGCTGATATTTAGACATACCTATGTATTCAGTGTACTGAGACCTAACAATTAGCTAAACATGGTAGAAGTCTCAAGGAAAACATTTGAAGTTAGCATAAAATAGAAACATGGATATTCTTGTACAAGGAAAGAGAAAGGAACTTACAGTTGAAGAACAAATTGGGTATCATGTAACTCAATTTTACCTGTACATTTTAACATTTTTCAATGTATAGGTTTTTGTTTAATGAGTTATCTACAAATAAACATATAATGATTTTGCTTTTAAATTAAAATCCCTCCAGGTAACAGGAGCAATCCAGCTGAAAACCACAAGTCAAAAATATTGTTTCACTTGCATAAACTAAACGTAGACTGGTATTTTTCCTACTATTTCCCTTTTTTATTGTTTCTCAATAAAAAGCGTGCTATGCTGGGAAATGTGTCAGCAAAGTACAGAGGTGGTTTTATCAACAACGTGGATGCTGCTTTTTTGGAAACGTATCTAGGAGATTTACTTCCTGGTATCTGCTCTGAACTTGTGTGATTTGTAGAAGAAAGTGGAGCTGAGGGGTGGGACAGAAGCTATTTATCAGGAACATTTGAGAACGGTTACCACGGTGAAAGAAACAGAAGACAAAAGATCCATTAATTTGATCATCTTTGATCATTTGCAGGCTTTGTTTGGATGTGTTTATATCTTGCAAAACTGAAGAGTGTGCAGACTTAATGCCAATCAGAAAGTCACTCTCCTCCCAGATCAATTTGATTGAATTCACATGAGGGGAAAAAAATAAGTGTTTGAAGCCAGAAGCAGTGTGACACCGCTGGAGTTCCAGGGGGAGCTGAAGTCTCCTCTATATCCATACACTGAATGTGTCTTGGGTCACAAGGCCAACAAATCAGATATTTGCAGCCAGTTTAGAAAAACCTTTGTAGTATTTTAAGGAAGGGTAATTTCCACTAAGGCATCCAGTACCACATGGAAGAACCAAATAGGAAATAATATCATTGCCATCAGTGCTTGCAACAGGGGGTTTCAGAAGGGAGAAACTTCCAGAAACTTGGTTATTTCCTAGCAAGCTCTGCAGGCTTCTGACTAGCTTTTGGTTTAAATTATGTTAATCTTCTTCACAGGGCGGTGATAAGCAACTTTCTGATTACAAGAACAAAATAAGAAAATACTGGGACAAAGTCTCTGTGGACATAAATCAGTGTGATACCCTTGAAAGCCAACACACAACAGACAATTTCATTTGCTATCCAGACTGTTCTAAAACAGGGAAAGAATGTTAAAATTCTTCTTTTTGTGCTGAGATTAAATCCTGCAAATTTGCCATGGAAACCATTTCTTCTTCTTTTTTTTTTTTTTTTCCCTTCCCCTCCTTTTCACAGTTCAGTAATAGCAATTCTTTCAGAGATGGGAGGTTTGGGCATTGTGGTTTGGGGCGGGGGTTTTTTGGGAGGTGTGCTGAAGGGAAAAATGGGGAGCTGTGGAGGGGAAGAGGCTGGAATATGTTCACTCTCAAAAATGAGCTCACATCCCCAAGGTCCTGGTGCTGAGTGCCAGCAAAGGGCAGATGCTTCTAACAGTTGGAGCA
Organism: Pachycephala philippinensis; assembly: GCA_013397055.1. Lineage (NCBI taxonomy): Eukaryota > Metazoa > Chordata > Aves > Passeriformes > Pachycephala > Pachycephala philippinensis. The sequence continues at coordinate 264,689 of VWZT01015731.1, forward strand.
TTGCAGCACGGAGGAGGGAGACATCCTCCAGAAGCCAAGAAGCCACCCCAGGAAGCAGGCAGGCCTGGGATGACCCACTTCAGTGAGTGCCCACGTGGGGCTGGCAGGGGATGGAGCTCCCCTGGCTCCCAGGGCTGACTCACTGGCCCTGTTTGATCCCACAAACAGGAAGAGAACATCAGGACAGCAGCCCTGAGCGTGGGTAAGGCCAGGGTGGTGTGGCAGGGAGGGAGGGCTGGAACCAGGCTCACCCCAGCTTGCCCGGTGCATCTGCCACCCAATCCTGCCACCAACCAGAGTGCTCACCCAGACCTCTGAGCTCCTCACAGGAATGGGCAGCGTCTCATTTTGGAGGAAAAACCTGACTTTCACAGCGTGTTTGGGTTGTTCTTTCAAAAGCATGGGTTGTTTTATCCCTATGTTCGAATTCACCTGTTACAGAGTATCCCAATGGGAAATCCAAAGGTTTTAATACAGAAAGCTGAAGAGAAGGGCATGGGGAGGAGGTAAAAGGAAAGGCAGCCAGAGTGGACTTGGTCCCCCGTTGAATTACCTCATATATAATTTTGCTTATAGAATCACAGAATCATTTAGATTGGAAATCATCGAGTCCAACCATTAGCCCAGCACTGCAGAGCTCACCACTAAACCATGTCTCCAGCTCCACATCTGCATGTCTTTTAAACGCCTTCAGGGATGGCAACTCCACCACTTCCCTGGGCAGCCTGTTCCAATGCTTGACAAACCTTTTGGTGACTAAATTTTTTCCTAATATCCAATCTAAACCTCCCCTGGTACAACTTGAGACAGTTTCCTCTTGTACTATCACTTGTTAGTTGGGAGAAGAGACTCATACCCACCTCACTGTAAGCTCCTTTCAGAAGCAAATTGGAGGTCCATTTTTCATGGGGTGCAAAACTGGAATCAATTCCATCCAGTTTTATTTCAGTGAGGACTTTATCTGGGTGACAGAATTTCCAGGGTAAATTGCCAGAGTCAGGCTGCCCCTTACCAGCCCGTTAACAGAACATTTGTGTCCATCTGCCTCTGTTCCCCATTTCTTGATGTTTCCATTTCTTTCATCTGTTTCTTTCAGGTGGACTTTCCACGTCCTTTTCTCCTGATGGAGCATTTCCTCATCCTTCTGTTGGCATCATGTCATGTCTGTTTGTTTATACTAAACATGAAGGGGTTTTTATGGTGCCTCATCAACCACATTGAATTTTCAGAATGATGTGTTCCTTCCTACTTCTTTTACTCACTGATACAGTAGACTTGTTCCTGACAGAAATGAGACATTTCAAGGATGATTACATGCTGTAGCAGCCTAGCACAAAATTACATCTTTCTGACCTGCTGTGTTTTAATGTGGTACCTTACTGACTTCCACAGTTCTCAGCTGTTCACCCTTTTTCCCTGAGGATGTCCGCAAAATAGAAAGTTAGAGCGAATTCATTCTCAGACACAACCTCAGCAAAACTTCAGAGACAGAATGTTATAATCAGGGCCTACAAGGTTTACAAAATTCAGGTTTTGAATGTTATTATGTCTGCATTTACTTTTCACGTTATTGTTTTGTAAACCCTTGGTGTCCTGGAGCTTAAGTCACAGGTCTGGATCTTACTGAGGGCAGCTTCTGTGCACAGACTCATTTATACCCCAGAGATCACCTCGTTTCAAGCATAAAATTTCTGTGTGGGAATGGGCTTCTCCTTCCAGTGAGGAATATAGGTACTTCTGGAGCAGATGCTGGGCACTGCACTGTGCTTTGACTCAAAAGATGAGACGTTTAGAGTTTGCCAGCTTTCTTCCTGTATTTACTGTCTCAAAGCACTTACAGTCCAAGCACTTACACTCTTACGGGGAGCTGCATTTACTGCTCTGCATTTACTGCTTTATATTCCTTATTCTCGCACAAGTGACTCTAAAATACATAAACAAACAAGATATTTTTCTGCACCAAAGTCCAAAACAAACAAAAACCTCCACACAAACCTCCCCCCTCCCCTCCAAAAAATCTCTGAAGTTTCAAGCAGTTTTCTCACTTGAAAATGGACTATCAGTATTCTTCTAAAGAAGCTTTCAGGTTCATCAAACTGTTTGTTCCAGCCCTGATTGCTCCTCGTGTGCTTTGCACTGGTGTTAAATTTTGTATGTCTACTTCTGTGAGTTCTGCACAGCATTGAAATGACTGCTGATTCAGAAGGTAACGGGGATTCTTTTTTCCAGGTCAGTAAATATAAGCTTAGGATTCAGCATACAGGCTGGTGATGTTGAAAGACCAGCTTTACAGTTTCAAACCTAAACAGGAAAGTCAGTCTATTATCTGAAAGGAGCAGAAAACAGGGGATTGGGAGGTAAAGCAGTGGTCAGGCATTCCTTCAGCAAACTTTTGAAAGACTCACTAGCCTTTGGAGTTTGGGACACACAAGATTTCAGCTTTGTCAAGCTTTTTGCTACATTGAAATACAGAATCAAAATTATTTTTATTTCCTATAAACAGAGATTCGTTTGAATTATTTCCTCCTTCTGAAGCTTTAAAAAAAGAAAGATTCTTGCACCCAGGCAGCTGCTGACTGTCAAGTCTTATAGGATGATGAAATATATTTCCATAACTCAGTTCATAAAGGTGTATGCATATATATGGACACATATACAGGTATATTTGTGTAAACACAATTATGTGTGACAGGAATGCAAGCTTTCAATTCATGTTTACAAATGATTTAGACTCTGGCTTCATGACCACAGAGGGGGAGTTTGGAATATGGGTGATATTCATGCAGTCTTGGAGCTGGAGACCAGGATTGTGGGATCCCTGCGGTCCCCCAAAGGAAAGGAATTGTGTGGGGATGTAAAGTGTGGTCCCCACACTACAGAACTATTGGGAAGGCACATTTTCATCAAAAATCTGTTCTCCAGGTCATTTAAAGCTCGTCCAGCCATAATGCTCATGTGCAACGCTAGGAAACCACTGTTAGCTGAGCCCAGCAAGAATTGGGAAGCTTTCCAGCAATTCCATGTCACAAGCTGGCAGTCCTGTCTCTGCACAGCACTCAGTGACAGCAGAGCACCTCCCAGGTATTTGGTGCTCCCAGAACCAGGGTGAAATATGAAAATGCTCTGTACACATAGGGATAGGGCATGGTGATGCCACAATCCCCCAGCCACATGAGGAGCCCGGAGCACATCTCTGAAGGCCTGGGCTGCAGCACCAACCACAGGAGCATCCTTCTTCCGCATAAATAAGGGATCTTGTTGGAATAAAGCTCCATGAGAAACGTAAATTTGTGAGAAACTGCCTGATTTCTATGCTGCTGAGGCTTTCTGTGCAGTAGCACCAGATGCCAAAAAAGAAGGGAGAGGAAAGTGCAAACCCAAACCTGTTTCTCAACAGCAAAGAAACAGAGCAAAGCCATTCCTGTCACCATCTCATGCTCAGGGGCAGCTTTGATCCCAGGGACAGTAGCAAACAAAAGGCAGCACCACTGTGTGTGAGACACACGTATCTAATACCACACGCTAAATCTTCACAGAAACTGAGAGAGACCGCTCAAAATTAATAAACAAAAAACCCCAAACCAAACGAAAAGATAAACAACAACAAGAAAAACAACCCCAAGAAACCCACCAAAAAACCAAAAGAAAACCCTCCAAACAAACAAACAAACAAACAAACAAACAAAGTATCCCTAACCATTCTGGTTGATATGGAAAGTAAAAGTGCCTATGACTCCTTCCTCATTTCCCTTTTGCGTCAAAGAACGCCAGGAAAAAGACAAACTGAAGTAGGAAAGCTGGAGGTCTCCAGGCTGGTATATTTTTTAGGCAGCTCTTGCTGCTCTTGTGAGTGGTCATTTCTGAGCATTCAGCTCCCTAATCTGGCCCTTCCTTTTGGTGACAGTCTGTCTGCCAGGCACAACGTGCTGTAATCCATAAGGAGAAACACTTGGAGTCAGAAACAGGAGGATGGATGAGACCCAGCAGAGCCTGAGCAGGAAAAGCCACGTAAGAGCCCAGCCCCAGGTGCAAACCACGCTGGCAGGTGGCTCAGGGGAGGAAGAGCTGATGGTTTCACAGACTTTGGCAGCGTTGCCTTCCCAGTTTGCAAGGATCAGCAGAGGGAATTGCACAAGTGCTGGGATCAGGCACAGGAGTGGGAGGGGAGGGGGGAACAGCCCCTGCTGCTGGGGTCCTGTCTGGGTAACAGGGTCAGAGCTGGACAGCAAAGCCCTGCTGGAGTAATTGAAGGAAGCTGGATGTGCAGGGAGAAGGTGAGCCAAGAACATGGAGGGGTGAAGGAAATCAATACAATTATCTCACCAGCTACCTTCTGAACCAGAGGAAGCGTGGCTTGCAAGCACTGATGCTGGAGAGGAGTAGTGCAGACGTGAGGGGACCAGAAAAATCTATAATATTCTGGCAGTGCTACTGGAGAAAGGCATTTGCTTCCTGGAAATTTTTACACAGTAAAAAAAATTATTTGATTTGTGCATAGAAACAAAAGGATGTTTTTTGTACACCTCTCCATCCTTATTATTGCTGATAATTGGCTGAAATTTAAAACTAAGAAGTCAAAAAAGAGAGAAATGCTTATGTTAAAATAATTTGCTTAAAATCTTATAAGAGCATATGGAAATCAGGGGGCTTCTTTTTTGTATTTTAACTGGACAAGATTCTAAAAAAATCTATGTGGAAAGTGTTGGTCCATTACATATTATTTCGCAACCAGCATTAGTGGGATTTTAAATCAATACCTTCAGGGCTAAGGGATGAGCACCTTTCACTTGAAATAAAGGAATAGCTGCTGGTATTATCTGCTGTAGTAAATTGTTCATGTTGGCCACTTCCTCGAGCCTGACAAAGATTGATACACTGACAAGTAGGCAACACGAGCGTAGCAGATATTTCCCACTGCCTGGCATGAGGCTGTCATCCATGCAAAATAAAACACTTAATATAATCATTAATGAATGATTAGTCATTTTTTATTATAGTCATTCCATAATAATCATTAGTGTGAATTAATACTGCCTCGGGGAGCACATGTGCTATGAGGAACTTCTCTGTGCTCCTCAGCTAACAGGAACAGACTTTCCTGCAATACATGGAGGTGTTTGGTTACCTGAGCTGCAGCCCTTGCCCTCTGTTATGGCATAGCCATGGTACCCAAAATTAGTGTTAGGACTACAAAGGATACAGGATATAAAGGATACAGGATACAAAGATATAGAACCTGTTAATTCCCTATGCCTTGTGTAANCGAAGATATAGAACCTATATCCCTATGCCTATAGGCATAATTCCTATATTAATTATATTAATAGTTAATTCCCTATGCCTTGTGTAATTTTTTCTTTAACTGTACTCCAAAATCAGATTACTAGCTGAAGACTTTTTCTTTTTTTGTCCCTCATATGTGTATGGGGAATCCTTTCCATTAATCTCTCCTTCCTGTGAGTGAACACAGGGCTGACACAGCGCCCTGTCCCCAGCTTTCACACCCCAAAACCACGCACGTAGGCAGGTAATGCTTTGCTTAGCCTGGTGTGCTGGTACTGTGTGACTTCCTGCAGTTTTTGGAACATCCCTAAGTCCTCATCAAGTTGTACCTCGTGCAATATTTGTTTAGCTCAGGGAATGCAGAATTGCCCCAACTTGCAGGAGAGGCTGGGAACTGCTCCCACATAGCTGAGACAGGGGCAGGACCTCGTCAAAGTACAAGCAGCTTTGCACAGGTGACCTGTTTGGATCTCAACCAATTTCAGATTACATTTGGCCTTTTTTTTCTTTCTCTCTTTTTTTTTCTTTCTCTCTCTCTCTCTTTTTTTTTTTATTTTATTTTATTTTTTTTTTAACTATATAAAGTATAAAGGAAAGAGCAGATCAAAGAACATGAGGCACGGATCTGAAAATGGACATCCATTCACTCTAGGGAAAAAAAGCCTTACATTTCCCTTACATGCCTCTTCTTTACAGCCTATGTGGCACACTTCCCAAACCAGTAATTTATGGGTTTTAAGAGTGTTCACAATTCAGGATTTTTAACAGTGAAAACCACCTAAGATTTTTGGCAATTTGCCTGTCATTATGTTAGCTGTTTTTCATCTGATGATCTGTGATTCTATGAATTAAAACAGGGGATGCTATTGAGCATGGAGGGGAGAAACAACAAAACTTCCAAACAAATATAGTGTTAATTTTGAAAAGAAAAAATATGAAAAAAATCCACGTTCATTGCTACAGAATTTGATTGGGTTATTTTCCCCCAAAAGTAGGATTTTAAATTTCACTTTGTTCAATTGTTCTGAATTTGAATATAAACTATATTTTGAGAAAATTATTCCAAGATGAAATGTTATGCTACATAATGTATATGATGAAGTACGTTATTATAAATTAAAAAGCATTTGCTGAGCATCTGACATTTTACTTCTTTTTGAAATGATTGTGTTTATACTTCCTCAATTGTGCAAGATAAAAACATACTAATTAAACACTTATTTTTCAAAGAGCTATACAAATATTTTTTACCTCTCATACTGAATAGCCTCCACGATATAATTGTAGTGATTTACATCAAAAGGAAAACTGACCCTTAATGATATGTTGGCATCTCATGTAATCTGTTATCAAAAATTGTTTCAACAGGAATAAAGCCTCTTAAAAATATAATATATATCTTGGAAGAGATAAATTATTTAACTAAATCATAGAACTACATAAATCATCTTTCCATCTTATCACATTTTTATGTTAAGAGCAAAGTTTTCCTATCAATGTAGGAAACACTTATTTCCCCCATCAGTCATACTCTACTGCCTTGATGGAGATAGAAATAAAGCTGTAATTCCGACAAGTTATTAATCCATTTGCAGAGCTTTAAAAAATGGAAGAATAATTACAGATTTTTACTGGGAGGTTAAAGTGTATTTTATGTTTTGCAGTTTTCTCAGTCACTATTTCATTGTCAGTTTGCACGGGTTCAATTTGAGTTTTACAAGCTACTAAGGAATCAAGGAATATAGCTGAAGTTATAATTTCTTGAGGTTTCATTCTAAAATATTTAAAATCGTGAACTTCTCTTTTATCAAGGTCCTGACAAAATATCAAAGTACAAAGGTTTTGAGGTAAAATTCTAAAAAAGACTTTAATGCTTTCAGGATTTTATCTTGTTGGCCAGAAGAAAGTGTTACACGCTACAAAGAACAGCACACTTGAAAATTATTCTGCAATTGTACTTCAAACCCCTTTTCCTGACAGATTAACAATTAATCCTTTTTCAGAAGTATATTATGCTCCAATCCTGCAAACACTTAAACCAGTACCACAAATAATTTCAGACTTGGGGCCGTAAATACTTCTGGAAAAGATTTAATGGTTGTGTCTGACCTGCAAGCATAAATTGAAGTTGCCAAATCCAGGATCAAATATTTCTCTGATTGCAAATTGAATTCAGGTTCCATAGAGTTCATTAAAAGTCGGTTTCAGGTTGTTATTTGGTTCAGTTAATGCTATTAAAATAAAAAGCAGTTTTAGGAGAAAGGTGGAGGGTATGCCAATTTCATATTTTCATTTTTTAGCAAGACTATACATAAGAAAAAATACTGCAAAGGAGTAGCAAAATCACTTTTTACAAAACCATCCTCTTATAGAAATTCTTCTTGAAATCCTGTTTAGGCATCTGTTCTCCACAGAGCTTGTTGTATGGTCTTTTTCTGTGGTTTTGATATTTTAAATACCATTTGTTAGGCATCTTTTGAGTAAGGAGATTCTTTTATTCCCCAGATCTCCTTCAGATTTTTGGGCTGGGAAGTTTGGGATGTAATTGTTGACTTTTTTACCAAAAAAACTCTGCCAGTTCTGAGGCTTTGAGTCTTATGAACATTTTTCACAGACATAGAAGGCGTAGGAGCAGATCTGGAGTATCTCCTGACTTGTTCTGAGCCCTCAGCAAAGCTCTGCTGCTTTCAGCAGCAGCACCACCACAAATCCCTGCTCTTTCCAGAGCTTTCAGCCCGGGTCCCAAACCTCTTGCTCGAGGCTGTGGCACTCCCTGTTCCCAGCTGCAGGGCCCGGGATGGGAGCGGGTGGGAGCCAGCCGGGGTGTCCCTGCTCTGTCAATATTCCGTGTTCAGGACATTTGTATTCACAGCCTGCAAGTTCACTGTAAGTCTGACTTCTGCTTCACCTCAGAATATGTCTAGAGTGACTTTCCTTTCCTTTTTTTTTTTTTTTTTCCCTTTTTAATTGGAAAATGGCTAAAAGTTCTCCCTGACCTTTTTATCTTGCCGGCAATGCCCCTGCCTTTCTATTAATAACAGGCTTTGGGGAGTGTTTCGTCTGCACTGGCAGCAGAGCTGCTATTTCTTACTCAGTTTGCTATCTGCAATTACAGTACTTTTCTGAAGTGCAAAAAACATCTATAAAAATCAAACCCATTTCCCTGCTTAGCATCAGACACAGTGCAGCAGCTCGCTGCTTCTTCCAGCTTACGTTAGGTTTTCCATCTTTTCTTTGGAATTCTGCAGTGATCATCAGCAAACGCTCGCTGTCAGGTGAAGGACCCTCAGTGAAGTGGCAGGAATAATGTACATCATCAGAGAGAGCACTGAGGTTGGCTTGGCTTGGATGTTTACTGATGTCTTGGTTAAGACCTTCAGCTCCTTACAGTGTCCTGCATTTCCAAGATATTTGTATAGAGAGGGATCATCCTTGAAGGCAATTCTAACAGGAAGCTGGAGAAGGGAAGAGATGTTCTCCATTTCCTAGGCCTTAATTTCTTCCATTTAGATGGACAGTGCTGGTGAGGCTGATTTCATGTACCTGCTCTCCATGTGGTCTGCAAGGCTTTGGAGAGGTCACTTGATATCCCGGAGTGTCCCAAAGAGAAATAAGTGTTAATGGGGTGGCTTAAAATGCAAGAAGCTGTTGGTAAATCAGGGAGCAATCTGCAGTTTCAGGTTAGTCCCTGGGATGGTCGGTGATATTCTCACTGTCCTCTCTTGATTCAGGTTTAGAAAAGCTGCTGCTGGTTACATTCTCAGCAGACCCAGCAGTGAGTGACCTTCTTGCATGCAAAGTTGCAAAGTTTCAGGTTGTCAATAAATTACAAGCCCATTTCACTCTTTCATCCAGTCTCTCTCTCTTCCCAGAGGGTCTCTCTTTCCAAGTCACCCATGGGGGAACCTATCTATTCATTCATGAGCAAAACTCACACCGTGTCATGCCATTATGGGGTTATTTTGGTCGTGTAGGTCCGCAGTGGTTTGTATGGGAACAGAGAGTTTCTGAACAGCCCTTTAAGGGGGAACCCAATGTGCTTTGTTCTCATCACACAACCAGGCAGTCCCCTGGTGGGGAGCAAAGGTGCATTAACAGGTCCCCGAGATCCCTGGTGCTTCCAAGCCCAGCACTTTACTCAGGGGACAGTGTCCACCCTTGGGTTCCCCACCAGCCTCACAGCAAACACCTTTCCCCAAACCACACAGTCAGTGGACCTTTACTCCCACCCCAGATCCAGTCCCATCTCCAGCACCACTGCAGCATCCCTTGCCTTGAATCCCATGTGCCTGGCGCTGGCAAACAAGGCAAATCCCAGGAGGGAAGAGTTAGGGATGCAGTCGCTGCAATAAGCAGTGAATTGACTGTGAATCTGCTCCGACTGAGCCTCTGCCTGGTGATAATCTGCACAGAGAGTTTGTTTTCTTTGGGTTTGTGTTTTCCTCCAGCCTCTTGTTTTCTTCCATGAATTCTACATCGCCTCTTGTGTTTTACCTTTCCTGGCAAAACTGTTTCTCCTCATGACACACAGCTCTCCCCCAGGGCCACTTATGTAAGGTATTGCTGCTGGGTGTTTGTGCAGCCCTACATCTTGATCCCCCGTAGAGAGCACATTGTGTATCCTACTGGCAGCAAACAAAAGCAGTTTCCTATATAAAATACACAAGTCTTGCCTCTGTGCCTGCATGTTTAGGCAAACACCCTCCTGCTTTTCGGGAGGCAAAGGAAGAACATGATCAGTACCTGCTATCCCAGTGATGCGTGGCTCCAAATGGTAAAAAAAAAAAAAAGGGAAAAAAAAATCCTCCTGGTAAGGAGGAAAGGTTTCTCTTCTCTAATCTGTTGTATATATAACTTTCACACTTCACACTCTCACACCGTTTTAAATGCAAACAGCTCTTCCAGCCAGCAGCGTCACAGTTGTTTCAAGGACAAACACGTTTGTTTTGTCTTTAAATGAATGTATTCATCCTGAGTGGCAGTGGAGGAGCTACCTCCTTCTCACGAGGCTCCTTAAGTTTCAGCTAGTGAGATGGAATAACACTTTTCATTAAAAGGGAAAGAGCCAGACAAAAATTTCACCTCCCAAACCCCCAGTTCTAGCTGATCTGAGTGTTTGACACTCCTGTTGTGGGTAAGGCATAGGTGTCCTTGCAGGTGAAAAAAAATATTATAAATACCTGCTGTAGCTGCATTGCACTTTGCTAATACAGGTGATGGGCTAAGCACCATCAACTAAGCCAGACATGCAGCTATTCAAACTCCACCTGTTGGGGTGGGCTGGGTTGGGATTTTGGGTGGGAAGGGGAGTGTTTATCCTGCAATTTGCAGTGTGGTCAGTGCTTGGGACTGCCTGCACGGCAGCCAGGGTGGCCACAGTGCCTTGGAGCAGCTTGGCTGCAACCCCTCGGGATGAGCATCCCTGCGAGCCCTCGGGCTGCCCAAGCACAGAGGGCATCAGCTTCTGCCTAGACCAGACTGACCTGATAAAGGCCAGTTGTGGGATTTCCTGCTGCTTTCTTCAGGAGCAAGAACAAGAATAAAGGGGTTTCTGATGTTCAGGTGGAACAGATGGCAGGGATGTGAGGCGTTCTGGGTGATGTGGCAGTACATGCTCAGTGTCAAGGTCAAGGGAAGGCCTGGCTTCGAGGTTGGGGTGGTGGTTTGCCCTGGGGGAGGGAAAGAAGGAATGGTCCTGGCTAGTTGGATAGAGGTTTGCTGTCTCTCAAATAGGGGATTTCTAAGTGAGCAGAAGCTGGGTTGTGCAGAGGTGAAGGAGCTTGGTAAAGCTCTGAACATGTGGGGAAGGCCAGGGCTGGCAAGGATGAGCGTAAAGGAAACAATTAATCCTTAACGAACGTGTGAGTGGGAGGCTTAAGGGGATGGCTGAGGAGGGATGGAGCAATACCAGAGAGGGAGAGGTTGGGAATTCAATGAAATAGCAAAGGAGTTGCACTGAGCAAAAAGCAAAACAAAACAAACAAAATAAAACAAAACAAAACTTTCCCTTGCTATTACTGCAGATTGCTCCATTTTTTCCTATCCCGTCAAACTAAAACACTCCCTGTAACAGCCTCCAGCTCCTCGCCTACCTTCCAGTTTCTATCCTACAGCAATGTTTCCCAAACTGCAAGGTGCACCCCCTCCAGAGGAGGAAGGGGGAGCAGAGCCCAGAGAGAGAACGAGAGATGCAAGAAGCCTGTGAGTGCTTGACTGGCTTTTGCAACCTCATTCAGGCTCCCTGTCTCTGAAATCAAGGTCATTATAGGAAAAATTCCAAACCATTCACTTTTTTTCTCTGTCTAAAACCAAACACATAGCAAACCATATATATATATATATTTTTATACAGGTAGTTAGAGGCCCTTCTGACCAGCCCAGTCCCTACACGTGCCCTGTCCCTGTGCAGTGCTGGGGACCACCTGAGTGCCTCTGAGCCACACAGCCTGGTGGGGTGGCTTCTTCAGCAGACACCTGTCAGCAGAGCACTGTCCTCTCCCATCTGCAGTCCCTCTCCTGAAGATGATTTTGGCTCTCCTGGCCATCCCTAAAGTTGTTTTTTTCCTCATGTTTAAATCACAATCCTCTCTCCATCCCACGTGACAAGATTAATCATTAGTTCAGTAATCTTTTCTCCTTTGTTTTTCTACCTTCATGTTACACACCTGTTAGAAGTATCTTACATGTTTCATTGTGCTGGGAGTATGGGATTGTTAAATTCTACTATCCTGCTCTGCTTGAGAAACTGGAAACTTAAATACATCAAAGGTATCAGACCCAGTTACTGTCAGGAGCAAGATCTGTGTCCTTTTTCACCAGCACTCATTGCTTACAGACATGGAGTGAAGTGTGGCTTACATTTCTCCCACTTGTCTCCCATATTTTTGGAGTGTCAGATCTGATAGACCCTTCAGTCGCTCTGCTTTTCCACTTATTTTCCTCTCCTTTAAATTCAGTGCAATCCTGGTATTGAGACATTCAGTGGTTTTGTGGGAGCACAGCATATCAGAAACGTTCTCCCCGTTCAGTGCCTGCTTCCATCTGCCTCTGCTCAAAGGAAAATGTTCCTCCACATGTTCTCCACCTCCAGCACCAGAGCCCTGTGGAGGGGTGGCACATCTCTCTCTGAATGCTGCTCACTCCTGCCCTGGCTGTAGCAATGCTCAGGGGGAGCAGGGACCTGCAGAACAGCAGCTCACTCTGCAGCGTGCTCTGGGGCGAGTTGTGCTGCTTCACACAACCAAAATCTGCCTGAAGGAGGAAAAAAACCCACAACTTTGCATAAGTGCTATTGGGAACAAACCCAGAATGGGAAATCAACCAGCTCTGTTCCATCGCTGATTTTTTTTTTTTAAATATATAAATTTTTCTGCAGAACTGTGTGTGATCTCCCACCTGCTAATCACAGATTTCTTACGTGGGTGGAAGGCAGATTTCAGTTTTATCAGCATTAATCTGGAGCAACTGTATTGATGATCTTACAGAAAAGGTTGATTTGGGTTTGTTTTCTTTCTTGCCATGAATCTCAAATGTCATCCTAAATGGAAATTTCTTAGTATTTTTAGGATATTTTTTCAATACTTGTAAGAGAATTCTGGGGGTTTTTAATCTCCTATTCCACTCAGATTCTATTGTCTTCACTAGTAATAATCTGTCTGTAAATTAATTCCCTAAAAGGTGATTTTGTCTTTTTTCTTCTTTTTTTTTTTCCAAGATGTGAGACAGAGGTAAAGTTTTGGTCTAGAAGAGCACTTGTAGCTGATCCAGTGGCTACCCACATTCAAACATCAGGAATGAATGGGAGATGAGACTCCTCCATGGTCATGGGAAGCTTGGATGTGGATCAGGCTTCTAGATCCACTTGTAATAAGGTTTATTTGTTACGTTGGCCTAAAACACTGCCCCTGACGAGTGACACAGAAGCAGAACCTCAGAGCACTGGCTCCCTCACCTGCTGTTAGCACCAGTCACTGCCAGCTGGGCACCTCCCAGTTATACTCGGGTGCCTGAGACATCCTCCTCCCACCCACCCTGCTTTTGTCCCTTTTTTTTGTCTCTGAGGATGGGCAAAAGCAGCTCCAGAGACCTGGAGTGACTGTGGTGGGTGTGTGGAAGTTGAGTGTCAGCTTTCCTTTCCCAGGCACTGGCAACTTGGCCAGAGGTCACGGTGAAGTGAAAGCAAAGAACTTTTCTCTCCTGCCCCTGTCCTTAACAGGCAGCAAAGGACACACACACTGCTTTCTCACCTCTGGTATTGCATAGTTCCTTAGAGTTTCTAGTAATCACTGATTTCCTCTGCCAGCAGTGACAGATGGGAGGCTGTGGACCCAGTGATGGACTGTGGGAGTGTTTCATTGGTATTGTGGGAGAATAATTGCCATCCCTAAGTTATGGAGTTATGGTCTTTTTCATAATTTTTCTCTATTTTTTCTTTCAGGTATGCACTGAAGAACAGCCAATGGGAGGCAAAGACAGAACTGAAGGCATATGGTATTTTCCTGCAGTTTCAAGTGTTATCTGAGACAATTTGTGTGGCTGTAGGAAGCCCCATGGGCCACAGGTTGCCTGCTTTTAAAATGGGCATCATAACACTTAACAAGGCCAAAACACCGTGAGCAGCTTGGGTGGAAAGCACTTTAAGGCTGTGCAATGGACAGCTGCAACATTTGCCTCAGAAAGAGGCCATATGCTGTCCTCTCTGCTCTGCACTGTGCAGCTCTGGCCATGGAAAATAATTACAAGTGAATATCCTTTTTTCCTGATTGTGATTGACTCAGGATCAGCCCTTGTACCTTGAATGGCCCCATGAGGTGTTCCAGATTGTGTGACTCTACACGAGAGGGATGCTCTGAAGGATTGGGGCTTCTGAAGCATCAGCAACACAACAACAAAGCAAAAATAAATGTAGAATAAAATGCCAGTGGAAATCCCTCTCTGCTCACCCGCCTGCAGAGATGTTGTTGCTGGCACTGCCTCTGGTGCAGGGGAAGTGAGGGCTGAGGGTGGTCAGCACCAGGGTCTGGGGTGGGTGGCCTAAAGCTGGAGGAGCAGAAGTGACCGGGGCTGGCTGGGCAAGGGGGGTGAGTGGACACTGCTCTGGGGGACTTGTCCAGCCCCCCGTGGGGAGGGGAGGGGAGAAAGAAAACTCCCACCCCACTAACCTGGATATTTGTGCTGGCCAAACAATATGGCATCCTTATAGGCACTCCAGCAAAACACACGTAAAATCTATTTCTCTTATTGAGAAACACAAATTCAAATTTCTGGCTAAATTGGGGGAGTACTACTAACCTCAGGCATTCCAGTATCCAGACGTAAAACCAGAATCACAAAACCCCCTAAATTAATCCTCTTGATTTCCAATTTTTAAAGTATGACTAGGCCATATTTTCTTGCTTTTCTTTGTGTGAAAGCTAAATACTCCAAAGTTTCAAAAGGGAGGTGTGCGGGAAGATATTCCCCAGTCTCTGGGGCTGGCTGGGGCTCTGAGACCTCCCCAGAAGTTGTAAGGCTTGTGTTAAACCTGAGAGGTGGCAGGATCTCTCTCTGATGTGACATCCAGATGGAGGGGAAAGTGGTTGCCAGGGTGACACTGAAAATAGAGCTGGGGCTGCTCCCTTCCCTTTGCAGGAGCAGTTCTCCGGGATGGCTTCAGTGGGAGAGGAAAGGGGCATGCAGTAGGAATTCGTGTGCTGCTGGGGCACTCCTGTGCACTGGTGGCATCATGTGGGAGAGCCCAAACACGTAGGAGAATGTTTTTTGGGGTTTTGGTCCTAAATGTAGAAGCCTGAATTTTGGATTTGGGAAGTAAATGAAAGAGAAGCTTTTGTCCTTCCCTCACCCAGCACCCACTTGGATCCCATGCACCTACGTGGTCTTTGAGCAACTGAAATATTTGGGTTGAAATGCAAAAATGTGTTTCAGACTCCAAATCTGCAGTAATATTTGGTTAATCATGCGCAATCATATGAAATTTAGTTACAATTAAAAAAAAAATCCCATAAAGATTTTCTTTGGAATCATTCTCTTGGGCAGCCATAGTACCAAGCCTTTTTACATTTTGAATTAATTTAAAATGAAGGCTTTCGTCTTGGGTTGTTTGTGGTTTGTTTGTTTGTTTATTTGGGTTCTCTTAGCGAAAAATCTTGAGGTATATTTTCCTTTTTAAAGTTATTTCTCTGCTCCTTCGGCTATTAACTCAGCATTTGTTGAAATTCCTTAGGAAAGGGGCTGCCCTGCCTCCGAGGTGATTTACACTGAGAAGAATGTTAAAGAATTACAGATGACTGTCGGTAACATACCTGCATAACATTAAAATCAGGTTAATTGCTTACATTTCACGGGAAGTTATGGATGGCTGCAGAGCTCGGTGCTTCAGCAGAGCCTGGTACAGCAGGGGGTGGTTATTGATAGTTAAATTGCAGTAGAAGTTGTCTGTGTTCAGATGGGACCTCTTTGAGGGAGGACAGAACATTTCTCAAAGCTTCGTATTTTCCCAGAGGGACTTTTCTAGCAGAACATGCCTGCTGTTCAAAGGAAATATTCCCCGTATGAGCAAATGGATGAAGAAGTTAGCTTTACAATAGACACCCTATTAAACTTTAAGGGGGCTGAAGTGAAGGAGTCCAGCTACATGTGTTTTTGGAAAGCTAATAAAAACCAGAAAATTATCTGTGGTGCTCTAAAGACAGCATGTGCACAGGAGGCTGTTGCAAAACCCGCAGAAGGAAAGAGGACAGAGGAATTGAAAGAGGATAACCAAGGAGTGATGCAGCAAAAATCCAAGGTAGTGAATCTTTGCAGATTTAATTGACAAATTTAAATGCCAACTTGCTTTACTGTCTCTCTATCTCCCACTCATCTCTTCAATTTTCAAGTGAGATTTCAAGTGGCAAACAGGGAGCCTGCCCCCTCCCAGGAGCAAAGCAGGGGATGTGAGTACTGTGCAGGGCATGGAAAGGACATTGCTGCCATCGACAGCTCTCTGTGCGAGTGCTGGAGCAGCACAGGGAGAGCTCGGCCACCCCCTGCTCACAGCCCACGGTGTCTGTCCTGGGTGTGGCAGGCACAGAGTTGAGAGGAAAATCTAATTTTGGGAGTCCCCTTTCCATTTGTCCCACAGAATCAGGCATCTCCAGGCTTGTGGTGGGTGCTGGGTGAAAGAAGAGGAGCGTGATTTCAGCTGGAGCTGGGGGTGGTGGTGTGGTGCATCCTTGTAGCCTCCTGTGTGCTCATGCGTGCGTGGAGAAGGGTGGTTTTCTTGGCCTGATCTGTCAGCACGGGTGATATTCCTACAATAAAGACTCATGCTAGTTACACAAGACATGTTGACTAGTTTATTGTACGGTAATTGCTGCTCTTGCAGGACATCCACCCACTCTGACTGCGAGCAGAGGCTCCAGGCTTTTCTCAAAACATCTGATTTTATGGGAAGTTCTAGAATCTGATTTTTACGGTATTTGCTAGTGCAGTCTAAAAGAGAGCATTGCAGATTTCCCTTTCCTGCCCCACATTCAGCCAGACCTTTTTAGGAACTGCAGAAAACAGTAAAGGAACCCATGAATACAAAATTGAACGTTGCAATCAGACAGAGGAGCCAACTCTCCTAATGAGGCTTTATTTAACCAATGACAATGTGCTGAGAAAACTAGAGGAAATAGGTCAGCTAAAAAACCTGGTACTACAAATGCCTGTTGTAATTTCCCCCCACGAAAATGGATGTCCTTCTGAAAGGGCTGGTTAAGGAATCATCCCCTGAAGTCCTGCAGCTAATTTGCAAGACACGGATGAAAAGACTGGAGCCAGGAGCTCAAGACAGGTAATGTGACAGATCCAGAGGAAGATGGAGTCACACAACAGCGTTTAATGAGGAAACAGTTGGCCTGGCTCAGCAATTAGTGGGGTCGTTTCAGCACTCAAAAGCCAGTTAACCCCTCCTTAATGGCACAATCTCACAGCTCCCTTAAACCAGGAATTAGTCAGGGCTCCTGTCAGGAGAAGTGATGCTTTCCAGTCCCAGCTGCGAGTTTTTTGCCTAATGCCATCTCCTTTCTCAAGCACTTGTTGTGCCATTACATGGAGCAGGGCACCGGGCAGGTTTAAAAGGAAGAGTCTGTATGAGTTAGTTTTGACCTTTCCCGCTTCTCCAAACCACTTTGGTGCAAAGGTTTGTGCCAGCTCAAGCAAAAGGAGGGTGTGGGTGAAGGAAGAGGTGCTGGGGGCTGGTGGGGCTGCTTCATTTGTGCCAGTGCTGGTCTGTGTAGTCTGAAAGGATCTGTGAATTTGTGACCTCTTGGTTGGACAGGGCTCTGAGCAACCTGATCTTGTTGAAGCTGTCCCTGCTCATCGCACGGGCTCGGACTAGATGACCTTCAAATGTCCTTTTCAGTCCAAACCAATCTAGGGTTCTATGATTAAGGACAGTGATACACAGACACAGCTGTTCACCTTCCAAGACCTGATCCTGGCATCTTCATGCAGAGGTGTCTTACATCTCTCTCAGAGAAAAACCTGTGGACCAGGTTACTTCAGGCCCTATTAATGCCTCAAAATTCTTAGTGACTCTTGTACCTGGTCTCAGGCACAGCTGAGTTAAAAGCTTACACCCCTGATTCTCTTGGTACGAATGCATAAAATCGTGTTGTCAATGCACATGTTCTTATACAACGTGAGGATTGCATTAGAGGAAGATTTTGCTCTGAGTTCAGATGCTGCCTTCCAAGTACGGGGAGCATCTGCATCATCAAAAAGTATAGCCAAGGATGAGATAGCACGGGAATTATTTAATATTTGAGCCAATAAAAACTGCATCAGACCATCCCAAGGAAATATTTGTGCTGTTAAAAGGGAGAGAACAACCAATGGTCTGGTAAAAGGAAGATGTAAACCTCCCTGATTAAAGATAAAGGAAATCTCCTGGAGAAAAGAAAAATCTGAATAAATCTTCAAAGAGGGTTCTCGCCAAAAAGGGATTTCAACTGCATAGGGAAAGCCAAATTCCCAAGACTTAACACTTCCTGTAGTGCAGAGAGGATGAAAGCCTGACAATCGCATAAGAGGCCTTCAGCTAGAAAGACCAGGGAAGAAAACCTCTAAAAGTGATCCCAGACACAAAATTCTCACATCAAGTCCTGTGTCCAGTTCTGTGCCCCTCACGACAAGAAGGATCTTGAGGTGCTGGAGCGTGTCCAGAGAAAACAGCAGAGCTGGGGAAGGGGCTGGAGCACAAGTCTGGTGAGGAGCAGCTGAGGGAGCTGGGGGTGTTCAGCCTGGAGCAAAGGAGGCTCAGGGGTGACCTTTTGGCTCTCCACAACTCCCTGACAGGAGGGTGCAGCCAGGTGGGGTCAGGCTCTTATCACAGGTAACAAATGACAGGAGGAGAGGAAATGGCCTCAGGTTACACCAGGGGAGGTGTAGATTGGATATTGGGAAAAAATTCTTCACTGAGAGGGTTGTCAAGCACTAGAAAAGGCTGCCCAGGTTAGTCATAGAGTCACCATTCCTGAGGGTATCTAAAAGGCTTGGAGCCGTGGCTCTTAGGGACATGGATTAGTGGTGGACTTGGCAGTGCTGGGTTAGTGGTTGGACTCCATGAATTTTCCAGCCTAACTGCTGGGTGTGATTGTGTGATTCCAAGTGGGAAGGATCTTGGGATGCACAGGTCCCGAAGAAGGCAGTGAGACTGCATGGAGCAGCCTGTCTGACCTGGTGCACAGCTGAGGACCTCGGTGGCCATGTCCTGACCAGCCGTGTCCTGCGGCTGAGGGAGAGGCCCTGGCTGGGACACAGAGAATCCTTTCCTGTAAGGAGTTGCCAAAACAAGGAGCTGAGCAACCAGAGAGCTGTGAAAAGACAGATTAACAAACAACCTGTTTTACAAGTGAACCAGGCCTAAGTCACTCCACACTACTGATGGCCAGGCTCAAGGACCTTCTATTCATTTATTTCATCTAATTCTCTTCAGAGCACCATGGACTCAAGTGTGCAGCAGCAGCAACAGATGCTTAGGTACCATGGTGATGGGTGCTATACAAAACCTTGCATAGCTATGGAAACCACAGTTGCATTTATCCATCAGAAATGAGTATCTGGCAGCCCATGTCTATCCTTCATGTTCTGGAAGATCATGAAAAAAAATCCTTGTACATGGCATTATATTTCACAGCTTTCTTTTTACTTGGCAACGCACACTTATCTCTATTTGATAATAATAATGGTACATGTATTTTTAGACTAACATTATGTGATATTAATTCCAAGCGTTATCCAACATAATGCAAGCTGAGGAAAAAAAACCTTTAGAGAGAAGAATTGAGGAAATAAAATAAGATTTAACCTGGTAGCAAATAGACAGAATTTATTTCAGTTTAAATAAACACTTTTTTAATTTAAAAAAGTAAAGAAAACAGCAGAAAGTACATTTCTGGATCATCCAGTCTTCAGTTTTCATGTTCAAGGAGTCTTCCTAATTGTCTGATTTTGCTAAGCAGAGTGTAAGAACAGAACACGTGCTGTATCTGTCACGTCTTTATAACCCAGAGGAATGAGAACAAGACTAAGAGGAGGCATTTCAGAGCCTCCCTCATGGGCCTGACAATGGCTGTATCATCAGGGACAAGTGTCATTCCTTCTCTTCTCTCCTTTCTCATTTCCAAAATTAAGGCAATAATACAAAGCTGTAGACATCTGCATTAGAAGAAAAAAAAAATTCAAATGGAGGTGATAGAGTTGCTTTTCACCAGCAGTAATTGGCTGCATTCAAAGCGGTGGGTAAAAGTGAAATAAGCTGTGATAGCATCGTGGTACCTCGTGCTTTTACCTGCCCTATTTTCACCCAGCAGGGAGCTCATCCTGCATTCCCAGGCAGCCACCATGGCTGAGCTGGCAGCTGCATATTGCTGAC
The DNA here is from genome assembly GCA_013397055.1 of Pachycephala philippinensis. Lineage (NCBI taxonomy): Eukaryota > Metazoa > Chordata > Aves > Passeriformes > Pachycephala > Pachycephala philippinensis. Next base: position 284,874 of record VWZT01015731.1, read on the forward strand.
TTGGTCCTTCATGCTGGGCAAATGTGCTCCAAAAACACTCAAATCCACAGGCCAGGCAAGAGCTGGACAGATCCTGAGTAAAATCCTGGCCCCGAGTGAAGTCTGTGGCAAACTTCCTGTAGGTAAAGGGATGTTCCTTACTGCCCTGGTCAGTGTGGGGTCACCGGGAGACACTTCCTCTCCTCTTGTCCCTGCACCATCTGCTCTCAAGCTGTCCTGAGAAGAAAAGGCATGGAAAGTGGAGCCCTTGGACACTGCAGAGAAACTTGCAGAGGTGCTGGGTCTTTGTATGGGTGCTCCAGACACACAGGGAGAAGGAATTCTATGTGTAATGCCTTTGTTAGCTAATTATCTGGAAATTATCTATCTGGAAATGATCTGGAAATGATCTGGAAATGAACTGTGATTTTAAATTCAGTAAAGATACTTATCTGAAAATAAAATCTGGAACAGATAACAAGAATTGCAAAGGTTCATAAAGACATGAGTGATAGAGAAATTAAAGTGAATTACACTTAATTTTCTTCCAAGGAGCTCAAAGTCACAGGGCCTTCTTGCTAAATCATGCTAACCTTCATTTACACATGTTCCTTTGGTGCCTCCTACAGTTGTTTTTTTTTTTCAAATCCAGATTTTCTTGCCCCCTCCCCAAATGCTGCTGATCTCTAACTTTATTTAAGAGGCAGTTTCAACACTCCTGTCCACAAATTATTGACAGCCCTCTTCTCCCCTCGAATGGCAATGCCTCTTCAGTGAACCAGGTACCCCCTGATGGACTGGGCTGGGCAATTAGCAAACCACTGATGTGGCAAGGAATAAAACTTCTCTTTTCCTCATCTCATCTACTTCTGATGAATCAGCGAATATCAGCATGAAGCTGTTCAGTGTTTAAATTTCATTCCCTATCAATGTGAAAATGGACAGCAGCTCCTGCTACAGACATACAAGAGAGATTTATAGGTACAGCTTGTTACTGGCCCCTGACTGAGACCAAATACAGCAGTGAGGGGTTTGAGGCCACTAGATCTCAACCTCCAGTTTCACGGGGTGCTGTGAACAATGTGAATGGCAGAAAAGGGGAAAAAATTTGAATTAATTGTATTTTCCTCTAAAAGTGATCATAGGGCAGATCAGTTCCTGAGGGTAAGGAGTCATGTATTCCTTTTGATAAACCCCATCTGAGGTTACTGTTTCCAAATGCAGGCCCTAACAATGATTTAACTCAGATGTAGGAAAAAAAAATAGAATAAAACTGTACAGCTACCTATCCATCTCTGTTGGGGAAAATCCTCAGTTGAAGTCTCAAGCAGCGGAGATCATGTGTCTTTCACAGCTTGAAATCCTGGCAAAAAGGAACTTGAGGAATTTCAGCTATTCCACATGACACTGGGCTTGCCTTGCTACTTCCTTCTGAGCAATCTGCCCCTCCAAAGGAAAATCTGAAGCAGCGTGACGGTGGTGCAGAGGTGACTTTTTGCTGCTCCCTATTTAGGGTGCAATGCCAGCTTTCCCAGCCATTGCTGCCATCAGGGAGGACGATGTGCAGCCTGCAGCAGGGAGGGTGCTGTCTCACATTGTTGTTTTCCCTGGGAGAACACCACGACCAGGATACGTGCTACCCTTTCCTGCTCTCCACAGATATAGCTGCCTCCACAGAAAGTGGCCGTTCTGGTTCAAATCCAAGAGGTTTGGCCTGCAACGTAAACAGAAAATGTCTCACAGCTTGAAGCACTTCACTTGGCTGCTCCCCCCAGCCCCCTCCCACCCTCACCAGAGACTCGACAGGCACTGAGTGCAGCCAGAGGTGAGGGAGGTCCCTGGTGTGGTGCCAGGGGCCATTTTCTCCTGAAAAATTCAGAAATTCACCTGCCTCGATTTGCCAGTACAAAGTAGCAGGAGAGGCAGGGGGAGGCAAGGAAAAGCAAACCAGAGGTGGGACTGATGGCCAGGTGACAGGGAGGAGTCAGGGCAAAGAGGCAGGGAAGAATCTGCCACAAACCATGGAGGAACCATACACAGCATCATCCTCTGCCTGTGCGACAGGCATCTCCCCCAACAGGGCTACAGACAACCCTCTCTGGAGTTATTTCCCCCAGCAAATACTACTTTAAGCAATTTAAACCAGAGCTGTCTCCATCCACGTTCCCCTTGTGCCAGAAACATCCCTTCAGGGAGCTACCGACTGCCTGGACCCTCTGCCTGGTAGAGCTCAGAGCCTGCTGTGGGCCAGAGCCAACTTTTTGTGAAGGTTGGTGTCTGTCTGGGCACTGTGCTGCCAGGTGCTGTCTCAAAGCCAGACAAATCCACACTTGTTCCTCACTTCTCGACGTTTCCTCGGCAGGGCCGGCGGAGCAGAGGCCAAAGGGATCGGCTGTGGCAGCCCCACATGGAGCCTGTTCCAGAGCAGGGTCACACCAACACTCCTGCTCCTCCTGTCACTGGCAAACTGCTCCCAGAGACAAAGAAATAGCTCAAGTATTTGGCAAACTTGGGCTGAATCTGAAAAAGATGTTATTTCCAGACATCTGAGAGTGATGTGAGGACCTCAGGGGTAGCTGGCCACTCAGAGCTGTCCTCTTTGGGGACTTTGGTGGCCCTCTGAGGGAGAATACCTTGGGACAACCTGCACCTGCTGGCTGGCACCTGGCAAACACAGCCATTTCTGCTGCCATGGGACGAGTTGATCTCTGAAGAGCCTCACCTTTCCCATCAGTCGCTGAGCCCCCCCGGAGATTTAACAGCTCCATGCTGTCCACCCTTTTATCAATTTACAAACTTGAGAAGTGGAATACTTTGGTTGGAAAACAGCTTTTCCCCATTTTGCTGAAGGCTTTCTTCCTCTTTATGGAAAGATTTTCTATTGCCAGTCCCACCTTCAGGGTGAATGGATACATATATTTTGCCAAGGTGCAAACTAGAGCACCAAGAGCTGTTGGGGTTTTTATGGAGCTCTTTACCCAGCACCAAAAAATTTGTCTTACATGTGTCTGTTGCCAGGCCTGAGCAGCTCCTTGTGTGTAGGAAGGGGACTGGGTAAATATAAAACAGCAGAAAAATGAGCTCTTGAGAAAGAATGAGACACTTGACCCTGCTGGAGAATTGGTTCAAGGATCCTGATGCTGGAAAAGCTGCATCCTCTGTCCCTTCCCTCCCCTTCCCCCCTCCAAAGACCCAGAAACATTTTTCAGCCTTCTGTTTTTCAAATGGAAGACAGATGTCCAAAAACATGTGTTCAGGTGTAACGTGACTGAAGATTCATATGGAGAAGCTTTCACTGGACATTTAAGGACTTTTGGTGTCTCCCCACGACCAGAGGAGGCTCCTCTGGAAGGTGAAGGGAAACATGACCAATCCTGGGTGCTCTGGGGCTCACCCAGCATTAATGATGCTTTTCCCAGATTACCAAGGACATGCAGGAGTGGACGTGGAGCTACTCGCTGATTCTCATCAGCACAGGGCAGAAAGCATTTTTATGTCTTTTTTCCCCACTAGTTCCTCTGTTACACCTAACCCAAATGAATTCCTGTGTGATCCAATATTCTGAACTGATTTTGAAACCACCATTCTTACTGCTTTTAATGATGTTCCTTCAGTCACAGGAGGCTCTTTGTGTTTCCAGAAATGTCATCTGCCTTCATCCTGCTACATTCACCTGTTGTTATGTAGAATACTGAATTAAGCCATTTTGTTCCTTTTATTCAGTAATAGGAACAAAAAGCTCCCAATTAGGATTAGATTTGAGCAGTAACTAGGCCTCACTTTGCTCTGTGTTTCAGAGCCTCTGTGTTGCCCTTTTCCAAGAGTGGTATCAACCTGTAGGAGCAATCCTCAGGAAAATTGCTTAATTCATCAAGACACACAGTTACATACTGATCTCTTCCGCAGATTCAGCTCAAGTTGAGCTATTTCTTTGTCTCTGGGATCAGTTTGCCAGTGACAGGATCAAGAGGTGCATGCAGTCCTGCTGAGATCAGCGGCGTTCCTCATGTCCATGAAATGAAGAGCTGGCTTCAGTCCTTCACTGAACCAGCACCGGGGCAGAACTGCCATGATCATCCTATCCATCAGAGTGAACTTTGCCTGATTGTCTCAAGCAATGATCATCCAAAACCGGCTTTCAGTCTGCTGAAAGAAAGAGGAAAATTTAGCAGTAAAGATATTCCCTCTTTTAGAAAGGTCAAATGCACAAAAAAGACATTTTTGAAGGAATGTCGGATGACCCCCAGAGCCTCTGACACGCAATTTTCCTGTCCCTGCACTGCTTGGAGTTTTAATTGCCTCTTTGGGGAGGTGCTAGAAGCTGCCTGAGAGTGCACTCACAATCCAGCAATTTGGCACACGTGACTCCTTCGAATATGGGAGCAATTAGCAAAAAGTGATATGGTGAATGGTAGCGTAAGCACTGGATTCTGGACGGCATTCAGACAAGAAATCTAAACCAGAGCAGAGTGGGGCAGACGGAAATCCAAACAAGCTTTCACAGAAATAAAACGCATCGGCTACACTTAGATAATGAGAGCCCAGCATTGGGAGATTGAATTCAAAGTCACCATTGCATTCCTAAAACTCGCTGACTGAACGGGTTGCAGCAGAGAGTGCAAGTTCACTAAAGCAGTTTGTGACAAAAAAAATATCCAAAATGTTTAGTAGAAATAGCTTTAAAGACTTCTGGGAGAATTAAGTGAACCCAGATTGGACAATGAGCACACCGGTTTATAGAGGAGAGGGGAAACAAATCTGTATTCTAGGAGTCAGTAAAGATTTGTGTGTACCCATAGGAGCTAATTTCCTTGATAATTTTTGTTATATTGTGCATAAAGCATTCTTTTAAGTAACCTGCAGGATGCCATGAAGCATTAACAGTAGGTTTAAGACATCAGCCAGTGAGCAGTTTCAGTCTCAGGAACAGAAAATCCCCAAGTCATTAAACCCTTCCCATTTCAAACAACTGCAAGCGGCATTTGTCCTAAATCATGTCTCCCCAGTCCAGCTATGTTTGCTTTAATAACTGGAAATGAATCATTTGCAGCCGGGATGACGCTGTCTCCTGGGATCATCACACTTCAAACAGGGTTTGCTCTGTCAGGGAGGTCCCCACCCTCTCCAACACCTGAATGTGGTGCCCAGCTGATGCCTAAAGAGGCCAGCCTAGAAACAGAGACTAGACAGGAGCAAGGGAATAAAGGTGGATATTTATTTGAAAGGCCTTCAGAGGCACACCCTGGGCAGGCCAAAGGCTACACCCAAGATGGACCCCGAGTCACGAGTTCTTCACACTTTTATAGCTTTGGTCCATTTGCATCTCAACCCAATTTCACCAATTAAACTTTAGCTAATGATGGAATTTCCCCTCAGCTTGCCCCCCTTCTCAAGATGCTGGGTTACACATTTTGGGCCTAGGCTGGGCTGGGTGTCCTTGGAGAGCAGCCTGGAGAGGCTTTGTTCTGTCTGTCTCAGCATGAGAGAGCAGCAGCTCACAGGCCCCAGGACACTGCAGAGTTACACACTGGGAATGCAGAATTTGAAAAATATAAAAGCTAAAACCTAAGGCATCAGAGCCGGGCCCACTCTGTCTGGGGGCAGTGGCTGTGCCCCAGTGAGGACTGGGCTGCTGGGAGAGAAGAGTGAGCAACAGCTGAGAAAGGAAAGAAAGAGGAATGGAAATCGGGCAGGAACAAAAAAGAGAGGAGGGCTGATATAAAAAGAAGAAGGTAAACATGGTAGCTGGAAAAGCAAGAAATGTACAAGTAGCGGATCAATGAAATAGTAAGCAATAATTAATTAGTGAGCAAAATCAGAGGGCAATGAAATTAAATGGTTGATTATGCAATGGAGCAAACAGAAAATTAATTAAATGTGTGTGGATCTACCAGGTGCTCTGATTATTTAAGGCAAAAACATGGTTAGTGAAACTATTCATTCTCTGGTATTTCAGTTACTCCTGGTATCTCTGGCCATGGGGATTACAGCCTGTTTAAATGCAAGGTCCAGCCATGTACATCTAAAAATCATTTATCTTGAGAGTGCAAGTGAGATGAACAGGACAGTGATGGAAAGTAGTAGGGACACAGTTGTTCTGAATAAAATGCCTTAAAAGAAGATGCTATAACAAGAAAATATATAATGTATTGCTTTATTTTTATTTTATTTTTTAAGTTTTTTTTTTTTTTTTTGACTACAGAGTTTGAATTGTTACAGCTGAGAATAGAAGTTGGAAATGTTTGGCTCTTGCTGCCCCGACAATGGAAGCTCTACTGTGTCTGAAGCAAGGTAATTCAAATAGATACAATTACTTATTCTTTGGTTAACTTTAAACTGCTGGAGGAAGCCAAGATTTTTGAAAATGAATGATTAACAAACTATCACAATAATATCTAACAATTGGAAAAAAAAAAAATCATCTCCTGCTTACCTGTTGATTAAAGTCTTGCTAAACCCGCTGTACTGTCTGAAATAATTCTGGGTTACTTTGTAGCTCCACTTCTCAATTATGGCAATGTCCTCCTACAGTCTGATCTGCTCATATTACCTGCTTTTCCCCCTCCCTGTGTGGGTTTCCTATTTATTTTTGGAATTTTCATTCTGTAAATATTTTCTAATTTCCTCTCTGTTAAGTAGATTTTGATCTCAGGTGTGATTACGTTAAATTGAAGTCATTCCTTTTCTCTTATTAAGTGTTCCTAATGAACACAATTGGCCCATGTGATCATTCTTGGGAATTTTTATATGCGGTATGAAAAATTTGCTTGCATGAATAGCCAGAACACACACTCTGAATACTTTGAGGACTCAGCCAGGAGTTCCTCACAGCTTTTAAAAGTGGTTTTCCGAGCTGGGAGGTCATGGGCAGCAGTTGTCTGTATTTGGAAAGTATTAGAAAATGTAGCAATGCCTGTATCATTCATTTATTCTCATCACCTGCACATAAATGTTTCCCTCACCTAATACTTTACAGCTCTACAGGACACATTTATTGTCTCGAATGTGTAGAGCTATAGCAGAATAAGGACTTAAATAAACCACAGGTGTGAAAAATTCCAACTGGCAACTTCAAACTCAACACCACGAAGCATAAAAAGACACTTGTCAGAGGTGGAGGGAGCAGTTTGATTAAATCATTGCTTCAGCCCAGACATGTTGGGCCTAATTCTCCCCTCCCACCAGCTGACTCACGGGGAGCGTGGGCAGTGGCACTGCTGTAAGACTGGAGTGGTGGCACTTGGACTCTGGAGCTCTCATTATGCCTGTCTGACACCACGGAGCTGAAATGTGCAGCTGAACAGATTTATGGTGCTGCGCTTGTCGGAGGTGAGGCACTGCTCCTACTCATGATCTGGGATCACTAAACTGAGGCGGGGAGAATTTTAGTAGCCAACTTTGCCCCAGTGTTGAAAGCAACAAAACCTGCCTGAGCTGCTGGTGAGGCAGCAAGAGATGGATCTTCCTTTAACTGTGTTTTCCTTGCTGCCAGTTGCCAGGGAGGAGCCAGCGTGGCATCTTTGTGAAGTACTGGAGTCGAAAGCTCCACTGCAATCAAATTTTGTGGCCCCATCCTCTGCTCCCTGTCACTTTGGTGTGTGTCCCCACCGGGAATCCCCTCCTGGCAAGAGCCTCTCGTGGTTTGCAGCAGGGCAGGATGAGGGAATTGCAGAGCAAGCACCTCCTGCCTGCACCTCCCTCTCCTGGTTTGACTCTCAGGGAAGAGAAGGTATGGCAGTGGTATCAGGCATGCCAAGCACAGTGCCTCCAGTGAGTAGGCTGGAGAACTGAATCCTCCTTAGAAATACCTTTTAAAGACCATGGCAAAGGGGGGTGACCAGAGCACCAGCCCTTTCCAGCCTCAGCACAGCAGTGGCCAGCTGGAGATTATGGGTGCTGCATTGCTGCCTACATGAGCAGGGAATGTAGGAAAAGAAGGATTTATTTTAGAAGCGTGAAATGCACCAGTGCAGAAGTGTTAACTTATTTGAAAAACGTCAGCATGAATAGTTAGCATTACATTGCTTTGAGTACTACTGAGAAAAGTGTTTGCCATTTTTCTGTGTTAGTGAAAGCCACACGATCCACTTTATTCTTATGTTCATATTATTGCAGTTACAAGAGACAATTTGCAAATGCCTGGCTGCTTCATAAAAGCCAAAGTACTTGGATTCACAGCAGGTACTAATTTTGTGTGCATCTGCTGAGCTGTGCATGGCATCAACCTGTTTTTAATTACACCTGCATGTCAGGCTCAAAATGCATCTGTGAACAGCAAAGATAAAAGGTAGGCAGAACAGGATGTCATGTATTTCCCATCACCTTTCGCTGGCTGGCTGCCCACAGAAGTAAGAGGAAATTCCCTTCTTTCATAGTGAAAATGTAAAGATTTACTAAGCTTTGCACTGCCAACAGCAAGGTGTAATCACTCCTTTAAGGAAGCATGCATGTGTTAACAGGGGTGAGCAGGGGAGTTCCAAATAGCTTTCCACACCTTCCCTACCACTGATCTGTAAAGGGCAATAAGTAGCTCTTGCTTTGTTATATTTTATTTGCATTGAAATGTGTAAGTTGGTTGACTTAATATCCCAACTCCATTGCGAAATAAAATATGTGAAAGCAGGAGTGTCCAGGGCTTTTCAATGGCTGGAGTAACAAAGATAAAAGTCAAACAACACTTCCCTCTGCTATTATTTCACCCAAGTATATAAAAAAAATTGTTTATACACATTTTTACAAATAACATAATTCAGACTACAGCTAGGGATGGCCATGACTCTTGAAACACTGGACAAGGTGATTAAAAAGCTGCTAGACACTCAGAAGAAATGTTTTCCATGAAGCACTTCCCTCTGAATGAAAAACACTAAGCTATTTGTGATTGCACCTACAAGCCATTCCTTTAATTTATTCCTGTCATTTGGAATTGTTTCTTTTTCTAATTGCATTAAAAATTGTGCACTGTAAAGGCTGTGGTGTGTGCCAAGAATGTGTATGTGTAGTCAGTGCATAAAACACAGGAACAGGGAAAGAACAATTGCATTTTTTATTCTGGAATCCAGTCAGACTTTGAAAGCTACCTCAAATACTTTGCTTCAAAAAATGGCAATGAAAATCAATAATGGTAACACAAGTTTAAAGGATAAAGAAGTTATTCACAAGCCCCTTCTATTTCAGCACAAGTCGTTGATATTTTTTTATCCTATTGCTTATTCCTACAGTATTTCTCGGCAATTTGGGGTCTCTCAGCAGAACCTACATGAATTAACCAGTGATAAAAAGCCCATGAGATCAGCCCATCTGGCAGGCTGAGGCTTGATTTTGAGTGCAGGTAACCTCGAGCCCCTGGCTTTGGTAACCAGGTCTGGGCTCTGCATAGTCCAGGTTGATGCAGGAGGGCATCCCTGCCTTGCGCCCAGGCTGGCCACCCCTCTGGCAGCCCCAGGGGCTGGGGGGAACTCCCTGGTGTCTGCCAGAGTTAGGGGAGGAGAGGGGATCAGGGTCAACGCATCTCACCGCTTAATTTTTGTGTCCAAGTTTTAATGAGTTTAGTCAGAGGCCTTGGAGACCATAGACCTGAATTCCTGCTTTCCTCAGTCAGGCACTGATCCAGTAGAAGCTGTGGTTGTAACTGCCCTGGCACCATCTTTGCTCTCCTGGAGTGTGATATGAAAAACAAAACAAAACAACTCTTTTTTCAGTAGAGGGAAGGGCCTTTCAGTATATTTCAAAACTGAAGTGAGAGAAAGCAAAATAAACCAGGTTGAGGTTTGAAATGAGGTTGAGATCCAAAGACTTCTGAAGGTCTCTGCCCCCAAGGTTTCCCTCCTTTGTAGTCCCGTGATCCAAATATTCCCTGGATTTTTTGCATGCCTTTTCAATTTATGCCAGCAGCTGTAATTTCAGTTTCACGGTAACCAGGCAAAACCTCACCATTTTCAGCAGTGCCCTGCCAGGTTCTACTCTTTATGAGCCCAAAAGTTTACAGAGGTGGTACCTTTACCTCCCTCCATTGTTGCTGTGCAGATGCATTTGTTTCTGAAGGGTAAAAGCTCATTGCTGGTTTTAAAGTTGCATCCTATTAACTTATTTCATCTGTCAGTGGATGTAAGTCTTACATAACATAACACTTTTTTTTTTCCTTTAGTGAAACCACAGTTTTAATACAACACTTTCTTTGTTACCTGAATACACTTTTTGTGCACTTTTGTTCAGGCTGCAGGAATCCAGACAAACAAGTGTTAATTCCCCATGATGTTTTCCAGCTGACAGGCCTAATTGATTTGATTTCCACTGTTTTCACAAGTGACCCCCCTCAACCCGTCATCACCACTTCTTTTGATACCTGAGCTTTACTTTCTACTCTCACATTCCACTTCAACAACTAATAAAGAGCTTATTAGGAAGGAAGAAGCTCATTATTTGTTTTCTAAACTCTGCTCCCTGTGCAGCAGATTCAGCGGGTTATAGCCCTGTATTATTAATCAATACAGAACATTTGCTTCTATTAGGTTACCAGCATCTTTTATCATCAGGCTGAGGGTAGGAACCTGTTTCTTTGTGTTCTGCTACCCACGCTCCAGCTAGACTAGACAGAGATAAAAGACAGCTGAGTAATATTTTCCTGAGATCCCTGATGATGCACACAGATGGCCTGTAACAAATGAAATATGCAAGGTGACGGCTGGAGTTCTCCTCACTCCGAGTTCAGCTTTTACGGCTTAGAGAGTATTTCAGTCCTTACACCACGGCTTCATGGTAGAGAGAGATTTATTTTCTTATCTGTAACAGCGTTTGTGAGTCTTTGCCTACCATGGCCATTAATGGTTGCAGGAGGAAGTAGCCAAGTACTCTCACTGTACTTCTTGCCTTATTAAAAAACAGCTGGGGAAAAAATGTATTGAAAAGAGCAACACGGATATGTGGAGCTTGAGAAATACAAAGGGAAGCACTGGAGAAGTTTGTTATCTACATGGAAGGAAATACAAGGCTGAAGAATCCCATTAAGGGGTGTAGCATATGTAAAAGCAAACAAACAAACAATATCAAACACATATTAAGTCAAGTGAAAGATTACATGTTGATAGCACAGGAAAAAAAAGCGCCCTTTGCAATAAAGTAAACACAGATCTGTTTACAGTGCCTGAAAGAAACAATTTTTTTTCTGGCCTATTACTATGCCTTGTCTGTGACTGCCTTATCAGATCACAGTCCAGCTGGTGGCTGTGTCCATCAAATTCACTTTTGCTAATGTATTAAATAATCTGACCATAATGCCTGACTGTGGATCATAGTCTGGTGAGCAGGAATTCATCCAATTTGAACTGAACACAGTTTTAAACACGTAGCTCCTAACCTTCCTAACCCCTGGAGTCTCAGCTTAGTGGAAGATCATCTTAAAACAATCCAAATATCTTCTGCAAGAGTTTAGAGTCAAAAAGTGATTTAGCCCTGTTGAACTGCAGAACAGCACTGATAAAGCAGGGATTCCTTGACTGCTTAAGCAGCCTGGACTCCAGAAACCTGGGAGCAGCTCACCACCTTCCCAATGTTCATGTCCTCAGGGGCAGAAGCACAAAGATATGGAAAAAAAACCCCCAAAATCCAAACTGAGCTGCTGCCTGGGAACTGTGCCCCATAAAAAAAAGGTTTTTTATGTGTTGCTCCCCTGGGGAAGGGGTGGCTACAGATAGCACATGGATGTGCAGAAAGGTGCTCTGCTATGGACACACCCCACTCCTGAGGAACACAGAGCACCTTTCCATGATCCAGAGACAGAAGAGGACAGTGGACAGCTCCAGACAAAAGAGGTGGCAGGTAGCCAGTGAATATGGGGCTGGGGACTCCTCAGCCCCAAGTCAGAATGGGACCCAGCCCCAATGGTTGTGGTGCAAGTAAGAACAAAGAACTGCTGCCCCATTAGGAGCTGTGGGATGAAGGGGTGGTGAGAAGACAGAACTGTGAGAAGATACTGTAGGAATCAAGTGGGACTATAAATTATGACACACAGATGCTGAACAGAGCAGATTTGGTGGCTCTGAGTGACTGCTGAACGGCACATGACCCTCACACCGTGCATGTCCTGCCTTCAGAGTCTGATGGCAAGGAGTCCCACTTAAACTTCCCAGATTTTTCTTTTCTGGGCTGCGCTGAAGTATTTACATAGGTGTGTATCAATTTTGCAGCTTCAACCAATTACAGAGACAGTTTTTAAATAAATCAATGCATTATGTATGCATATAAAATAGACTGTATTTCTATATATAAACCTAAGCCATTTCCTGTCTATACGGAAAGTATGGGTATTGTCTGCTGTGTGAAAAAAGCAAAAAAAAGGGATATGCTCCACTTTTTCCATTTATCGTCCAGAACATACCCTCATATCAAACGGTTTCTGATTGAAAACAGCCTCTTAATGCATTACAAGTAAAAATAACCCATTATTGTGTAATATATGATATACCCTTTCCTCTTTTAGGCAAAGCAGTGCCTGCAAATATGTCTAGACAGAGTGATGGAAAAGCACAAATTGGCCTTTAACTGTTGCCACCCACTTATCAGACAAACCTGGAAAAAAATTTAAGATATTACAGTCTCACTGGTTGCATGACACCCATAAGGCAGAAAGTCTCTGAAGCTTCATGGCTTACTGCGAAGCAGAAGTGTCAGAAACTTTGTGAACAGGAGCATGACTAACTTGCCTTCATGGCCTGATGAGAATTGCCAAGTGACTGAAGTAGGCCAGGGCATCCTGTGAGCAGTGGAATATCCCTTTGTATGGACAGTGTTAAAAAGTCTCATTCCCATGCTGCAGATGAATCAGTGACCTGCTGACGCTACAGACACGATCAGAACTCAGAATCTATTTGCCACATTTTGGATGAAAGCTTTTAAGTCCTGACTTAATCCTTCTGCCCTGCACCTGATCATTTTTTAAAAGGAGCTTTTTAACTCTCTTGAGTTTATGTCTGGTAATAAAGTTGTCCTGGACAAGGTTCTCTTTGTAAAAAGATATTTTCCTCCTCTGGCACACCTCCCTGCTACCTTGTCGTGGCAGGAAATCAACATCGTTCGTACTCGCACTGAGGAGTCTCAGGCTGCAATGTACATCATGGATAACAGCCTTTGGATTTAGCTGTTCTTCTCTTCTCCTCCTCACCTTCAGACAAGAATGACAGGGTAAAAATGCTGATGGAAAGAAAGAACTGCAGAAGGACAAGAGAAATCAGTTGTTCAAGAGTTTTTATCCAAGGCCACTTGTTTCCCACTTGCAAAATACTTTGTGTCTGGTATTCAGAAAATGTTAGTCTTCCCCGTGGTGAAAAGAGAAATGGTGAATCAACAAAGTGGGTGATTTTTGTATAAAGGGTGTGCTGGATGATGTTTATACAGGTTGCAAGCCCTTGCATGTTTTCATCTGTGTATGTATAGAGTGTTGGTGTGCAGGAAAAGTGATTGACTCTGGTCCCAGAGAAGTTACAGAAGCCTTGTCACATTTTCACGTTTGAAAACACCGTGATGGTGAAAGCCAGGCATGGGTTGGGATGTACAAACCCTGTGTAGGAGTGGGGCACTGGAATAACACACTGCCACTGGCTTTAGGCCCTTTGCTTTAGTGTTTTGACTTCTTCATCTCCACAGTTGTGCAATTCCAGAAGGTAAGGGGCTAAAGTGGATGTGTCAAACACTGAGGGAGAAGTCAAGCTTGACAGGTGGTTTGTCAGGGTGGAAGAAGAACCAAATAACTTTGCAGTCACCTGTAATCTCTGAGTCAGCACTGAGGAAAGTGTCTCCTAAACACACACGTGCACACTCTCCCCACAACATATGTATGCACACACATACACACAAAGAGATGTAACCTAAATACCACCTTTTTCTCCTTTTTGTTTTGGAAAGCCAGTCTAAGGTTTCTCCCAAAGGCATAAACAAGGAAAATGGCACATACAGAGCTACCATCTTCACCCAGAAAAGCAAAATGCTGATGGACTTTGCAAACATCACAACAGTTTTGACACAGATGCCCCCGTAAACTGAGCCAAGCTGTTCACTATGCGCCAGAAATGGTCTTGTGTTTGAGCTTCAAATTCACCTCTTCGTGTAAGTGAGGTTGCAGCTGCAGCTTTGCTGCAGGGACAGGCAGAAACTCAACCCAGGCAGTAATCTGCAAGACAAACATCAGGAGGAGGCACTTTCCAGTTGAGCTTTGAAGTTACAGCCTTTCTACCAATGTGCTTTGGATTTGCTCTGCTATTTTTAAACCAGGAGAGATGTCCAAGCCTCTGCCCAGCCCTCCCCTTATGTTTGGTGCACTTATCGGGGTTGGCATCCTGTCTGAGGCAGGAGATCAGTCAGGAAGTTAACCAGGAGTCCAGATGCTGCTCTTGGAAAGGCTCATGCCAGAGCCAGGCTTCCACGCGTTTCAGCTGCCAAATTCCCTCCACACAAATGTCCACAGTTCCTGGCTCTCGCTCTGGGGTAGTTAGAGGAAAAGCCTGAAGAAGAATGTTTTCTACTCTACAATTAACGGGGAGGAGCAGTGCCAGGGGAGCAATACTGCTGACATAGGTTGGCATGCCTTGCATTACAAGTTACTGTTTCCCAGCCAGAGAAAGTTCTTGTTTGTCCATGAAGATTTGCACACGTGATGGGTCAGGCAGCACACTCCAAGCTCTGCCCTGAGGAAGGGAATTAGGCTGGGCTGCTTTCCCCTTACAGGTTGCACTGAGATATAAATGCCTATGCACATTTATATGTTAGGTAAATATTGCAGTCCCTATCTCCCCACACCATCCTAGGAAAGACACTAATTTTTCAGTAGCTGCTTGCACTGTAGACCATGGCTCCTGTGAAGCTATGATTTTTTCCTTCAGACCCCTGAAATCCCAATCCCATGGAAAGCTAGGACTGTACTTCAGGCTCTGTGTAACAGAAAACTTCACATGCTAGGAATGCTTTTTTTTCCTAAATGGGGCTCTGGTTAGGCAAATCTGTCTGTGATGCTCTAGCTGACATCTCTGCCGTGGGGAACACACCTGCCTTTTGCTGAAGGTCTGGCTCTGCAGGCACTGAAAGGGCTTTTCTCCACTCGCCCTGCTTGAAGGCTGCTTTTGGTGAGCACACACTATACTACCTGCTCATAAAAAGCAACAGTGAAAAGCCAAACCTGCAAACAGGTGTACATGGTGCTTTCAGGTCATGATTAATCATCATGCTTCAGATAATTTGCGCCCTAATTTTATACCACTGACATGCAGGTTTCTGAGACTGCAGGATCTATGAGCACCATCAGAATGGGGCCTCATTTCCTCAGACCAAACCTGAGGGTTAGCAGAGAGCACACAAGTACATGCCCCTCCTGGGACAAGAAAGTGTGAGATTTTAAATCCACAGTCCCATTAGCACTTTCCAGGACATTAATGCTTTTAACATGCTGAACCCTGGAGTTTTTTCCTTCCAATTTTCGATTACTCATTGAAATGTCTATTGCAACTGTGGACCATGAGTCCATGAAAAGTGATGTGGGTAGTGAACCCTTATGGATTCAGTTGATGCTTGATTTTGTTTCACGGGTGTCTCTCAGATACCTCTGGGGTGTGTAGTTTGTTAGTTTTGATCTAGGCTGGGTTTCAAATTAAAGCTTAGGGCTATCCAAACAAGTAGAAAAAAAACCCACAAAGATTATTCAATCTAACATGGATTCTTTTACCAGGAAATGATAACAGCAAACATGACAATTGTAATCACAAAAGGAATTGCTTCCAAAAGTTTTAAGCAGCTAAAAATATAGCAGAGAGGAGAAGGAGGAAGGATTTAGGACAAAAGCTGGAATTCAACCTTAAGTATAACAATGACTATCTGCATTTACTGTCATAAAGATCTCCTGAAAAGCATGTGCTAAAAGTCCCAGGGCACACAGCAAATGCTGCACTACTTTAACTGGTCTATTTTGGGCCCACTTCATAAGGACCCATTGGTAAAGACACAGTGGCAGGATTCACTTTTTGCTCATACCTCTATATGAAAAGACAGCACTCCTCACAAATGACAGTAAAGGCCAGGGTATTTCATCCAAGATTTTATCTTTTGTTTAGTGGCATTTTGGCTTCAGTTTCACTATGCTGTTGACAAAGACATTTAAGCATTTTTATTGATTCGGAAATCTGGGCATTAAGACTCATCTTTATAGCTCACTTAAAAGTAAATGTTTCAAAATGTAAAGCTCCTCATGCAGCTTTTAAACTTTATTGGCTGAAGACTGAGTGCTGTAAAATGATTTTTTTTCAGTAATGGAAGTTCTATTTTACAGAAAACAGTAACCATTAACTCTGCTTGCTGAGAGCAAATGAACAAAATCAGACCTGCTCTATGAAAAAGGAGGATTTGGTCACCATAATAAAAGTACAAATTTTTCATATCCTCTGTGTTCTCAAGACCTACTCATTCCTAACTCCTGGGTTTTACTGCACAGTCATGTGTTAAGAGAGGAATCATTTTGCTCACTTTAAATGCAGCTGGAATGAAAAGTGATATAGGCGGAAACAGGAATCAATGAAGGACAACTCGGAAAATAGTTTTTTCCTCTTCTTCCCTGTAGTGCTTGCATACTACCTGGGAGGAACTCAGGAGGTTATCCATGGCAGCATCAGCTACATCCCTGTTCTTCCTGGCTGCTGTTTTTCTACTTTTAAAGGCATCTGGAGACCCAGAATTTGTCCAGTCAAAACATTACAGGGCTTCATAATCGTACTATCACAAAGGTTGGTTTTTTTTTTTCCTTGGTGTCTAAGAAGAATCTTCCCTATTCCAGCTGAAGCTTCTCCCTACCTCTCTAGCTCACCACAGGATCTGTGTTCTGCTATTTGTAGTAACTCATCAGATATTTAAAAACATTCTCAGCATTCACTCCTATCTCTTTCTCTTTACAGTAAGCAAATACAGTTTGTTCTGTCTTCCCTCCACAGGTAATTTTTGTTGTACCTATGGGGATTGCAACAATGATCTGGATCCTCATGAGATTATCAGCATCTTTCTTCCGTGCTGTGGAACCAAATGGGGCTGGATTCATAGATAGACAAAATACCTACAGCAGCCAGAGTCCTGTGGCTCCTGAGTGTCTTTTCTAGCACTGGTACTGGGCACACCACAGTCCCCAGACTCTGTGACCTGTTCATGGCATCTGCATGACCCCAGACATGCTCCAACAGCTCCTAGCACATACCTGGCATCCCTTCAAAGAGAACTAAAGGTCTCTTGCCTCCACTTTTATAGTGATGGTGTTGTTGGTAAGAACCTGGCCCCAAATTAATCTTTGTTCCCCTTTTCACTCCCAGACCTCCCAAGGATACGCCTTGTCACTCCTTGAGCTCTCCTTGTCTGCAGAACACAAAATTCTTCACATGAGGGAACAGCATGTGGGAAGGTTTGAGAATTCAGCAAGTTCTCCTCACATAAATCATCTAACATCTCTCACAGTGTCCTTCAGCTGCTTGAGAAGTTATTATCCCTGTCCTGTGTTACTGCATGCTATTCCTGCAGCTTCCTTGAGAAATTTTCTGTACTGAACACCTATGGAGTAGCTACTTGGTCATCTGTTGCATCCTTGCCTCTGTCTCTAGACTTGATGGAATTGTTGAGAAAATGGTTTTCGGCAGTGGCTTCTTTTAACAGACTTGAGCCCCATCACAAAACAGAACAGCTTCAAAACTGCATGGGAAATATCAGACACGTGCAGTCACTGGAGAAAGGGAAAAGAGTGCACTGTCCCCCAATGGCTGCTTTTCACAGGTATCTCTTTTCTCTCCCTGGCTGTAAAGTTTGGCTGCAGGAATTGATTTGAAGGGCTGGGAGAGAGCTGGTTGTGGCTGATGGAAGTCTTTGTGGGGGTAACAAAGCTGTGCTGTTCTGGCTGGATGCAGCTACAGAAAGCTCAGGGTCCAGGACTTCAGGATAGGGTGGGCTGGACACACAAATGACTTCTCAGAGGGCAAGACATAGGAAAATGTAAATAACTGTCTTTGGACCATTTACTGATAGCTGAACTTGTGTGAACCTGGAATAAAGGCAGGGCAGACAGGGTCTGAGACATGGGATGCTCCAGAATGCCTCTAAATCCACACAGGGTTGCATTTTTGTTGCTGTACCCACCACTGACTGTCAAAAGGGCCTGAACTCAGCCTCTCTCCAACATTCAGACTGTTCCTCAGCATGGACATGGCCTAAAAGCATCTCTTGCTGGTTAAGAGATCCCTTAATTTTGTTCAGTCCTGAAGGTTAAATAACCAGGACGGTCAGAGAGCAGCTCATGGTGTGCTGACCACACAAGCAGACATGTGCAAGTAGACCAGAGAGCCACAAGAGCACAGAGCCGGGATGGGATGGTTTGTCAAAGCACTTATCCAACATGCTGGCAGGATTTTTCAGCCCTCGCTGGTGCTCACACAGATGAATTTAATGCTAGCTTAGAAATTTCTTCCACAGCAGTACTCACACCCATGAAGCGGAGACGTATTTTGGGAGGGAGTAAGACACTCGAGCGGTACCTCCCTCTTTTTCCTTTGGGATATGCTAGCAGCCTTCCAGCTCACCCTGGCCCTCCCTTGGATGGCAGTCCTCGTTCCTGCTGTGCAAACCTACCCGGCACGCCCCCTCAAAGCCCCAGCGCTGCCATAGGAAGGGATGTCGAAGCCAATATTCTCCTCCCAGGATAACAGGAAAAAGAACAGCCCTTCACCTTGCATTTAAACTCCCTAAAACAAGTGCTAAATAAGCCTGAAACCGCCTGGTGCGTGCGTGTCCGCCTGGGAGCGGGGAGCTGCCGGGGGAGCTCCGACTGACACCAGCGCGCACCTCCCTTCCTCGGCTGACCTGGCCAGTCCCTCCCAAGGATCTCCCAGCACCCGCTCCCTGGCGGGATGGCATTCTCCCCGCGAAGGAGTGATCGCATTACCCGGGCCCCTTGTGTAATTCTGGTTCCCAGCAATTGTTTTCTGGTGACCTTTTATTGTTAACAATTAGCGCTGGAGCTGGAGCGCAACTGGTGTAAGCATATTTTACATCCTCCTCAAGCAAACAAAAAAGCTGGGTGGGCACGGTCTTGTTTCCTGGTTCACACCCATGACTCCTTTGTGTCTCAGATCTCCTCCCACCATGTGTCATAGTCAGCAAACCCACTCCCTTACCTTTTGGCTCCCAGATGGAGTGACGTCTTCGAGGGATGCGTAGGCATGCTCAGTGTATCCCATTATTTCCTTTCACATCGTATAAGAACACTGCCTCTCCCTAATAGTCAGTCTTTCCTTATACACGAGGCCAGAAATGTAAATCCCTATGCAACAGAGTGCAAAGAGTGAGTTTGAAGGATGGTTTCTATTTATTTAAATGTACAGGCTATAAACACCGCCCTCCTACACTATGTTTTGGGTTCTTGCATGTATTTCCATACAGTAAATATCTTGACAGTTCCCTCTGCTCGACCTCAGTGATATACACACATCCCTGGAGGCACAAACACATCAACAGTCTGCTAATCTTCACAAATAATAACATAGATTTTTCTTCTCTCTCCTCACTTTATGAAACTACATTTGGGGAGAAAAGGCATAGTTGGCCGCCTGCTCCAAACCAGTTGTGGTAGCCCAGGAATATGCCCAGTTCCTGAGCTGAGGACCCTTCCCAGACGTGTACTTTGCCAGTAAGTCTTTTTCTTTCCTGTGGGGAAGAAGGGAAGGTGGGGAGGCGAAAGATCAGGGAAAGACACTCCAGTCTGCTCGTTTCCTGCATTGTGGCATGTGCGTGTGAGCGGGTGTGTGGTGGGCAGAGGGGGACACCACATTAATCAAATCGAGATTCTGTTAGGGTACAATGGGCAATTAAAAGCAACAACTTGAATTTCTCCTGCAGTCGGTTGGCAGCTAACACGCAACTCATTCTTTCTGTGGAGAGCTTTACTTAGCAGGTCTGTGCCATGACTAATGAAGCCGTCTCTCCGCTAGCGCGCTAATTCCAGACCTTTTGGGAAGGAGCCCGGCTGCAGCTCGCTGCATGGCCCTCCCCTCCTCGCAGGCTCCTTATGGCCACCCTGCAGGTCCCTCCCACTGCCTGCTCTGTGCTCGGCAAAAGTGTGAGAAAATATTTCTCCCTCAAATCTGCTTTCAGGAGAGCGCTGCTTGGCAATGACATTTAAGGACAGATTTTTCTGGGGCGCTTCTCCTTTTATCCGAAGCATTTGAAAGCCACTTTCCTTGGCAATCTTCTTGCCTGCTCCTCGGTGGCATGTTGTCTGATCTCTCCGTGCCCACTGGCTGTGGGGAGAGGCACGCGTTTCACCGGTAAAGTCACAGTTAAACTAAACATTAAACTGTCCAAGAACTGACTTCCTCGACAGCTCTGATTCAGGCTCCCAAAAATGCTCTGCGCGGTGAATCATGCTTCCTTCTGGAAATGACAGAACTTCCTCATCATGGTGTTCTAACTTGCCCTCTCCTCGTCTCCGGTGCTATCAGGAAAGGATTGAATTGCATGCCACATTTTTTCCGTGGTCGGCAGGGAGATGCATCCTTTTTGAAGAGGAAGAATTTCTATGAGTCAAAGGATGACAAACTGAAAATTAGTACCAGCCGCAGAAATAAATGACAAACAACAACACAAAGCCCCGTAGAGGTGGCCAGTGGGTGTATGTTGGCTATTTGCCTTTCTGGCAACTTGAGTAGCCTAATGATTGAGAGGCAAACTTGCTTTTCACCACTGAAAGTAGGAGCAAAGTTGAAAACACCAGTATTAGCTCTCTGACTGTCTTTCCTGTGCTTGGTTTGACAGGTCTTCTCTGCTTGCAAGTCAGGTAAGGTGGGAGAGTGCATGAAAGGTCCCAGAGTCCAGCTCAGCTTTGAAGGACACACAGCAAGGAGTGTGGGGAGGGGAGGATAAAGGACAGTGCTTTTTGGGGCTTGTTCCAGTCAGACTCACACAGCAGACTGGTTCAGAGGCATCGTGGTGACAGCAATTTAGAGACAGTTTGCTGCACAGAACTTTGAAATCAAAATAACAACCCCCCGCTTCACCTCCACCCCCCTCAAACCTCTCTGATTGCTGAACAACACGGAGCTGGGGTAAATACCTGACCATATGGTAAATGATGACTTGCACTGGAAATCAAAATTTTAACGGCTCTTTTTGCTTCTTTGTATACAGAATTTTAACTCCCCCAGACCCTGTGCTGGTGAAAGCCCAAGATGCACAGTCATTATTAGTTGCCAGGCTCTGGGCATTCCTGGGATGAAATCCTGTCCCAAACCAAATCAGTAGAAAAATCCCAAAGGAATAGATTTTCAACTGCATTTAAACATAATATAATAGGAGGGGCTGGACATTAAAAACTGGAGAGTGGTTGAATGGAAATACAATTACTGTATTTTCCTTAGAACAAACTTACCTTCTTTCCATAGCTGTATTCCATAATCAGCAAAGTAGTATGTACTTAACAGGGAAGAAGAGTAAGTAATACCAAAATATGTAAATTTTCATGCATTTTATCCAGATGAAATGGATTTTTTCAAGACTAATTTAGAAGCGTTTATTGCCTTTAGGACTTAAGTTTATGTTCCTGCCCTTTACATTGTCCCTGAGAAATGGTATTATTTGTGTATTGACATTTCATTATTTCAATGTGGTTCACACTGTTCATAGCAGATGAAATACATTAGAAACAGGCATGAAGAAAAGAAATGCACCTTAGCCTGTTTGGGGTGCCCTGTTGCACCAAGTAGGCTTAGAGCACGCCTAAGGTGGAAATCAGGGAATGTAGAAGTGGAAGAAAACTCCCGAACCATCAAATTCAGTCACAGGCAGCACAAACATAGAGTACTTTTCATAAATGGATCAAGTTCTGCCCTGAAAAGAAGACAACTTGTTGCTTCTTGAAAGGCTACCTCAAGTCTTACTCCTCCAAGATATCTTTTTCTGATTTCCTCCACATACTTCTTTGTGGCCAGAACAACCTTTGTGGCTTCTGTTTTATCTCAAAACCCACTAGTAACAATAATCCATTACTTAAATGTAAGGAGCTTCCAGGCAGCAGCTGATTCAATCACAGGAGTGAAAAATATTCTTAATAATAACTAACAGTCAGGTCGTTCAAATGCATGTATTAGGGACTAGAGTAGCACACAGAATAAAAGTACCTGCTCATTCATGACCCTGAAACCATGATCCCGTAGCAGAATGATCTGGAGCTGCAAGGCAGGGGGATAGGTATTGAATCCCAAGGACTGATCATGCTCATCAGTTTTGCAATCAGATAGGACCTTGCCAATTTGCTGACTCATTTCCTTTGGTCCCTCGGATGTAAAAATGAGAGGTCTCATCCCACTGCCACTGTAGAGGGTATGCCTCATCGATGGAGTCCAAACCAAAGCAATCTGAATCTAATGGGAAAATTCACACATCAAAAGTATGTAGACTCATGGAAATGTAATTGAAACAACACTCAGAAAGAACATTTCATTTTTTTTCAATTTTGTTGGTTTGAAAACTGTAGTCTTAATGCAGAAAGGCTTATTTTAAACCACAAAGAGAGAACTGTGGGAATTAGAAATTATCTATTTTCAGCAGCAATGTCTGTTGCATTTTTTTATTCATCTGTCTTTCAGATGAGAGTTTGAGCCCAATTTCTGTACAGCTGTTGGCAAACCTCCCCTTGACTGCAGTGGAAGAGGCTGATTGTTCATGGTTGGAAGATACTTCAGATGTCTTCTGTCACACAACAAGCACACGCAAAAAGAACTTGTTCAAGTTGGATAGGCTGCAAGGCAAGACCAAGGGCTCATTCCCAGGAAAGGGAAGAACTTGGTTTACAGGAGGGTGCAAGACTTCCATGGACAGGAGAGGAACAGCAGGGTGAAAGAGGCATTTTGAGTTGGGGAAAAAGCAACAGACCGGTACCAGGTCTTGTCACTGTGGCTGCAAACCTGAGAACCTGAAGGCAACAGTGGTGGCCAGAAGAAGATTTGGAGTTGGAGAAGTGCAGGCTGGAGTGGGGAGTGGAGGACATACTCCTGGCATCAAAATGTCTCCTTATAGCTCTGATGGGTCATATAAAAATGCTCTGTGTTTGGGTAACGCTTGGTTGGTTGTACAACACACTCTGCTTATCAATGGTGACATTCATGCATGTAACTGCACACAGTGATTATGGATTTAGGGGGCCTGTTGGCTCTGCTCCCACCCCCCTTAATACCTGTGAATACCACAGTGAGTAGAAAAATACCATAAAAATTCACAGAAAGGCTTTTCTCAAAGTGCTAGCCTGGAAAAGGAATAATTCAGCTCCTCTGCGAACTGCGCGAGAAGCCGTGAGCTATCTTCAGAAAAACTGTCAAAATCAAAACTGCAAAACTTTCCCATCACTTCCAGTCCACAAGCTGGTCTCTCTCTTCTCCTACAGACCCACATGTGTACGAACACATAACCACGCTTATGAGCTCTCTTTCCAAACAACTGCTCTCCATACTCACCCCTTTTTCTTCCTGCCCTGTCCACATGCACACGTTCTGGCTGTTTGCTCTTCTCATGGCCAGACTGATGGCCTTTGAACACTCACAGGTGGAAAACAAAGTGAAAAGCCAGCAGGGCTTCTCCATGCCCAGCCAGCTGCTGCCACCCCAGGAGACTCAGGGAAGAAGCTTCTGCCAACCCACAGCCCCTCCTGGCTCTCAGGCTGTGGACTCATCCACTGCAGTCCTGTGATCCCCCACCAGCTCTGCAGGGCTGGAGCAGGTCACCACGTGCCTTCAGAGGGCTGTGGCTGTGGCTGTGTGCTCCTGGTGACTCACTAGGAGGTCACCAAATGAACCAGATCCTGAGCACTGAGAAACTCTGCCAGCCCTGTGCAAATGGGAGAAAAAGGAGGAAGGAAGTTTTGTTGTTGCATTTTTTCACGGTGATCAGTGCTGAGTCAGAAAAAGGGCTCCAGGATTAGAGGGGGGGAAGGTAAAATCATTAGAGAAATAGAATTTAAAAAGGATAAGCCAGCTGGACAGGAGTGGGAGCCTAAAAGACACCATATTCTTCTCACTGCAGATGATGGTTGTGAGAAAAATCAGAGAAGGGAGTGACAAGTGGGTGGTGATAGTCTTCACTGCTAGAGTATGACCTGCTTTTTTTCTTATCCTGGCCTCTCACTAATCCAACCAGTTATTCCCTCTGGGAAGACAGAGGGAGAAGGTAATGTTGGGCAGATCCAGTTGAGTCTGCTCTCCCTAAGGAACGCCTGCAAGTCTGGGAGAACTCTTAGTCCTTGGCCAAGGTAAAGTTGCCAGGTTTTACACACTAGAACTAAGGAAAAATAACTCTAGTATAGCATGATTGCACTTCTAATAGTGTGTGCTAACTGCTTTACTGGAGAAGTGAGCAGCTGTTCCAAAAGAGCCAGAAAATTACTGGCTACATGGGTTTTCACATAGGATGCAGGACATGCTCATATTATATGGGATGTTCAGCAATTCCAGTAATACACCAAATATATGCCCAGAAGTTAGTTTTTGAGATATTTACATTTTAGGCAAGAATCCTTTCAAAATATTTCCTCAGGCAACCAGTAGCGTAGGGCTGAAGAGTTTATCTTGGTTAATTCTGACTGGTTTAAAAGGAAAAAGATTGTGGGGATCAGCTCATTAGCAGTTGTAAACTGGCACTGGTCCAGCAACCTAAATAAACTTCTGAGTTCATACAGTGGCTGGAGAGAGTCTGGCCCTATTCTGCAACTATTTAATCCCACAGTATGGCAAGGCTTTTACCCCACTGTACTGGCAAGAACCAGTTTGGTTTGAATGAAGAAATATATGATGTTTTTCAGCTCTTTCTTATTTTCTTATTGTCAAGTTGCTACCACCAGTACTGAAGTCCAAACACTGTGATCCTCTGTATGGCCAGTGCTTGACATCTACTAGAACGGATTTCTCAAGCAGATAGATGGCACTGATGTAGAAAGGTTAATTTTTGTGTCCACACCTATTAAATAAATGTCCTGCTTCTGGGCAACAGCTTGGCCCTGTGTGTCTTTTCTATGCATATTATTTTCTGCACATTTTCCAAATCTATTAATACAGTGGAAACTATATAAGACCTTTGATGCCAAATATGTTGCTTAGACTGTGTTTCCTCCAGTTGCCCAGGAAAGGAAAAGCGGGATAAAGAGCTGCTAGTAAAACAATTTCCAGGATTGCCTGTTTTCCTTGCGTGTAAAAGGCTTCACTTCAACTTAATGTTAGTTACTAATGAATGCTCAGCATAGAGGACTAGTGCCTTGATTTATGCTCCCTTGTGATATACCTTTGGCAATTGCCCAAACTGGTTTTTTTTCCTAGTGTTTCATTGATTAGCAGGGATGCAAATTGGTAAAAGAAGTAAATTGATATTGGGAAGTCAGAAATGCTGCATTTGGTGTATCCAGTTTGTATATGCAAATTTGTATTCCTGAAATGCATCATCCTTTTGAAAGCCAGCCTTGCTAAGTCTGTATTTATGAATGTTAATTAGAGAGGCAAAGCTCATGACTTAAGAGCCTGATGCGATTTTGGTGCTTTAAAAAGGAATTAAAACATTTAATTATTTTTGAAGAATGTAAAACAACCCTACAAAGTCTGCATCACTTGTTATATACATAATAAGTCTTCTGAAAACTGGCATAACAAAGTTTGAATTCGTGTGATTTAAAAGAAATAACAAAGACACACTTTAAGAACTTTTTTCCACCTCTATCAACCTGTGAGAAGCCGACTTATATAATTCACTCAGAACTACCATATGGCTGCAACTCTTTCAAAATTCATTCTTTCTTTTATTGGAAGGTGCCTCTTCCAAAAGAGTTAAATGACACTATATGCCAGAGATTGCCACAAATAACTCTCCTCTTTGCAAATAGCTGTTGCTACTATTATTGCCAATGCCAGCACAGCACAGGAAAAAAATACCCTCTGTCACAAGGATCCCTATTCAGAGTCCACTGGAAACCTAAACTGCCCCAGGAGGACGCTGCCATTAGGGACCACATTCTCAAGAAGACAGAAATGGTGTGGTCTCTGGGAGTTGTGCAGAATGAAAAAGTTGTGGGTATTTAATGTACAGCCCCATATGTGCAGTCGAGGGGACGGCTGGCTGGGGAGATGCCTCCAAAGGCTGGAAAGGAATTCTGAAATTAACGTTAAAAGAAAAGACAGCACAACCTGGGCAACACTAAAGTTGCAGGGCACTGTTGCACGATGAGGCAATGAGGACTGGCCACAGAGGAGTCTGTGTTTGTAGACACAGAAGTGGGGTATGGACTCCTAAATGCCTGGACTCTCCATGGCTTTGTTTTCATTTTGAGTTTTCATGCTGACTGTGGCACATATAGAATTATTTTAACATACAACATAAGAATTTTTTTGTCTGAATTATAATGCACCATATGTGAATGCATCTGTTCTTCACTGTGTTACATTTATTATTTGTACTATGGTGGGGCCTCAAGTTTCCACCTCAGATCAGGGTTCCAACTTGCTAGGCAATGCACAAACACATAATGGGAAACACTCCCTGCCTTGAGAAAAACATATTCTAAATTGACAAAAACAGCTCAGGGTGGGAAAGGAAAACAGCCGGAGCACCGTTCCATGGCAGCTTAACCTCATCTAAACTGAAGTTGCCACGGTCCCGCACCTCCAATCCAGAACTCAAATTGCCCATTCAGTGGCTTAAACTGGCTCACAATTTGAGTAACTCCACCCCAGCAAGGAGAAGAGCAACACTGATGTGAAACTAGCCCCCTTTTTTTCTTTGGTAAGGTTAGTTTAGCAGAATTAGCTCCCTGCAGTGACTCCCAGCACAGCACTACAGGCACCAGTGCTGGCACAAGGAAAGGGCCGTGGCAGGACAGTGGAAGAGCAACAACCATGCCCTAGGTTGGCATAAGCTGCTGTGGAAGCTCACAAATAGAAGCAGGACACTCAGGACTGGAGAGGTCAGGCACAGAGTAAAGCTCTGGCCCTTGCTAGCAAGTGGAGTTTGCTCAACTTTTCTCACTTCGTCCAATTTGTCCCACTTCTTCTCTCCTGTGTGGGCAGGGTTGGACACACACACACACAGAGGCCCACACAATGGTCCAGAGGGTGAGGAGCAGCATGGGATGGGCAGCACTTCTGGATGTTCAGAGCAGAAGGCTCCTGGGGTTGTGCTGGGTTCACCAGGCCGTGGTCAGGAGATGCTCTTTGTGAACCCTTTGATGTTAAGTGATATGTCACTAACAAGCGGTGTGCATTACACATGCTCATGCCACAAAAAACCAATGGGAATGGTTTCCATCCTCAGATCTGTGTGTGCTTTCTGCTCCTTTCATTTTCAATTTGCACTCTTGTTTTTAAAAGTCCACTGGGGCTTGCTCCCTCTCAGCATTTGGTTTCTTTCTTTGTCCTCCTACTGCAATCTGTTACCTCTTGTTATCTACCATTATGCCTTTCTTTACTCCTTTATGTGGTTTTGCAAGGTTGCTGCTGCCTCTAGGAACAAGCTGCCTGCCTCTGAGGGCATATCTTTTTTATTTATTTTTTTTAAAAATTCTCATTTGAAAACACATGTTTTTCCTGTATTTATGATGCAAAATTGTTCTGTCCCTCTCTGCTATGGGCCATGAAGAATGCCTGCTTTAATTTACCCTACATGCTGTGCTGTTCATTCTTCTTGTCTGTAATTTATGCCACATACTGTGCACTCCCTTGTATTATACAACATAAAGTTGCCAGATGGGTGAGTGCAACGCATGCTTTAAAATGAAGGCTTTTAGGCAACTGCTTAATCCGAAGCCGCAGAAGAAGCCAACATGAAAAAAAGAAAGAGCATTTCAAAATGTACCCAAACAGGTCAGTAGTTATTATGTGGGGCTAACACTCTGAGAACACTTGCTAATTAGCATATCACGTTTTTAACTTCTCCTTGACATTTATTTTTTCCTGCTTGGTTTTCATGGTGTGTGATGGCAAAAGATGGAGCCAACAGCAGAGCATTAATGGGAAAGAAGGATATTTGGTCCCAAACCAGGAGCAGTCACTTTTCAGAATGAATTGGTGCCCAGTACCTGGAGACTTGTCTGGCTGTGGTTAGGGGGTCAGTTTGGCAGTGCACTTCGCCAGGCTGTGGGGGATTCTGTACAAGATACTCAGCATATGGGAGGGGTTGTTGTTCTTGATGTCTTGCATTCCTTTCCTGGCAAAGGCCGTATTACAATTTCTTAGGGTTTATTTTATGCAGTGTGGGCTGAATAACCCAGGAGCTCCAGCTGCCAGGCACCACTGCTGTACAGCCTGCATGGTTCCTGGGGCACGTGCTGCCATGGCCACTGCTTGGCCCTCATCTTCCTTTCCCCTGTCCCATCACCAGGAGGGCTACATCCAGCTGCTGATCTGCAAAATCTGCTCTGCTGTTGCTGCCCTGGACCACTGTACTGGGTTTGCATGGACAGGTTTTAGTAGCAGGGTGGCTACAGGGGTGGTTTCTGTGAGAAGCTGCTGGAAGCTTCCCCCACATCTGGTAGAGCCAATCCCTGATGGCTCCAGGATGGACCCGCTGCTGGCCAGGACTGGGCCAGATAGAAATGGTGGTAACACCCCTGGGATAACAAATTCAAGAAGTAAAAGAAGTTATTGTGCAGATGTAACTGCAGCCGGAGAAGAGCAGGGTGGGAATATGTGGGAGGAGCAGCCCTGCAGACACCAAGGTCAGTGCAGAGGGAGGGGCAGGAGCTGCTCCAGGGGCTGGAGCTGAGATTCCCCTGCAGCCCCTGGTGAGACCGTGGTGGGGCAGCTGAGCCCCTGCAGCACACGGAGGGCACAGGGATGCAGAGATCCACCTGCAGCCCATGGAGGAGACCCAAAATGGAGCACGGGGACGCTGAGAGGAGGCTGAGATCCTGTGGGAGGCTCGTGTTGGAGCAGGGTCCTGGCAGGGACCTGCAGACCCATGGAGAGAGGAGCCCACCCTGGAGCAGGTTTCCTGGCAGGACTTGTGACCCTGTGGGGGACCCAGGCTGGAGCAGGCTGTGCCTGAAGGACTGACCCCATGGAAGAATAACTCTTATTGGAGCAATTTGTGGAGAACTGTTTCCCATGGCATCAACACACAGTGGAGAAGTCCATGGAGAACAGTCTCTCCTGGGAAGGATTCCATGCTGGAGCAGTGGCAGGAACAACGTGTGATGAACTGACTGTAAACCCCATTCCACGTCTCCCTGTACCACTGGATGGGAGGAGGTAGAGCTGGGAAGGAAGGCGGGGGGGGGCAAGGTATTTTTAAGGTCTTATTTTATTTCTCATTGTCCTGCTCTGATTTTGTTACTAATAAAATCAGTTAATATTTCTAATTTGAGTCTGTTTTGCCCATGATGGTATTTGGTGAGTGATCTCCCCCTGTACTTATCTCAACTCATCAACCTTCATTACATTTTCTCTCTCCTGTCCAGCCGCAGAGGGGAGTGACAGAGTGGTTTTGGTGGGTGTCTGGCATCCAGCCAGCGTCAGCTTTCCACAACCAGGCTGCTCAAGACCTGGGTGCATCCCTGCAGTGCTGGAGGACTGGTTTGTGCCTGGAGAAAGCTGGTGTGGCCATGGAGAGCCAGTCCTGCTACCTCCCATGGGATTACAGGAGCGCTTATGCAACACTTTGTGGGGGAAGCAGGGATATCCTGGGTGAAGCCTGGGCTCTGTGGCAGCTGACAGAAACTCTGCAAGTGTTGGCTGTGAAACAAGACTTTCTCCCCACACCCTGATGTGCTCAGAGAGGCTGTGGTTGCTGACACCAGCAAGAAGCAAGGTGGCTTGCTCAGCCAGCACTCCAGCAAAAGGAAAGGCTGGAAGTAACCATGCATTTCAGGTGGGCTATTGGAAACCAGGCTGGGATTGCTAAACAGATGGTGTCACACTAAGCTTCAGCACCACCACTCCCTGCGATGAGTGTTTTCAAAGAAAAACGTGAGGACGGGGAGAAAAATATGTTGGAGTGTGACAGAATCCTACTGTGTTATGGAAGGGCCAGTGGGAGGAAGGGAGATGTGGAATGAATCTATCTACATAGTAAAGTGAAGGCATAGCACGTCTGTGCCAGCCAGCTCTGAAGGCAGCAATGAAGATGTACCAGCATGGGCTTTTAACACACTGCTCACCATCAGAATACAAGTTCTCATCATTCTGCTCTGGCGGCAGCCCGTGTGGCCTCATCTTTGTGTTCTCGCAGCTCTGGGTAGGCAGCTCGAGCTACGTGGCCAAGCTAATGCACACCCCAGTTACACCTCAGCAGGAAAGCAAGGACAAAAAGCTGCCAAGAGGAGCTGGACTCTCTAAATGGAGACAAAAAATTATTCTCTGAGCTCACAGCTAGGAAGTGAATGTGCCAGGACCATGATTTGGCTTCTGCTTTATCTATCCACTTACCAAGGCTGAAGCTGATAAATGCACCTATTGCATTATCCAGAGCTACACTCTATTTTTCAAATGGTTCCTACAGTCCCACCTGGTGTAGCCTTAATTGCTTTAACTACGAAATTGGCACCAGAAAGATGAGGAGTGAAAAAAAATCATATTGCTCATGCTAAGAGAGCAAATGTAGCATTACAGGGCAAGGTTGGTGCTGTGAACACCTCTTATGCTCTCCTACACTGAGTGACACATCATCGGGCACACATCTTCTAAGGACACATATCTTCTAAGGACAGAGGGCTGATTGGAGGTATTCCAAGACCATTTTATTATCATTTACATTCAAATGTTTTAATTGTATGTCACAGACCAAAGCTCACTAACATAGCTATTTGGCATTTCAAGTTTCCTTCTCAATTCAAAGAAAAATGCTTCACCACTCTGGTGCATTATGCTTTTACTCCAGATTATTTAAAAAAAAAACCACCATGAAGAGTTTGTCTCTGATACAATGAATTTCCTACTGATACTAAACTGGCAGTGCAATGTAACTGATAAGTACATTTCACACTTAGTTTAACATGCCTTAAAACAATCAGGTTAAAGGATCGAGAGTAAGCTCGAGTGTCTAAAATAGCTGCTGATATTTCCCTTTACTTTCTATAAGGCTTGACTTCTTAATAATCAACCCATTTCTCCCATGCATTTTCATGTGCTTCAGTGAGTTGGACACAATCCAGGCATTGACTGACTGTGCTTTGCAGCACTTGCTAAGTTTCTATTCCTTCTGGAGGAAAAAGAAACTCGAGAAAGAGAAACTTTGTGCGATAGTGCCTGAAAAAGGTATTACATCACGGGGCCTGAAAATAACCAATATGAGCCTGTTTGTCATGGGTTTATTTCCCCTTTCTGTATGACTGTCATTAATAAGCCAGCTCAGGAGCTTCCTCTGTGAGGTTATGTATCCATGTGTATATACATATATTTAGCTTCTGCTCGGGGCTTAGTCTCTATCAGTCCGTAACTTTCGGCTGCAACTCAGTCCTGTTATTTGGGAATCAGATGCCATTGGACTGGTTTGTTGTTAGTGAACCTCTGATGCTTGTCCCACAGCACAGTGCTTCAAGAGCAAGAAACTGGAGCAGTGTTTGCCAAGTCCCAAAATTAAAATCTTGTTTTCTGAGCTTCTCTAAACACTTCACTGCCTATCCCAGTCAAAATTCTGCACTGTGTCAGATGCTCCTGAATTAGCATTTCACAGAGTAAAGCATGCTGGAAGATCCCAGACACTCCAGGGGCAGAGAGGACAGAACCGTCTCTTTGGAGCTCTTGGCTCCCTTCATGAGGCTTGCTCTGACATCTCGTGCAATGTTTTACTTCTCTGTTGTAGTGGTTTGAGGACAGGGGGTCTCCTCCATGTTTTTCATTCTTTTGGTTTGGGTGTCTGCACTGTCATCAAGAAGGATTGAGGCTGATATGTTCATTTTAATATCAGCAGGACAGTTTTCAAGAGAAAAATCTGTCATACGGTGGGAGAGGGAAGGACACACACTGCCTTATTCAAGATGAAAAACTTCTGTTAATATGACTAAGAATGAATCACATACCTGGGACAGGGTTCTGTATTAGACTCAAAATTCATGTGAAGAGAACATCCATAGTTTTGGCAGGGGTGGGTATTCAGTGCATTTTTCAGGGATGAAACTCAGAAGAACAGAGAAGGTCAGTTTAACCTTGTGGTTGTGGTTATGAATGAGCAAGGAAGTTTAAATTACACTGGAGGACAGCTCCTTTAGTCACAGGAGTCCATAGTGCACTCTAGATCCTTCATAAGTAAATATGAGCACTTTGTGTTTTTACAGCAATAAGCAAAATGCTAAGACACAATGATTAGGTTGTTCTTATTTAGCTTTGCTGATGGTGAAGTTCCTTATTGGCTGCTCAAGATTACAGCTATGGAGCAGTCTATAAACAGAACAGCCAGGCATTTTTCACAAGTGTAATACAGTAGGCTTTTAGCAGAGCTCTCTCCTGCTTCCTCATCATTTTAAATGACAAGCATCAAGCACAAGAGAAAAAGCTAATTACATTTGTGTTTAATCCATCCAACCACTCATTTGAAATCTGATGGATTGTTTCCCACGTCTGGCTGAATTCAGCAAAAGAGGTGGGTTCCTTCATAAGCAACTGATACATCATGCACAGGATTGCTTGGACATTGATCTCTGCAATTTTTCCTGTGAACTTTTCTATTTCAGACATGTGAACACTGATGGCCGAGATTCCCTGCTGCACTGCTCCTGGTTCACTTTGGGATCAGCTGCACTTCTGATTATTCCTGCTGCTTCCAAAACCCGTCTCTTGCCCCACAGTTGACACTGCAGCTCTGTCTCATGAAATGCATGTTCAGAGAAATCCCCAGATGTGGTTTGGAGCTGCTCTCTGCCACTCACGTGCCCTGGTGCTTTGCTGGCTGATGCTGGTTGACTGTACGTGCTTGCTCAGCGACACTGGGACCATCCAAACCTTCTGGGGTTTCTCTGTCAACTTTTTCTAAATTGTTCCAGGAGCCTTTGACTGACTCAGTGAAGCCCTGTTAACTGAATAATAGGACATTTCCCACTGCTTTACCTGGCATCTGCTTTCATTAAGTAATATTAAATTTTTCCTTAGCAATTTAATCAGAATTTTAAAAAGCCTGAAGTAGTAATGCTCCTATACTGATTTATGACATGAGCTGTAAGAAAGATCTGAATCAGACCTTTAATCTTTATTAGCCAGGTGATTAAGTACAAAATTACCTTCTGGGAGTGAGAGCAGATGCCCAAGATACATTTACCAAAAATTAGGTAGAAAACACATTTGTGTTTCAAATAGCACCTCATATTATAGGTGGAAATTTAGCAAAACGTGTAACTGTACAACACTGAAATGATGGAGCCACCCTTTAATAAATAATGTGTAAAAAAAGGCCTTTTGTGAAGAGAAACTGCACTTCAGGCATATTCTTATTATTACTTAAACCTAAAGTCAACCAAAAGGGAAAACTCTCTCTGCCAACTGTGACAGACTGCAGCACTGCACTAACAGGAAGGCTATTTTAGTTCTGAATTGGGAACTGGATTACTTATTCAAACAGTAGTTTTCAAAACTGCAAGACTGTGTTCTTGTTCCCTTTGCAGCACGTTTCCAACTGTATCCTATTCACTGCACGGTTTCAAAGGATTGTACCTTTGCTATATATATACACACACAGCACCTTGGCTTCTGAAATTGGTTTCCCCCAGTTTCTGGCTGGTTTGAACAACCATGACTTGTTTCCCATGCATCTATTTCAATAACATCCCAGCAGATGACAGCAGGCAGCTTGGACCAGGCTGCTCATCAGCCCTCGGAACAGCTGCCAGGAAAAGGACAATGTTTCTGAGTCCCAGATGGGTACACTCAGCGTGGATGTCACAGTTAGGTTCATGCTACGGCACCACAGATACCTTTGGAGATTTCCATGAGCTTTGGGTTTCCTTCCTGGGTTGGCTGAAGTCACTGGGAATTGTGCTACCAACTTCCTAATTAGTGGTGTATCTTAGATTACCTGTATAGACATCCTTCAGTTTGTGGAGAAGGGAAGTATTCTGCTGCTGAAGAAAATCCTTTTGCTAAAGGATCTTTGTTCATGCAACAAAACCAAACACACAAACAAACAGAAAATTGCAATAGGACATAGGATAATCAATAGAGAGAATTCAGATGCTGCTTTACAAGGCAAATATTAAAGGTGCTTTTTCCCTCTGAGCAGCAGTTGGGAGCTAGAATAATGGGCACTGGAACTGGGCAGCCTTGGCGTAATGGAAATTGTCTGTCTGAGGGGTCCGTGGCTGCAGATCCAAAGCCCTCCTGGGTCTCCCACTGCCCTGCCTTGTGAGGATAATCCTTGGGGGAAAGTTCTGCTGCGCTGAAATGAAACTTGACTTGCACATTACTTGTTCAGACAAGCTATGAGTACAAATGACTCATCATTTCCCTACTTTGTTTTGCCTGTTAGGCAGCCATCAGCATTTACATCACAATTGATCATAAACGAGTAGAACCCATGTAGCAGTTCCAACCTCGCCCCTTGTGAGTTACTACAGGAAATCTGCAGCCCTCCCCCAAATTCTCCACCTTAATGTCCTCACTTTGAATATTCAAGGAGAAAACATTTTGAGCTCTACATTTCTAGGCATTTCTTGCCTGTGACTTTTTCTCTGTTCAGTGATATTTGGCTTCCTAGTACTTACTCTCACAGTTTTGGGGGAATAACAAACATGATGATGTGCTGTGATGGGCAGACTAGCACAAAAAAAAAAAAAAAAGAGTTTATAAAACTGAAACCAGTGTAGACAGAAACCTCAACACACAGGCACAAATGTTGTCTCATGCTCCTTCAACCTGACCCAAGAGCTCCAACTACAGCATCATTCTGTAGACAAGTGGCACTGTGATACAATGATGGCACGGAGGAGTGAAACAACAAATTAGCTTTAATTGCAGCAGTTTACCAAGGTCAGCTGTGTAACCCTGGCTGCATTTCACCTTGTTTTTGTCCTGTCTGCTAGAACCATCCTGTTCAGTGAGCTGCAGCCAAAGCACAACGAGACCACAGTAAGGCTGAGACATGAGAGCCTGTCCTGGGTTTGGCAGTGCCAGAGCTGGCGCTGCAGAACGCTCTGCCCTCCTTGCTGAGCACAGACTGCTGTAGCTCTCCTCTCTTTTTGGGAAAAGAAGGTTCATTGGCGAACACAACCTAAACAATTTGGATGAAAACTCAGTTTGGAGTGGCAGGAGGCAGGGGATGAAGGGCTGATTTGCAACCCGCAGACACGAGGAGCCCTGTATGCCTTTCACACTGTGCAGTACAAATGGCCTGGCTGCAGCCCTCTTTGCAGAAATCTTGCCTCATTTCCTTGCCTCCCCATGTTTCTCAATATATTTTAAAATAAGTTGTTATAGTTTGAAGGGTTTTTTTTTTTTCATTTCATGTCTCAGAAGGAAAAAAAAAAGGCTTGTTCCTGCTTTACAATCCCAAGGGCTCAAAGCATGATTTAAGTTTCACTTGAGAGGTTTTGCGTTAAGAGGACTACAGGTGCCAGGATTTTTATGCATATACTGTACAGGACTTAAGTGCTGGTTATCCTGTGCAGATGCTCCTCAGCTTCCCCCTGTCACACAGCACACGTGCATTAGTGATACCTGGATGGATAAATATGTGTACACCCACACCACTGGAGCGCTGCACTTGATTTTTCTGAGAGCACCCAATTTGTCAAGAAACCCAGAAGAAGCTGACAGAAAGTGCCAGCAGCTTGCCACAAAGAGCAGCTGAGGAGGGAAAGAGAAACTCCGGTCACGAATGAGAAATCCCAGCAGCAGCTTCATTTTCTGTCGACGATGAGTTGGTGCCTCAAGAATATCCCTGTGCAGGGGAGGCACCAGAGAAAGATTAAAAGGGACAGAAAGCATCAGACCTGAAAGTAGAAAAGTAGATGTCAGGGAAACTGGAGATCTCTGGAAATCATGTGATTTATTAACAGTGTTAAATAAAGCCAGGTCTGGAGCAGGGTTTACTGGACCACGAGTTCCTGCTGCAGACTGTGTCATAGTCCATGTCTTTGTTAAACTGTGACTTAGGACACCTTGCTCGGAGGCAGCTGTCTCAGCAGGCTCCTGCACTCTAGGGACTGTCCATCCCCAGCTCCTTCCATCCCACCTCAAGGCAGCATCCCTCTCCCAGTGGCAGGTTGGGAGGGTATCCCCTGGGCAGACTCACTGCCGTCTCTCTCCAGTGCTGTAGCAAAACATCAGGGAGCTCCTGAACAAAACAGAGGGGCAAGTGAAACACCAGGAGCCTGCCCTTGACCTTAGTGACTGTGAGGAGTAAAACACTGTAATGCTACCAGTGGCGATGCATTTCTGTGCATTTGCTACTGTAATTTTACCTAATTAAACAAAACAAGTTAATTAAATGTGCAAAAAAGGCATTTCACTCATTTTCCATCACAAATGATCACTGGCTGTACTGAATGGCTTTGGATAAAAGCCACCAAAGAAAGGAAAAAAAAAATTGTGTGTGGGCAACGCTGTAATATTCCATCCCTGGGTTTGCTTCCTCTTCTTTTTTTTTCTCTGAACAGCAAAAATTTAGCATTTTCTTTTCTTTAAATAATCCTTCTTGCTGTTGGGACAACTCCCTTTTAAGGCCAGCTTTTTGCTCAGAGGGAATGTTGACTGCACTTATAAACACCCACTTCCTAGGGTTTAGAATAGTAACAGCAACATAACCTGAACTATAGTTTCAGCAACATGCAGCAAACACATTCAGGCTAAGGCTGGCCTACCAGCTTGTTCAGAAATGCTTCAGAAGTGTTGGCAATGCCACCAGGTTTTTATTTGCTATCCTCAAAAAAATCGCATCTTTGAAAACCTCCCGTCTTTCTCCTTTCTTCTTCGAAACTGCAACCCTGTGGTACTTCCAGCTCCTAAATACATAAGTGAGAGTTTTTGGATGGGGCAGTAAACACTGAGGCAGGAAAATGCTGCCCTCTTTGTAACTTAGGAATTTTAGGTGGGTGCAAACTGTGATCATGAGGAAGATTTCCAAGAACTACACTGAGGACCAGATTTCACCATATGTGTATTCTGCCCAAAATAACCACTTTATCTCCAGGGAAGGTTGCAAAAAAGCCTAA
The DNA here is from genome assembly GCA_013397055.1 of Pachycephala philippinensis. NCBI lineage: Eukaryota > Metazoa > Chordata > Aves > Passeriformes > Pachycephala > Pachycephala philippinensis. Next base: position 322,015 of record VWZT01015731.1, read on the forward strand.
TGACTTTTCAGCTGCTAGACTGTCATCCCCAGTGTAACCCACTGAAACCTGGTTAATTAGCCTTGTACTTTGGAAAAAAATCTGGTGTAAGAGGGTAAAAATAATTTCCACTGCAACGCTGCGCACTGCAGTGAAACAAAAGTCCGAGGAGATCAGACATCAGAAGAACTGCAACCTCCTGAAGCACCAGTGACTTCCAAACATACCCTGGACTTAAATGGCACCAGCACTGAGCCAGGGAATGATACTGGTGCCTGATCTTTACTGGTCCCACTGGTTACTGCAGATACCTCAGCCTTTCCAGTCACGCAGGTTTGGAATTGCTACTTGGTATTTAAGCTGTTGCCTGTGCGTTTGTGCCATCTCTCCATATTTCACACCGTGACTCCCCTTTGCCTGGAGCAGGATGTGTAACTCCAGTGCTGCACCAGCTGAGCACATCCCCAGGGACTGATGCTGAACTTGTTCATGCCGTGATAAATTAGGAGCAACTCCACTGCTGGTGGTGACACCGAAACACACAAGCCTGGACTCGGGTTCTTCATACCTATTGCAGGGTTTGGTTTCTAAGTGGATGGCTGGGAGGCTAAATGTAAAACGATCCACCCCCACCCTCCTGAAGGGAAAAAAAAAAAAAGACATAAAAAAACCAAAACAAAACCCCAACACATGGAAGCACATCAAAAATGTGAAGGGATGGGGGGGAGGGGGAATCCTTGCTGAAAACAAAACAATCCTGTGCCAAATGAGTTGTCATGGCTTTACTATAACATTCCCACAAAGAGGAACAGAATTTTCTTTATTGTGAAATCTTCGTTGTGAGTCTTGCTGCTCCTGGGAAAAGTCATATGTCAGAATAGAACAGTGTTTCCAAATATGACTAGTCTGAACAGATAAACAATGAATGTCAACACAGCACTCAAGGAAGTATCTATCTGTGGTTAAATCCCTCTCTGAGAGAGTTTATATTCCTGTTCTGACAGTGTTACACACAATGAGTACCTATAGAGGCACTAGCCTTTGTACACCAGACCCTACTAAACTCCAGTTAGAGTTCCTGGAGTCCCAGTCATGGACAGCCAAAGCACCAGCTGTGTCTGAGAACATCCTGCAGCATTATCTGCTGAGGTCTGAACTTTATGTTCCATTTCCTCCAGACTCCGTGGTGCGTAAGAGTCGGACAAAATTAATACTGTTGTTCACTTAGGTTTTTGAACTGACTAAAAATCTGATACATTTTCAGGTTTAGTCTCCTGTACCTCCCAGATTTGGAGGGGGGAACAGTCATACCCCCACTTTGGTTGTTCTGGGGCAGGGAGTAAGTAGCAAAGCTCAGAGAACCATGAGAAAGCAGAAGGAAAGATTCCAGTCCTGTGCCCTCTCTCATTACGAACACTGGGACCAAGTTCATCTTGTCCTTTAAATGGGTGAAAACAAAATTCACGCTTAGGAGGAGGTCCTTGAGAAGCAAATCACCATTAACAATCCTGCTCCTAGGGCTGCTGCAGCCACGAGCTCCTTAATCAACGTGCCCAGCAGTTTTAAGGAGGTTTCCTACCCCAAGCCACCCTCTATTTCAGTCATGTCTGCTTTTACCACCAAATCACAGTTGTGTTTCTTCTCTTTGGGTGGATGAACTTCCATTTCTTTTCAGCAGAGCAATGTTACTTTATTAAGGGAATCCATCACTCTAAAACTTAGGGGTCAGGACAATCCACAGGTAATAAATTTGTGTCTCCCACTTCCTTGGGTTATATTCATATTTATATAGGCTGTGTCAGTAAAGACAAGAACTCTCTCTTCTGATCAGTATTCAAAGGCTTCCAAAACTCAGATCCTCTCCTCTGCCTTCCAACTTTTCTTACATGAAGACAACAATGACTTTCGATTCTCTGCAGGTTTTTCCCTCAGGGCTGAGAAGCTACTCAGGAGATGCAGCATTTCAGAGACTTCCATTCAAACCTGATTTTCACATGGAGAGGGGGGAGAAAGGCTGGCCTTTAATTTCACTATGCCCCAACTCTGCATCTGCAAAACAGGGATGTTATGGGGCAGACGAAGATCTGACACACTTGCAACATGTATTCCGGACAGCAACTTTCTTTTGTGGTCCCACCACACAGCAGAAGTTTGAATCCAAGAGAACACATTAAATCACGCTGTCCTTGTTGTTAGGGGAGAACTGAAGGGAGTTTGGCCACTGGAATGGTTTTGTTTTTCGTAACACTGCTAAACACAAAGAAACCCAGGAGCTTGGCAGCCTATTCCACCATGTAAATCCATGTCTTTCTAAATTACCAGAAAGTTCACTTGAGGTGAAAATCCTCCATGAAAATTTGGCTTCTGAAATACCTCCTAACCAGCACCTCAAATCCTTTTTTTAGCATTATTTACTATAGGTGAAGAAAATAAAGGAATACCACTAGCCCTTGAGAAGGGCATAAAAGTTTCAGGGGACTGATAATGAGACCAATGTAGCAATAACTGAGAGCAGCTAAAACATCCATCAGCAGCCAAGTCACACCCGGGGTGGCTGTCACAGCCAGGAGGAACTGGGTGGCAGAAAGGATCAAGAACCTTCTGCAGAGCACTGCAGATTGGCCATTCAACAACAGGCAGGGCTCACTCTCACATCTTTAGCCAGCTAATCTGTCTGTAGGTAAACAGAGGGAGACATTAGGAAGGATTTTTGCAATTCCTAATCCTATACCTCATGAGTCAGCTCTGTTTGCAGCAGTTGCCTGGGCTTACAGAGGTTACAAAAGGCAGTGGCAGGTTTGTTTACTTTCACATTCATTCATTTTTGGCTTATTCGTTGCTGCAGCTACAAAGTTCTGGTATTTTTGGCTGTGCTGCCATGATGGTAATGTCTTTTATGTGCACGTTTTGCATGTAATTGCAGTTATCCAGAGTTACCTCATTGCTCCATGGAAGTGTACAAGACACTCTGCTGTGTGAAGTCCATGAAACAGAGAAGGTACGCTCAAGGAAAGCAGCTCCTGGTCTCAGCATACACAGTGCCCTGTTCAGGTGTTGATATTCTTCTCAAAATAGGCTCAGCCCACCTGCCTAGCCTATACAAGCAACCAGGGAACACTCACAGGCAAACAGGAAGAAAAATACTTGAAGTGCCTGGTATAGCACATATGTCCAGTGGAACAGTATACTGAATTTCTAGAGGTGGGGGAAGAGAAGGCGCAGATCCAATCCTTCCTTCTACAAGATAAAACAGGAAAAGAAAAAAGAAAGGGAAAGTTTCCTACACTCTTCATCAACCCTTCCCTCACATCTTCACAATGCCTGCCCCTCTCTAAAATCCTCAGCACCTACCCAGTCCGTGGTCAGCCAGCCTTGGAGCACAGGAAAACCACCTACCTAATGATTCAGTCCAGGTCCCTTCAGAACTCTGCACTCTAAAGAAACCTAAGCTTTAAAGGATATGTTATCACCATAATGAACAAATTGATACTGTAAGTGTGCCCCCTGCAATTTAGTTCTCTTTCTGGAATTAGCATGCAAGTATTTCAGAAGATAACTGTTTTCTTGAAGCTAAAAAGAACTGGAGATTCACCATATTAGTGATTCTGCAAGTGTCTTCAGATGGGAGAATTAACACCTACAAGCAGGCAACATGATTGACTTGCATCTCAGCACCACTACCTTTCAGGAGCTTGACAGACACTAATTTTGGAAAGGTGTTTTGCATGGAAGACTGGCATTCAGAGCACATGGAAAATTAAATACGTGCGGGTGTTACTTAGCAACCTACAGAACAAGACTTTCAGAGTAGATAGAAAAATTACCAACTTGAAAGGATAAAGTTTGCTAACGTGTAGGAGCAGCTACTGCTCTTCAAAGCCTTCAAACTAAAACTCGCTGCCGTACACAGAGAGAGCCAGTCAGAGCCACGCCACTGCCTTAGAGCAGCCTCCTAAAACAATTCAGCATTTTCTGTGAGCTACAACTAGGAGCTGTAAAGCCACACAGCAGGAGAAAAACGTCAGTATTAAACTGGATTCTCAAGGCTTTCTGCAGTTTTGGTTAACTGCTTTTAGAGTCACTGGCTAGCCAGGGACAGGATAGATTCAGAAATTGCAGGGCTCTCCAACGCCAAGGACCACTTAAGCTGAACACCTCTTTAGCAGAGCTTTGTTTTGCAAACACCCACAACCAAGGTCTCGTTTTTCAGTTTATTGTACAAAGCAACACATCGCAGCACAAACAACCCCACAGGCACACAGGCTCTGTGGACGCTGTAGCACTGCACACAAGCACTTCCATGCTACAGGATTTGTGTTAGGACCCTCTGTGAAAGGCCCAGAGATATCTGATAAAGGACTCAGGGCTGTTCACCTTGCCTGAAACACTTCAGGAGAGCAGGGGGATATTGACAGAGTAAAAACGCACGAGCACACCAACATCATTCAAGTCAGACTGCATTGTGAAGAGGGTACTTCTGGTGAGGAGTCTCAGGTGTGTTTATGCCTGTGGAAAATGCTCACTCAAGCTGAGGGAAAGAAAATGTGCCCGCTGGAAGGTCTCCAAAAGACTGCTCTAAAACCCTCAACACCTTCCTTCAGCCCTGACCTTCCATAGGTGACTCTTCAGGGAACTCCTTTGTGCTGAGTGGAGCTGGGGAAACAGCCACAGTCCAACAGTCCCCAAAGGCAGCTGTGCACAAGACACAAAATCTACTCAGTTACTCAGGACAGCAGCAGAAATCCAAATTACAGGTTTCCATAGTTTAATTACAAGCCACCTATCCAATGGATGGAGCTCTCCCATTAGGAATGGCTGTTCACACTTTTGGGCAATTAAAGCAACCCATTCATTATTCTGTTCTATAAAAATCATAGTTTTGGGTTTTGGTGTCCCTGCCTCAGGTTTTATATTGCTTACTGCCATTTCACAAAGTTAATGGCTGCAGGGTTGTTTGAATTTTTTTTCTTTCTTAAGAAACTTACAGAATGTATTTTTTGCTGCCATGTACTGATATGGCAGGATATGCTGCAAGTACATGAAGGTTGGGCTAAATGTATCCTCTCAATCTCGATTTGCATAGAAAGAATAAACATAGCCAAGAAAACAAAGCTCAGAGTCTCCAGAAGTATTTGTCACAGAATAGAGAAATAGTAGGCAGCGAGGCTTTCCTAGCAGTTATCTGGAGCCAGAAAGTAAAAATATTGTTCTTCCTGCTATTAAGATTTAAAATAGATATTCAAGTCAATTCTAAAAGCAAGTCAGAGGATGGGAAGAAATACCAGTGTGGGAAGATATTACATAACCTAAGATGCAAATGAAAATGGAAAATTAGGAAAGTGCTGTGATCCTCTTCTATCTACCAGGTCAAACAGATTCAGCTGCTACTACTATCTCAGTTCCCATTATTTGCTTGAGCAGGAAAGAGGGGGCATTTGGGGGAAATCAGGTTTGAATGCCTGAACTCCAAGCTCTGCATTTTGACGGGATAAAACCAAGATTTTTAGCAGTTGTGTTCTCACCATTTACTGTCTTAAATATCACCCCTGCCATGGTCAGGGACACCTTCCACTATCCCAGGTTGCTCAAAGCCCTGTCCAGCCTGGCTTTGAACAATTCCAGGGATGGGGCACCCAAAACTTCTCTGGGTCACCTGTGCCAGGGCCTCCCCACCCTCACAGCAAACAGAGCGTGCTGTGAAGAGAGGGACAGCTCTGGCCAGGCAAGAGCCTTGGTCTCAACTTTCCTGCCTGAAAAACAACATTCACCTCAGTCAGATCTCACATTCCTGAGTATCACAGCAGAGAAACATCATGAAAATACAGCCATGGGTGTTGTTGGGAGCAAAAGCACAAAGAAAATGTAAACTCTAAGAACCTCACTAAGGTTGAACAGGTGGAAAATGTTATGTCACAAGATCCAGTTTCTTTCATAGAAGCTGAAGGAGGACTTCTGGCTGCAGTTAGCAGCAGTTTAACCAGGAGTAGTAAAGGCATCCCTCACTTGGGAGAGGAAGGAAGAGTCATGCATTTATGCCAGTTTCACTGAAATCCATACAGAAGGAACAAAGAACTAAAAAAAAAATAAATAAATACCACAGTAGGAAAAGTAACCACTTTTACATGCTTCCATTAGCTATGCTAGACACTGAAAATAAAGTAAGAACCTCAGAGTAAGGTAACAGAGAAAAGTGTGTGGGTTTTTTTCCCTTTTTTTTTTAAATTTTGAAGGTGTCCATATACAAAACCAAGTAGCATGACAGAAAAATAAGAGGAACCAGAAGTACCTGCCCACAAAGGGGATTTCAACATGGTAAGTTTAACTGAAACACAGTGGGGAAGTGAAACCAAATAGGAGAGGGGCTTGATGCTGAACATTAGGTTGATCTGCTCTGCAGTTCTTTATGGTGTTTGTCATGTACACATTTGGGGCAGACGTACCTTATTCTGACACGAGTCCTTAAAGGTCGAGTTGAACCACCATAAACAGAGGAACAAGGCAATGCTATAAAAGCTGCTGATATCTTAATATTGCTGAAGCTAAATGAGCCACAAAAACACTGCAGAGAGCAACTTATTACCACTTTTAGGAACATTGTGCATATTCTGGTCAGGACTCAGGAGGTTATATGGAATGAAACATCAGTAACAGCTCTGAGAAAGTGCCAGTTAATTTAAGAAAAAGAGTCAGATATATCAAAGTCCCTACCAATTCTGCAATATCAGAGATGCAGATACCAACAGACAGGCACTGAGGAAAACAACGTAAAGCAAAGGATAAATACTTGTTCAGCCTTAACAAGCAGTTTTCAAAGCTATCTAGACAGTTCACAATTATTTCAATAGGGAGTGATTAATTGTGCCAACTATTGGCTGTTGGCAATTGTCTGTACATTTTTACTTAAGGTACAAATGCTTAAGTGAATGTGTATTTTTTGAGAACAGTCAGGCTGACATAAGTATTGAGGGGCTGTCTACACTAGACATTTTAATGAACAGTCCCTTTATAGGTCCTAAAAACCTGGTGAAAACCAAAGTTTGATGCAGTAAACAAGAAAAGACACACAGTTCTTTGCATGAGAAGTTTTATTTAAGAAAATACACAGTTTTTGACAGAAGCACNCTTTATAGTCCCTTTATAGGTCCTAAAAACCTGGTGAAAACCAAAGCTTGATGCAGTAAACAAGAAAAGACACACAGTTCTTTGCATGAGAAGTTTTATTTAAGAAAATACACAGTTTTTGACAGAAGCACTCACTTAGGAGGCTGAACGGCTCCTGAGTACTGCCCTTCCAGAGGAAGGGTACTGGATACCTGCTGATCTAAAATCACCTATGCATGGTCTAGATAAGCTTAGCCAAACCAAACACTGCTTCAGGCTGAGCAGCCATCACAACTCTCCTGATTTCCATGGGGAAATGGCACAGAGCTCACCAGAGAAGGGTTAACAGCACAGCCATGTGATGTACGAGCTTCCCCATTTACTGCTGTGACTGCAGACCAGCTCTGGAAGGACAACAGTCCCCTGCTATTCCAGGCCTCATGTTCTCAAACTGAAACTGCCCTTTTTCTCGCTGTGCGGCTGGATGTGGTGCACAAGTGAAGCACATTAGGTTTGGTGCCACGAAATGACAGGAGATCCAGCTGGAATCAGCACTCAAGACATTATCTTATTCCCCTCCAATTATTTCTAGGCACTTTCTGTATGTAAGTCATGCTATACACAGCACACTTCTTAAAAAAAAAAAAAAGTCAGGCCTATAAATAGCTCCCCACTGCTCCCTTCTCCAAAAAGAATTCCATAACTGTACAGCACACATATAATATAGCTTTCCATCTGAAGATTTAAAAAAAGAAAAAAAAAGTGAAGCTCTATTACCAAGGGGAACTAATGGTCACTCAGGCAGCAGGCATTAGCTTCTGCCGGACATCTACTCATGCTCAGGTGTCTCCTCCACACTTCATTCCCTTGAAGTTTTATCTCAACTAATTTCAGATCTACCCTGTCTCCAAGCTCTAGTTGACACCAGCTGGACCCTTTGTGTGAGAACAGAGGGGGAGGCAGCAACTGGACATCAATTGCACTGTCTTCCTCAGAGACATACGGGAGGTAACTTGACCAAAAAAAAAAAA
>VWZT01015731.1:330138-350918 GCA_013397055.1 Pachycephala philippinensis
AAAAAAAAAAAAGGTGTAGATAACCCTTCCACTTTGTATTTCCAGGCAGCTGGAAACCCAGCAGACAATGTAGCTGTTGCTTAACAAACACAGAAATCTACATTGTATGCCAGGTTCATGCCCCAAACCTGGACAGTCTTCACACAGCACTGATAAAAACCAGCTATGCACATCCCAGTTCACAGTACGTTTCCTCCCCTAAGACACTGTAGGTATGCAAGCAGCAAAGGTGTTTCAATACCTTCCCTTTGCAGGAGAGGTTAAAGATCATTCACTGAAAAAAAGTGGAGTCCTACTATTTTCTTTGCTCAAATTTGCAAATATTTCCATCAGCTTTGACTACTGTAAACCCCAGGACTAGGCTACAGCTGTTGCTTTCCAATCCACAACATCCAGGTATTTAATCTGATTCCCACTGTGAAGCAGATCCAACAGATATCCAATCCTTTATTTGGGGCCACACCTCAGGTGTTAACTTGCTCGCACTGTGAACTTGTTCTGCACCCAGGAGAGAAGACACAAATCCAACAAAAAGTCTAGACAGGAGGTAGGAGATGTCATCAGAGACCCAGTAGCCAGATGTAGCTGCTGATTGTAAAGACAGAATCTACACTGACTACTGAGCGACTGATGGGCAACTACAGGTTCTGGGTTGATTGATCCACAGCATTAATCCAACACGACCTGCAGAAACAATCAGGAAAAAAAGATTAAAATCAGTACATGAAAGAGTTCTGTAGATCAGCCTTCGTAAAAAAAGAATTTTCCACTGCTGGTATCACACAGATTTCTTGTGGACAACAAACAGAAAAGGAAAAATGTGTGGCCTGAACAGTCACCTCCAGTATGCAGTCATTGGCTTTTATAGTTAAAAAGTACTCAGTGCTCCTACATCTTCATTATGGAATAACCTGTTTCATCCCCATGTATTACTAAAGACCTGCCCCAAAACGCAAATAATAAGAACCACTCACAAATGTGAAGTGGAATAATAGCAGAACCAAAGTCACGTTAAGTTTCTTCTTAAACCTTCAACAATATTGTACAAAATGCCATGAAAAAACCCATGAATTATGCAAAACCTGGCTGTTCTTAGTCTGTCAGAAAGGGCATTCAGTAAATAAAAGTAAATTTATAGGCATAGAGGCAATCCTGGAATGGGAAAACATATCCCACATTGCAGTGGTGAAAAAAGCACAACTCCTGTGTAATTTAGCAGAGAGGATGGAAGATGCTTAGAGTCAGTTGCTATTAGAAATCAGTCCAGCACATCAATTCTTTGCATAAAAAACCTCCCATTCATGGTGGTTTGAAATTCTTCTATCTCTGTTGTTAAATGAAGAAATCCTGGCTCCTCTCTGCCAGCTCAGGAACAGGCCCAGCACAGTGCAGCACATCTGAGAAAAATCCCAGTGGACACATGCCTGGCTTGGCCTTCCAGTGGCTGAAATGTACTCCAGGTAACTCCTTGAAGTCTTGTACGTGTTAAGATTTTCATTGCAAGAAATGTCATTATTGGTAAAAACAAACAAAAAATGCCCATCAAGCTAGAACTGCTTGTTAAATATTTCAAGTATTTGTTTAAATAAAACATTTATCTGGGAACTGGGAAGACTTTCAACTTCAGTGACAGTATTTTAACACTGTCATCAGCCTGCCAAGTGGTTTTTTTTTCTTCTTCTTTTTAAACACAGAACCATAATTGAGTGTAAGAATTTTTATGTATTTTTAATAATTTATTTTTTTTTGGAGCACTTTTACCACTAATGTTTGATTAGATTATAGCAATATCAGCAGTGATTCAAGACTGGTCTATTGGAAAGGAAATAAGAGAACAGCTTGCTGTCAGATACTTCTGGAAAAGAGTGGTAGTCACTATGCCCTCACTGCAATAGAATCATGCATGCCCTGCTGAACTTTTTTCCACAACAGAGTTTCACAAATAGCATTTATTAATGATGAACGAACATTATTTAGCCCCTATGCAGTACCTGTGCCAGCCTCTGGAGTCTGCACAGCAGAGGGGTTTCCCAGGAATAGGTACCAGAGGCACGAGAGCAATGGCACTGAAGTGGAAACTGAACACGGGCACTTCTCTGCTGGAGCACTCACCTCAGTGATTTGCACAATTCATTCACTGCAACCTGTCCACTCCTCCCTCCTTCTGTAGGCAATAATTTCACCTTTCCCTGGCTTCAATCCTCCTCAATCCAAGCCAGCATGACCCTCTGCAGTATTGCCACCATGCTGCAGCTGCGAGCTAAAGCCATTCCCAGCCTCAGAGCAGGACACTCCCAGCTTCCCTCTCAGCCAGGGCCCAGCAGTATTCAGGAGGGCAAGCATCACCCCACAAAGGGAGACAGAGCTTTTCCACCACAGGCACTCCAGGCCTGGGGCCACTCAGAGGAAATACCTCCCCTCCAACCCTCAGTCAAGCAGGTTCTGGAACAAGCCAGAGAAAGCACTGAGGTCACTGTGTCTTCAAGGAGAGGCCAAGAGGCTCAGACAGCAGCTTTACGAGACTTTTGGTGATACAAACATTATTTTTAAATTAGAAATTTTTATTTTAATGAAAACACTTTTTACTTGTTGCATAATCAACTATTCCATCATATGCGAGTTTTAGCCAGAGCCCTTGAAACTGTAAGAGGAAAAGTGAGGTGAGGGGATGGAGCAGAGCCTTGAACCCAGACATCACCCCATTTTAGGGCAGGTGATGCTGAGGGGCAGCTGTTGAGCAGTGTTTTGTGAGAACCCCCAGACTTCTGAAGTTCCCCCAGATCTCCAAGGGTGTGCATTGCACCCAGCTTTATCCCAGCCCTAACCAGGGCAGCAGGAAAAGGTCCAGCTCCTCAGATGACAAAGGGCTGGGTCACTTCAAACTCAGAGCTCCTGCAGGAAGGGAAGGGGAGGAGGTTTGTGAACACCTCACAGATGCAGGAGCTCTTTGCACATATGTAACCTGAAGCCTCAAGCTGTACCATAATCTTGAGCAGTGCCTGGGTTTGATATTTGTGCAGACAGGAGTCTCACTGCCTCATGAAAGCAAGAAATACCAAGTTACTGAAAAAAGCCACCATCTGTCGTCTATAAAACCAACTGGCAGAGCTTTTGACACTGGTGAACTGTTCTAATATAAAGGTTTATTGCCAAAAAAAGGCAAGATGCGACTGAGCCCATCACCACATCATGCTCAAATTAGAAAAATCCACCTGGATGTGTGTTGTGCATTAAATACAAAAACAGGTGACCAGAAAACTTGTGAATCCCCTCCTAACAGACTCACACCTTTATTTGCTGAGTCAAGGTGTGTTTAATATGACTGAATGATCTTCAAGTACATCAATCAGGACAAGAAACATAACTGATACATGGGCCACCATTCTTTTTCTCGTTTGGATTCAACAAATAACTTTTAAAACCAAAGCTGTAGAATTGATAGGAAAGGCAACAAACAGGTTCTTATCAAACAGCTCTGCTGTGAGAGTCACATCATGGGCTAGTATATTCTAAGGATAGGGATGGCACTGACAAGCTTTAAAATCTGTAATGAAAGGCGGGGAAAGCTACTCAGTACAAATACTTTGGTGGGTGGGGAAAGGAAGAAGGGAAATACCAATTACTTGTGTTTGGACAATAGTTCTTCCCCTGAAGTTACTGAATTTGGTAAAATGTTTTTGTCCTGGACAGCACAGCCACAGGTGTCAACTGAACTGACCACAAAGAAATAGGTGCCATTTTACTGGTTTGTTTACTAGAATCCATATTGTGATATTTACAAGTGGGGAAGCTGGATGCTTTCAATAAAAAAAAGAATTTAAAAAATCATTACCTGGATATTGGCTTCAGTGAATTCCCAAACAAGAGCAAGCCAGCATCCCTGCAACTCCAGAGCTGACAGTTTCACTGAGATTTAATAAAGCCATCACCAGGGACAGCCAAAACACATAATTTAGTGCACTGGCACTGCGGTTGAAGAAATATTTCCCCATGCTTAATGCACAACACAATGGAATTTCAGCATTTCCCAAGCATGCCAAGAACTTCTAATTACCTAATATGAACTTAGGCAAAGAGCCATTCTGTCTTAAGTTCTGAATTCAGTGAAACAGATCAGTGCATTGTTTCAAGCGAGTAGGCACTGAGTTTATAAAGGAAATGCATAATCGTGGAGTTCAGCTCTGCACTGCAACACACACCACTTAACGAAATGGCAAAGTTAATCAAGGCAGCAACTTTTCTTTTTTAAAAGCCCACTGTAATGACACAGAAGGTGAAACCAACATTAAATACAGGTGTCCAATTAAAACTCATTCTCACACACATGAATTCCTCTGCAGTTACATAATTATGCCAGAGCCAGGATATCTCTGCAGCAAAGCATGTTTTCAGTGATCCCAGCTCCTGCATACCTCAGACCCTGTGACTGTAGTGGTCAAACCCATTCAGACCAGCTGATGGTCACTTGACTCTCCGCACTATTTATACATTGCTCTATTAAGTGAAGCTTCTGATTGGGCTGAATAGATTTATGAAAATCCTGCCCAAGACATTTCTTAAATTGCTTTGCCAGAGAGCACTAGTACGAGCAAGCCTAGGGAGGTATAGAGTTGGCACAGCCTTCTAAAACAACTTCCTAAAGGCAAAACCACTCGCATTCTCAAAGGCCAACTAACTAACTTGTTTTTAAAATTTGATTGCTGATAAATGCAAACACAGTTACCTTTAACCAGGACCTATTTTTGCATTGACCTCACAGACATGGTCTTTGAAGGATTTGATACAAACAGATAAGAAACTGGCTTAGCTGCAAAAATCCATAAAGGATGCTGTAAATGATTATTTATTTGAGCATGCAAAAAAATGACCAAGCCAAACTGTAGACTAATCCAACGTACGTTTTACAGCCATAATAAAATAGGTTTCATAAGGAGTTAAGCAAACTGTTCCCTGAAATTGATGGAATAATGAAGCCTGCAGCTTTGAAGAGTGGCACAAAACTTCCATGGAAGGGCATAAGCATGAGTTAAGGTCCCTAAGCTGGAGGCTTCTGTATGCTGGGAAGTAATGAACTAAGTTTCTATAATGCCTGCATTAGGACCACACTGTTCTGCAAGTGAGTAACATTCAGTTGTCAGCTATTGTTAGTACATGCTCATACCCCAGTGTATTGTAACTGCCCACTGGAAGGTAACAGAATGTGAGAAACTGAATTAACTTATTCATCAAATCACGATTTTATGAGCAGTAAGGCAGGATTTTATATAAAGGCAGCAAACAGTGCCAGTGAAGTTTCTGTTGAGGCACACAGGGTTAAACACCTTGCCAGAGGATTCCAGCTCGGTTTTTTACAAGACATATGGAAGGTAGCGCTGTGCACACGAAAGGTATTAGAGAAACACCCACAGCCAGACCTGCCTGCGTGGACACAAACCAAATGTTTCTAAGCATGAGGCAGGGTTACAGTGCAGGAGACTGCCAAAGCACAGAAGAGGTGAGAAAAAAAACCCCAAAAAGAAGTGAAAAAGCCACTTTCCCCCCACAGCCCATGTGTCCTGGGTTCCCCTCAGCAGCCACAGCCCCTGTGCCACTGCAATAGGTCTGCCAGGCTCACTGCACACCAGCATTTCAGGCACACATCAGGGTATAGAACATATGCAGAACAGACCCACCCAGCCATTCAAGAAGCAAATAGCTGGTGCTCGCAGCATATCAATATTGTTGTAGTAGAGATGTCAAGGATTCAACAGCTGTCAATGAATTATTTGATCAGTTTCTTCGTTAGCTTCATTCTCTTTTTCGAAAGAGCACACATGCACCTTGCAACAGCACACCCCCAGCATGCCAAATACCAACAATTTGACTAGCAATGCAGCTGAAACATGAGTAGAAACTAAATGGGTAATCACAAAATATTGTATTTTAGTGCGGATATGATTCAGCTAAGTTAAGACTAAATACTAATAAATTCTGATGCTGGGTGAAATTACTCATACAAGCCTCTCTCAATACCCCTACAGCACATAATCTTTGATGGCTGGGCTCTGAAAGCCCTGCTATGTCCTTACCATGCAATTCAATTCAAGCTACCACGCAGTTCCAGCCTCTATAGTACCCAGTCTGTGTGGAAAACAGGGGCCCTCATCTTTAGTAACACTGTTATTTATCCATGCTGGATACTTACATGCAGAAAATACCAGGGAAAGAAAACACCAGCATGAAATGGCAAGCACCTAGTAAACAAGTGAAAGCATACCAGGGATGAGACCAGTTTGATCCAGAAGTTGGGTAACAAGCCAAGTGCCAACAATTTCTAAGACTAACTGGCAGCACTGACAGTGTGATCCTTCTGTATCCTTCTCAAGGACCTACTTTAAAGATAATAACTCTTACAAGTGCAGTTAGTACTTCAGAAGAGAACAGCATTTGTGTTACTTGAACTTCACAAAATAAGGCACTTGATTAGTCAATTACGGAGCTGATGTTCCAAAGCTACCTGGTCCTGTATCACACCAATGTGCAACAGGAGGGTGGTGAATATAAATTCATTTACTGTCCTGTTGCCCTCCATCTCCTACTTGCCTTCCTGTGAAGTGAACTCACTTGGGGGAGGGGAACACACCCTCCCCTCCCCTCCAGCCAAGTGCAATATGAAGCTTACAACATCTGTGCTGAGAACTTAAAATGTTTCTGTTCACCTTACAGTGCTATAGGGAAAGTAACTCTGGCCCCCAAGCAGGTCTGGGTAAGCTGGGGAAAGAAAATAACTACCTAGATAGGTGTTTTAAACCAATTAGCTGTAAACCTGTAGGATTGGGAATCTGGACTACAGGCATGGTTTGGGCACTGTTGTCCCTTGTGAATCAAAGGTACTCACTTTATCCCTCCAGTACATGCAGTTTAGATGACAGCCACCTTCCTCTCCCCCTGGTAAATGCCAGAACCATCCCAACAAACAGAGCAAGTCCACACAGGGTATCACACCTGTTACCTTACACAGCAGCAACCTTTACCCTGGAAACACAGGGGGGCAAGTTACAAGTGTGTGAAAGAAAATGCAGAGTCTACAACTTCAACAAAAACACACATATAGTATTAAAGAGGAGATCAAAAAAATCATCAGGGGCCATTAAAGCCCTCAGAAACCTGTGAATCTGAACACAATGCCCAGATTACAATGCAGATGCAGTTAAGGTCTTTAGAAAGCTTGAAATTAAACCAGAACTGGTGTTCTAGATAATTTGTTCAGCAAATTACTTAGAAGATGAAGCACCTTTCAATGACCAAAAATAAGGTTCGCAATTCTTCAAGTGTTAAGAAATCTTTGCAAGAGACATCTGAAAGCCAAGGGCACATTTTATCTTGCCTGAAGATTATCACATGACAACAGCATGCTACTGTGCCACAGAGACCTAAATATGTGTGTTTATCCCACAGCTCACATGACCTTGCTTCCTTTAGACCATAAATGGTGAAGAGAAATACGTTTAGCAGAAGAGCAACAGGTACAATGTCCTAAGAAGCTTCCTAAAATAGGCATCTATTCTACAGGGGTAATATTTACTGGTATTAAATCTGCATAAAGTAATAGACACCAGCCAGTCACACGCAGGTTACAAACACCAATTCATGCAGCTCTAGATAGGCAATATTCTATATTTAACTTAGGAGAAAGCAGGGATAGTGATGTGTAAGGGACAGTGGCATCAATGCTCTTAAAGTTAGTAAGATTCTTATTTCAAATCGGTACTCCCAGGAACATTGTGGAAGAAGTCACACAATTCCAGCTTTACAAGTTGACCAGCAGCATTTTAAAGTACACAGAGAACAGAGGGTCCCTAGGGAAACAGGAAGGCTGTCTTTTACTGAGACAACCATTTGAGTGAAGATCCCCTGCTCCTTCCACATAAATATACAGACACATGCATGCACTTCACTGGAGTGACTGGGTAAACAGGGACAAACAAGTGCCTTGGCAGGGGAGATAGATGGCTGTCAGTACTGCTTTACCTTCTCCACGCATTTCAGCAGAAAGACCTGATTGGATCTAGGACTGTAGGACATGGGCCACCAGCTGAGTTGTGTAATAAGGCCATTAACATTTGAGTGACACGTGTAAGTCAAAGCCAGGCTGCCCTCTCATGCTTGACATCATACAGATAATTAAGAGAGAGCCAAAACATGGGGCTGCATCCGTCAGCGCAAAAGCAGTTTGTACGCAGTGAGTGCTGATTAGTAAACTTCTAGAAAATGTCACAGTAACTATCCTAAAAAGGCACAAAAGTCTGGGGTAAGTTTTAAATGGGATCCTGAAGAAAAACCACAAACCCACGACCTTGGTAGGTCAAAAAATGCATGGGAACACATTACAATATGAAATTTTAACTTTGACTTTATCCCTCTTTTCAAAGGGGAAATATAGAACCTGGAAGAGAAGACTGAACTTATAGAAATATTTTATGCAAGTGATATAACTCCCACGAAACAGAATAGAGGAGGCACCAGCTGGAGAAGCATCTTCTCTCATGGTAGATACAATCTCCAGGCTGTTTTACCCACTCAGAATCTTGCCAAGATTATCTTTTAGTTTTTCCATAACATGAACTGTTTTTAGACCATCTCCAAGAAAAAGGCAAAAATTAGCCCAGGACTGTTGTGTAAGATGTGACTGGAAAGAACAGAAAAGTAACTCACTCAAGTATCCAATTAATTGGGATACCTCAAGAATCTCAGGAATACTCAAAAATTCAAAAGCATATCCAGGACAAACAGGAAGAAATATTGTCCTTCACCAAGGTGACCTTAAAATGAAGAAGGCAAATTTATTCAGGGCAGGCAGTGACTATGGTGACAGGAATTCACAATACTGAGAAAAAGAATAAGGACAAGCATACCAGTGGGTTTGAACAAGGTCTCTTGAAGGGAAATCCTGGATAGTATGGAATATCAGTAATATTTAATCTCGCATGGATTGCTAAAAGGTTCAGGCTACAACAAAACAGCAGACCACAGCAATCATAAGCTGGTCTCAGTTTTGACCTGGATATTAAACAGTATCTGCTCCCAAAGCTTTGAGATTAACACCCCACTACTACAGTGTGTAGTGGTGGACAGTGATTAAACTCATTCTGCAATTTGAGAAGGCCTCTTGGAGAGTTATGAACACTGTGTCACAACAGCAGACTCAACCAGAGCTTCTCATGACATTCCTGATGTGACCTGAATAAGCCCTGCTCCAGGAGGGTGTGAAGTGCCCATGGCAGACACAGAAAGGAATACAGGTTACAAGTGGAGAACTCCACTGAAAAGCCATTATTCCTGGTTCCCAACACATCCTTAAAACACCAGCTTAGTTCAGACTGTGATTACAGGCTGCATTACACAAACCCAGGCTATACCTGCCCTATTCCATCCAGTTCGATTTACTGCAATGCCCACTCATTGTTAAATTCAGCTGCTTAATGGGTCAGCTATTCTAAATGCAAGTATTATCTATTCCTGCTCCTAGAAACACCACTGCAGAGCAGGAGAAAGTTCTGGTTATTCCTCTGAGAAGTTTTAAGGGTTCTGTGGGATTGTTTGCTTTTTTTTATTCCAAGTAATTTCAAGGTGTTCAAGTATTGAATTAGCCACAGTACACTAGGATAAACAAGAGAGAATTTTTGAATCAGGCCTACTCCAATTCAACAACTTTCTGCCCAAAAGGGCTTTTCCATAATCAGAGATGCAGCATGAAGAGATGACAGCAGAGTATCCTCTTAAGGTAGAGTTTTAAAGACCAGGACAGTGAGGATGATCAAGCAACCCAAAAACTTATGGTACATCAGAACACCACAAGCATTTCAAAGGGGCAAAACTCAAAGCCAACTTAAGTATGAATCAGCAAGCAGAGGATACAGACCAACCATTTCACACATGCAGCAGTACTGTGAATGAAGACTGCACTGCAGGAAAGAGATTTGTTTCACAAGTGAGGTGGTCTCCATCTCTCCACAGCTGCAAGACACACTGACATAAGCGTGTCAGTACATGTTTTGTTGGTCTAAAAAGAAAAATATCAGTAGCAATCTCTGCAATAAGCACAGAAGATAAGTGGCAGAGAGTTCTATATTCATGCACAGTTATCTAAATGTAAGTTTACCAGGACAAGGAAAGTAACATTCACTGCAAAATACTGTACAACAGTCAGGAATGTGTCAGATCCATTGCTGCAATTAAATTTAACCTGTGAAGCAAAGCTTTTAGAACTAGATTCCTATTACAGGTCAAGATGACATTACTTAAACTTAAGAGAACTTCAATGTGGCCATATTAAATTCAGATCTCACACTGCATACTTTTATTCTTAATATCAGATGAAGGAAATATTGCCTTTGTAGCATAACAGATGTTTAATTCTAAATATTATCAAAACATATTTTAAAAACACCAGGAAGATTTATACTGATAAATCATTTGTTAAAGTCTAGTTGAGCCTGATAGCTTGTAATGCACAGCAGTAACACAGGAACTAATATCAAAAAGCCAATCTCATTCATCTGCACTTTTTTTAAGATGAGTGGGGAAGCCCAAACAAAAACACGTGCATGGACACTTCTGATAGGCAGCAAGGATGACAGGCACTCTTGACTCTCCTTTCTGTGTCTGCTAATGGCATGATCAGCTTCAGAATAATTCTTCTTTTTATCTCTCTGCCCATAAGAGATTCACAACTACTGCTGTGAACATGTGAAGTAATGCAAGAAACAATTCCTTTTCCCTGTCAAATGTTGTAAGGAAGGCTCAATAATAAACTACTTACTAATAAAGCAGAGTCACTTATTTACAAGCTTTTGAGTTACGGATAACACAGCTTTTCCACTCTAATTGTTTTCCACCTATACAGCACAGTCAGCACTGTAAACAAACGCACAGATTTACAGATAAGAGATCTGAGAATTCTATGTTCCAACACAGGTTCAAAACATTTTCCCATCATCTGGTAGCAGCATTTTCTTCTAAGTGAAGTGTATGTTCCCATTTGGAGACTTGCTTCTCCATCCCACTGGAGCAGCCTTCCGAAGGCTCCCAGGGGAAACATCTCCCTTTTGTTGGCAGAATGCCTCACACAGCATCACTGGATAGCTGGGAAATCCAGTGCACTGCAAGAACACAAACATCAGCACAAGATGACAATTAGATGGCAGAGCTGCACATATCGGTAAAGCAAAGGAAGTATATTAAAACAGTAATTTTGGAGATAATGTCATTCAGAGCTCAGATCCTGGTGCACGCAATCACAAGTATTATATGTACAGAAAAAAAATTTCCAGGGTATAAGGCAGGAAGACACTCATAAAGTTGTTTAAAAGTAAGTCATTCTAAATAGACAGAGATTGATAGTACAAGGCAGATATCTTCAGTGAAAGTAATCCCTCTGACATCTCAAAAAAAGAAGAGACTCTTAATAATTGATGCCTTCAAGAGAACTTACTTAGCTGAAGCTATATATTAAACCCCAAGAGATGCAGTACAAGTGTTTTTTACCACATTCTGCCTTAAACTAGGAAATAACTCCACAGGTTCTAATGGGTTTAACTGCTTTCAACACTAAAATGTGAGGAACTAAATATGCCCCAAAGTTTGTCAGAGGCTGTTTCTAACCACGTGTGTGGCTGACGTACCACCAGTGATCAGTCATACACAGACACGCTATTGGAAATTCTCCTGAAGAATAACCAGGCACTTAACATAAATGGCAAGAAATGCAAATTGTGAGGGAAGATGCAGATCGAAGCAAACCAGCTTTCCCCATCCA
Organism: Pachycephala philippinensis; assembly: GCA_013397055.1. Classification (NCBI taxonomy): domain Eukaryota; kingdom Metazoa; phylum Chordata; class Aves; order Passeriformes; genus Pachycephala; species Pachycephala philippinensis. Next base: position 341,936 of record VWZT01015731.1, read on the forward strand.
GCACTGCCTGAGTTCTGACAGTAGCAGGACAGAGGAGTTCAAAGGTCACTTTCACAGTTGATGTGGGTTTCCTTTAAGATGCCTGGAAAATGACTGTGCTGACCACATCCACATTCTGAAATACTTTTTTGAGAACTCCTAACGAAGCTTCAGCCAAGGGAACAGGAACTGACTCATTTGTACAGTACCCATGCACAGTCACACTCAGATGTGTGCCCGAGGTGCACGTGGGCAGGGATAAAGCAGGCAAAGTTCACGTTGTGTTTGAGAGACTCCAGTTTGGGATTCTTCCTTGACACACCAGTGCCCAGCATGAAGGTGTGTTCACACATCTTTATCACTGCAGCCTGCCACTCACTGCCAGCCCCACCTCTACTATTTCTGCTTCTGAACACAAATTTATGCACAGAACTGAAGACTGCAAGCTGAGCTCCAGACCGTGAGCTGTCCGCAGTATTTTACTATTTGCAACTCAAACTGGCCATGAACAAAGAGACAAAGATAAATAAGCTGTCATGTTATTACAGCCTGTGTGTAGAGTGGGGAAAAAAAAACCCCAAACCAAGTGTACCTTTTAAAATGGACTTGGCTTTATATACCGTGAATCAACTCAGCCCCAGCTATGCTTTACTGCAAGATAAAACAGTTCTGAAAGTGAAACTTGAAGGATCCAACAAATCATTACAATATTTCCAGTTCACTTGGCAGTCTTCAGTGCATGGGAAAACAGAATGCAGTGAGGGAAGCTCTGTACAGGACATATATACTACCAAGTACCACCTTGCAGCTGTTAGCTATGTATAGACTTGCAGAAAACAGGCATCCCATTTAAAACTCTGCTTTCTACAAAATAGGTGTGCCACTAGGCCATTGTTTAAACCCACTGAAACTGCACTGAATCATTTCCCTGAATAGCATCACAATGAAGTGGGTGTGTTGTTTTTAAATCAAGGTGTCTGCTAAGCAAGTTCTTTTAACAGTTTTTGATTACCAGCACATCCCAGAAGCATAAGACCCATCTCTGAAATTCCATAGAAATTGCACTTACAAGCATAAGATGCCAAAGAAGCAACTCTGCACAAAATAAATCAGGGAAAGTAGAGGTTGAATTCCAGGAAGAAAGCACCTTTGGTCTGACTACAGAACTATGCTGCTCAGGATATCCATCAGAACCTTCACTGCTCCTATCTAACTGGGCTGCTGAATGCAACCCTTTAAAAGCAGGCTTACCTGACATCCCAGGAATAGTTTTCCCCATGGGTTTGGCTCTCCAGGCTATCACAAAGAAGCAATTTTATCTACAACATACAAGCGTTTTGTTTGGGGTTCCCCCCGCTCCCCTAAATGAATATTTGACTAAGCTTCCTTGCCCCTATCTAGGCACCTTTTAATTGATGTGTACTTCTGTGGCATTGAATTGCATACTGCCCCTCCACCACAGCACTGCTTTCAACCTCAGCCAAGAAATAAGAAAGTTCCAGTCGGCAAATTTATCAGGCAGCAAAAGCATGTTGGAAGTGCTCGAACCAAACAAGTCAATCTCTGAAGTTACAGATTATCAAGGCGCATTCTGGCTACAACATGCAACTCTTTAGGCAGAAAACCCTGGGGAAAACACAGCATTCAGCTTTTTCCCCCTCTCCCTACCAGATCAGGTAATCAAGCAGATGAATCCCATGCCTAACAGGACAGCAAGGCATGCCATGGTACTTCATACTTAAGAGGCAATTAAAGACTTCTAATTCAAATATATTGCCACCTTCTGTACTCATTCTCTAGAGTGTGATCCACATATGCTTTCAGGGGAATTTTGGTTATATAATAGTGCTAATAAAACACATCATTGCCAAGAAAGAGACACCTAGATAGGGTAACAGCCATAAGAGCTTTCTTTTGTGCTGTAAGAAACAAGTGGTACATGTCAGTTTTTTCTTACATAAAAAGGTTTCTCCTACCTTGCTGCTATTACTGACATAGAAGACACCACCTCTCACATACAGGAAGATTCCTCCCCATCATTCAGCCTACTGAAAACAGCTGAACAAAACCAGCAAGGCAGTTGCAACCTGGAGCATCACCCTGACATCAGCACACTTTCACTGAGTTTGTATATGGATTTCAGAGTCTTGGAAGTTCACTCTTCCTACAGCCATAAGCCAGCTGGGAAGAAAGCACTTTGATTTTCTGAATATGACAGGGGATTTTTGCCTTCTCCAGCTGCTGTACTGAAGAAGGCTTTAGTGGGGCCTGCCTGATATTGCTCAACAAACAGTTTCTGAGCAGTTCCAGACAGGCAGGTGATCTCCCAGGAAAAGCAGTGCCACTAGTGAGAGACAAGCTCACACTACACCTGTCTGACAAAGGGCAGCATTTTTCTGTTCTGTAGGTGAAGACTGGGTACCATCAGTTATTTCAACTTCTCAGCCATCCGAGCATCATGGAGCAGAGCCAGACTCCTGTAGCTGACAACATTGGAGGGGACTGGACCACTACCAGCACTCGAGCAACTCCTTTATGAGACACATAAATCACAGACAGCTTCCACCAAAAGGTTGTCTGGGCTAGGCAGCAGAGTGGAAACGAAGCAGCCACTCAACTTCCAGTTCCTCTCCCCAGCCACAAGGCACATCCTCCTGTCTGCTTGCACCAACAGATGCTCCCGAGAGTTAACAACGCTGCACTGCAGCTCGGTTCAGCTGGCACCTACTAAAGGCAGGTCAAAAATCTTCTAAGAACGCTCAGAATCTCTTAAGCAAGGATCAGTTCCTTGATAAAGCAGCTTAGTACCTTCACAGCCCATGCTGTGGTTGTTCCTCTCTGAGAACACCAGAGTTTCTAACACCTCGCTCTCCTCGCGCCCTCCCTGCTCAGGCTTCCCCTATCACAACTGCAAACACTATTATGCAATGTACGTGAGTGCTACATTTCCTATAGTTTCCGGGAGAAAGAATAAACATTGGATTTCATCCTCATTCCACAGCTGCTTGTGGGGAGGGAGGCCTCCCGTCCACTCCTTCCTCCCCTGAGGAATTTCAGAGGAGGCGCGGAGCTCTCCCGGCCAGGGCTCCAGCTCAGCCCCAGTCACAGCGTGCCCGCTTCAGCTGCTGCCCACCAAACCCAGGCACTTCATCCCTGTGCCACTGCACAGGGCAAAATACCTGCCTGCCTCGGGAGCTGGCACCCCAGAGGCTGGTTTTGCTGTTAGAGGTAAATTGGAAGCACTAATTACTGATGATAATCTAATTTTTTTCATTCACTAGGGACTATGTCAAGAGCAGGCTTCCAAAAAGAAGGCTATTTGTAAGCAAAGTGCAAATTGATTACTGCTAGCACACACAAAACATATCCAGCAGAACACTTTTACCCTCATTTACCTATTGAGAAATCAGTGCTTTATCAGGCACCTAAATACGTTCAAGCTTCACAAGAGATATGCTAAACTGATTTCAAAAGACTTCTGCACTCATAAGTGATTAGTGATGCTACAAACATAGTCATTAATGATGAATATTTACACATTCATTAATTCATCGAGAAGCTTAACCAAAGCCATAGGTCTGAGGAGTTAAATATTTGCGGATTCTACATGAGGATCTCCTCCATTCAAAGGCTGTCATTTTACTAATTAGTGAATTTGGATACAACTTGCAAGATTTGCCTGAAAGTTTACTCTTCCCACATGTTAAATGAATTAAGGAAATAGTTCAAAACCCATCAAATTTGCAATTCTTTTAATTTCTGCAGATGCCTCCTGAAACAATCAGAATGGTCAACTATCTTGTCTCCTCGTATACTCAAATTTTTCACCCTTTGTTTGCCAGCTTGCTAGCACACAAACTTCCCCTTCGTATCTGCAGGTAGATACTGGCAAATACTTCCAGTTTTTATACAAAACCAAGAATGATATCACGTGAACACGTTCACATGACCATCTCCCATTCAAAGCATTCAAACCCCATTCAGTAAAGCACACTGCCAAATGCTGAACCTTCCTTGTCACAATATCATACTTTTTAACTAAGCCCGAAATATAAAGTAGGACTGGTATAAGCATTATAAAAGTCTGTTCTTTTAACTATTGTTATTCAGGGTTTTAATATCTGTTCCCCTGCAATATAAATTAAAAGGACAAAGCAAAATGGGCCTCTCAAATGAACATCTTCTCCAAGTGTTGGCAATAAAGGTAGAAAATAGAAATCATTTCACCTGTATTGCCCAACCCCACACTTGTTAGACAAGGGCAGCAAAAGATTAGTAAAATACAAATATTTAATTATTCACAAGCCTTCCAGACCTGTGATGTTTTCCTTAAGGTGTGAACAGCTGGCTACAAAATTTAGACCAGATGTTGCTCTTAAAATGAACACTGATTTATAAACATGCAGTTTCACCATGACCAAGACAGCTACAAAACTGTACTGCACTATGCATCTATTTATAGGAGATATTTCTGATGGTGAAGAAAAGTGAAACATCTGGTTCAAGATGATTATGAAACAGACAAATCTCATCACATAATAACTACAGAGCATAACTTTTCAAGAGCACAAACTGATGTTCAAAAAGGAACCCAAAATTCTGCAGAAAGGTACTCACACATGTATCAGGCAGCATTACTGTGAAGACCGAGAGCAGAACGACCATTAGAAGGCCAACATAATTTTTTTCAGGATGTTGACTTTGGTATCTCATTATGTAGAGAATAACTCCAGTCTGCAGATTCACTGGGAGGGCTGCATCACTGCCTAGCATTAAAAGCAAGCATGTATTGTTGTAACACGAGTAAGCGTTCACATACTCAAAATGAAGGGGGTTTTGTTCTCCCTCATCTACAAAAATCTTTGGAGACAGCCAGAAATTTTCAACATGGATGCAACCACTAGTAAGAGCTTGGCCTCGAAAACTTTTTTCTTGATGGCTGATATGCTCTAATATTCACTTGTGTTCTCACAGAGAAATAAAGCACATTTTAGAAGTAGGGAAGAATCTGAACAGGGCTGTACAAAAACTCAGCGAGTATTTCCATTTGAGAAACATGTTGCTTGCTCAGTGTTTCTAGGCAATAATTCTGTCAGATCATTAGTTTCCCTGGTTCAATACCTCATCTTATAATACATAGTATGAGCTGTGCCAATACAGTGTATTTTTTTTAAAGAACAGCTACAGCTTCTTCCCTAAAGCTGGATGCTTACAACAGCATATCTGGCTGTTGTATATTATAGACAAATATGAAATTTTTCACCTTTATAAAGAAATCAGGCTGAAAAAAAGAATAGTTTCTAGGAGATTACCGAGCGTGTTCTCCTGTGAGCCACACCGAGTCCCACCTTTTCAAATCTCTGTTTAGGCAACATGATGATCTGACTTTTGAGACACTGCGGGGATATAATAGCACACAAACTTGAAAAGGAGGTTTAAACTGTTCTTCTTGGACAAATAGTTTCAGTTCAAATTTATCGCCAGGAATAGTCAGATTCAGCAGCATCTGTATTGTTGGGCAAGCCTAGACAAGGCAAGCTTTTCTGCTGGGAATTGCACAACAGGCCCGTGTCAGTTATCTCTGAGAACAGGTCAGAAACACAGCCATCAGGATCTGCTTAAAAACTGCCAGCCGAACCATTTGGGCAGGATGATGGTCCAGAGAACCTCCTATGGGCCAGACAGAAGGTGGGAAAGTGAAAGAACAATTTGTAGGTCACCACTCCATCATCAACTTCAAAGCCATCCACCAACTCTGTAAGGTTGCTTGAGTCAATTCATTCTTAAACTTTACATCATCCATCTGAACCATAAAAGCACATTTTCTGTCCTGGGACTGTTGACCTTTTAAGATGCTGCTATTTGTACCAGTAAATCACTTATTTAAATCTCTACTGCGCATCAGCCTTTATGAGCAACACAAGATCTTCACAGAAATGAGTTGATGATGATGTTCTGGCATTATGAACTGAAGCCAATGATAAATCACATTTATCATACGTAGGAGATAGAAGGATTTAGATATGCACTCCACCTCAGTCTGTCCATGCAGCAGCTTAGGTTTAACTTTTTTTTTTTTGGTGCTGAGGATTTTCAACAAGACATTTAAAGAAATATTAACAGCCTCTCACAAGCCTATAAAATTGCTACATCTCTTACACACGTATTTTGAAAGATGTTTCATCTTTCTCACAAATCCCAAGCAAACAAGTAACACCAGCTCAACTTTTCAGCTGTGCCAAGTAATTTGTAAGAACAAATCAAACATGATAACCCCCAAAGAAAACTACTTCAATCATTCATTTCTAACAAGTACAGGGGCAGAAGAACTATCTGCAGTACTAAAACTACAGATGGATGAACAAAGTGTTTCTGCATTTGTAGAGAACAGATTCCATGTAAAGAAACCAGTTCTCAGACCTCAACACAACTAAAATATAAAGGGGGAAAATTCGCTCAAAGAACTGCAGCGAAGAAAAGTAATCTAAAGTGCAACTCCTTCCTTTACCATGTAATAAATGTAACATATCTTCAGGGATTGGAAACAAGCATCCCTGACTATTAAACTCTTTCCCTAAGTTAAGGCTAACTAGAAGTGTAACAGCTAACCCAGACCCAAATTCCTGGGCAGGGGAAAGAGTAATGTCTAAGAGCTGGGGAACCATGGTACTACCAAAAGCAATCCCTCACTGCCACTCCTGGGAGTGTGCTTGTGGGCTGTTCAGACACTGGAATGACCTATAAAATCCAACCAGTTCAAGATGGTACAGGGTGAGGAAGGTACACACCATGTATTTGAAATTTCCATAGCTCACTACAGCTATTATAATGATTTCTCACTCAAAGAACCCATTTAGTTGCAAAAAGTTATCGATATCCAGAAGGTCAGTGTGCACATTACGTGTGAGAGAGGAGAGGAACGTGACGTGCACCAGCACATGGGTCTAAGAACATCCAAATTAATGAGTCTGGAACTTGCTGCTATCTGACAATTCTGGGTGTCACCACACAGTGCTGCTTTATCACACGTGTGTCTTGCTATCCACACAATCAAAATATTTTACTGAATCCACATGCTGCTGAAGTGCTACCAAACAACTGAATAAATCAGGGACAGAGGTGAACCAGCCACAGAACCCTTTCAGCATCTAAGCTGCCAGCTGACACAGAACTACAACAGTGTCCCCCCCACCAAAAAAAAGCTAATTTAATTAATTTCTCATGTTCCTCATGTTTGCCTTCTCTACGTCAGTCAGGCAACACCACTTCCAGTAATTAGTAAAAACTGTTATTATGACACATAACAAAATTTACTTGTTGCAGTTAAAATTTCAGATTCCCCCAAAGCATTTTGTAATTCCAGGCATTCTCTTTTTTAAAACAAGTATTTTCATTACATATGTTCACAAAAATCAGACAGCAAAAACTTACTAACAGAATGAGGGTAAAATGTGGTTTTGCATGAGATCATATACTACAAAACGTAAGGGGTTTTTTTTATGAATAAACTGGAACAGTTAATAGTATGACACAAACCAAAATACAAGTAACAGACATGATCTAAACAGAATTTGACTGGAACATGTTTATTTAATTCTCAAAATTTCAGCTTATGCTTAAATCAGTCAGCCCTCACCTCATACAAGTATTTCAAAACAGGTGAGTGAAACCCAGTGGGAGGGGACTGATCATTTTAATAATAGACAACAAATCGACTACAGTTACATTTTTTTCAAGCTCTGACTACTTAAACAGAGTAGTATGTGCTTTTTATTTTTGGGAGAGTGGGGGGAAGGGAGCGGGGGGACCTCTGGGAAGAATGCTAACCTTATGAATTCTTCCTCTGGAATTTTAATTGGTAAATCTATAAGTAAAAACGTACCCAGCTGCAGGGAGCTGCTCCCCAGCCCCACCACAATCACAGAACCTCAGAGCCGTGTGCTCAAGCCTGAAAACAGAACATTTCCCTCAGATGGTGCCCAGCCACACCTGAGCTAAGGAGGAGACTCCGACAGCAGAAGTTGGATTACGCTCTTCCCGATTTGTGAAGCCAGAGTGCCTCTGGAAGACACGCTTATCTCAACTTCTATTCTTTTTATTGCTTCTCTTATTAGACATTTCCTACTCGTTTTTGCAATAAATTTAGCTACACAACAACCTTGAGCTCTATTTTTATATACAGCATTGTTCAAAGAGCTTCCGAAAATTGTATTAGGAAAGAGAGAAAGGCCTTTGAACAATTAAGACAAGCTTCATACCAGAAATGTAATCTCAACACTAGCTAGTTTCTTTTTTCCCTTTTTGGAAAAATCTTCACATGGGGATCTGAGACAGATGAAAGCAAGAGATTTAAAAATAAGAAACAGCGTTTTATGCATCAGAACCAACAGAGAAGACCACACTCTGCATGACACCTTTTAACCTGTAACCAAAGATCTTTCCAAATGCATGTCGAATAAGTTACAGCTCAAAAAGAAAGTAAAAATAAAGCTCACAAAGTTTAACAGCAGATTTCAAACACAGGTTACAACTTCCACATAATATAGCCATTCTTTACTTATTGACGAACACGCGAGGTCTAAAATGTTACGGGCACTACTGTTTCCCATCCGACTTGCAGGCAGCTTTCAATGTAGCAATTAGTGTACTGTATTTAAATATAATTGAAAGAAACGTTTTTATATGCACTCATACAGTAACGTGGTTTCTAGGATCACACTATATTCAGAAGTCTTGTAAAATCCAACATTCTGAATATTTATATATATTTATAGATCACTATATTTCTGCCTTGAAGAGAATTGTGTCTCTGAAGTACACTACTTTTTTTTTTTCCTCTAAACACTGAGAGGATATTAAGTAACAGGCACGTGGGAAGTTATATCTAGTTTTAACACGCAGAACGCAAGCGATCTCGCTCAGCTCGTGATTTAAAGTCACTTCAGTTTCCACACACGAAAAACAATGGCAAAGCAAACCTCCAGCGCCTGCAGCCCCAGCCTCC
>VWZT01015731.1:351300-365223 GCA_013397055.1 Pachycephala philippinensis
ATTTTCTGAATTAGCGGGGTTACACAAAGGACACTCATTGAGGGGGAAGGAAAAAAGGGCAGCGAGCGGGAGCGGGAACGCCCAGCCGGAGCCTGCTCGGTGATTTAAAGCAGGAAACTCCCTCGCCTCACACAGACACGGCCGCATTCAGCACCGGCCAGCATCTCCGCGGGAGGAATGTCTGGCGCACATTACGCTAATCCTCGCCCCCGAGCTGGGGTTTACACAGCCACCGCGGCCATCGCCTCGCTCGCTTCCCCCCGCCGAGGGCAGAGGCGCAACCCGGCACCTCCCGCCTCACCGCGGAAAGAAGCCCTGTCTGTTACCTATATATATATACACACACACACACACACACACACACACATATACTGATCTATTTTCACGTATAAGCTGGAAGCGGCTCGCAAAGCAAAGGCTGCTGGTGAGCGATGTGCCGGCACTGCTCTGAAAAACTTCTGCGCGCAGCAGATGACACGAGTCAATTAAAAACCCGGAATTATTGAAAGGCATTATTGAGCGATTAGCAATTAACAGCCCCCCGCGCCAGAAAAGGCTCCCGCAAGAAAAAAAAGCGCCTGTGCTAATTAATGCTTTACGTTTTAATTGTGAGGGATTGCTGCGAGAAGAGACCAATAGTGTACAAAAACAGGCTCGCTCAGAAGCAATGCTGAAAACCTCACCTGCCCACAAACCCGGACGGAACACAGGCCAACACCTCCGAGCGCCTGCCTGAGATGCCACCGAGCCGCGCTGCGTGCCCCTTTCCCTGCCCCGGAGAAACACGCGTGGCCGCGGACATCACACGGGTGCAGCAAACGCCGTCCAAGGCACAGCCGGAACAAGGGCCAGGCTGCCTGCCACTGACAAGCCCTGCCAATCCCAATTTATGGGCAGGAAACGTATGCCAGGACAAACCAGCCGAGATGACTCAAGTCGCCTCTCCCCCACCCTCCTGTTCCGCAGAACAACAGCCCTCTTTAGCAGCGGGGAGTAGGATCTCTTGGAGGAATGACTCAAAGTTGCTCTCAGGGGTAGGGGAAAAACCCCCACAGAACAGAAAACACCCAAATCCCCCCCACCCCCTCCACTTTTTCACATTGTATTAATTCAACACACAGCAACTGTCTTGAGGTAATAAATACAGTAAAGAGAAATCTAGTTGGACCGCAAGATAAGTTTACTGAGGTCAAACCCAAGGGAAAACTAATCTAACCACATTTTCAAATTGTTTGGACTATTCCATAGACCAATAAAACCATAAAATGACAAAAACATCCTATCCTAGAATAGCATGAGGATAACAAAAAATGTTATGTTTAATTAAAGGCAGATGACTTAATAAAAATTTCACACTGTGTACATACAAAACTCAGTGTCAGTTTTTCATCTACTGTATTTTTTTTAAAGAAAGTGATCACATGTTTTAAGCTTTTGGGCATATTTTTTATCTTTGATTAAAGTAGTTAGATTAGAATAAAGAGATCAGAATACTTTATAAATCTTGCCTATGAGCATTAAGCCAGTAAGTGATTTTAAATAACAGATAGATTAGTTTATGGAGAATTACATGTTCCATCTTCTTAGCAGACAGTGAATAAATCTATCTTAAAATAGCCATGGGTTTTCTACTAACATAAAAAATGGGAGATGCTCTGTCCACCTTCATTGGAACTTTGATGACAGAACTGAAGACAAGACCTAAGAAAACAGGTGGAGCTACAGAAATTAGGAACTGGAAAGCAAACCAGCCAACACCTCCCTGAGGACTTTATAAACGTGACTGTATCCCCATCTTGAAAAAAGTTCCAGCTTCCCCACAGCTCCTGCTATTGAAAGGTTGTTCTAGAAGTCACTTCTGATGGTTTGGACCTTCTGCTTTTTTCAAAAATTTCCATCTTAAACTTATTCAGGGCCAGCTGCTGGCACAACTTGAAGTGATCTGCATTGTCCTCTCTTTGCTAGAACAGTGCTTTTCCTTTTCCTGTGCTATACCACAAATGCCCCCATTCTTCCATTCTGCAGCTCGCTGGTAGGCAGCAGTCGTATCTGCCTTCGACTCTGATGAGATATTTTATGCCAACGATTTTATCACACTCCATCTCTGAGTTCTTCCCAAAGCATTTATTATGAGGTTCTTCATGAAAATAATTTAGATTAAAACAATCAGTTCTTTTTGAATGGAAACCGTGACTCAGATGAGCCAAACACAATATTCCACCAAAGTATTCTATGTATAGCATTTGTGTGAATTCGTGTGGCTGAAGCCAGCCAAATAATATAAGTACTCCATAATGGAAAAGCTGATTAACCATTATAAATACCTCAGAAGTACATTTTAAGGTAAATCCTCATAATATCCCTGTGAAATGGTAGTCTTTAGCCTCCTTTAGAAAATGAGAGGCCAGGAATACTTAAAATGTCTTGACCAACATCACAGAAATTTCCATCAGGAAGTGAGCTGCACCTAAGGAGCTCTTGGCTCCCTGTCCCACGCCACATCTCCTGGAGCACACTGTGCATCTCATTCCAGCCTAGTGCTGAGCCAGATCATCTACAGTCACCTTCTATGTGGCAAAAACACAACACTGAAAAATTATAGCAGCTGCTCTGTAATGGGGTAAGAAGGTGCTTTCATCACTGTCCTCATTGTTGAGAAACGCTCTTTTTGGTAAAGTCAGTATAGTTGGTGGTGGTGGCATTTTAGGGTGGGTTTTTTTGAGGGATTAGGGTCAGAGGCTGAGACTTTTGTCCTGCTGCAGAATGGGAATGCAAAAAGGTGCATCACCAAATTGCTAGCACTGATGGTCTAATTTCAGCTGCTTGGCCATTCGGACATGACTGAAGTTCATCTGGTTTCCCTCTGTTGTGTTCTCTGGAGTACTTTAACACGGAAACCCAATTGGAGCAGGAAGGCAGAGAATGAGGAATGTGAGAGGGAAGGCACTATTTTCTTCACCCTGCTCTGTGCACCCTCACAGACAAAATCCCCCACCTATTCTCCTGTGTTTTCCTCTGCTGACCACTTCCTCAGGAGACCTGTTTCTCTTTATTGTTCGAGCAGAGACTGTTTCCTACCATAGTCAGCAATTGTCCCCTCCAAAATATCTTTTCCTTCTGACTTTCTCACCTTTGTGTCTTGGTCTGAATGTGAGGGGCAAATTGCCTGATTGCTTTTGAGATGCTCGTCATTGGTATTGGACGCAGGGGTATGAGAACACTGGTATTGTACATTGGTCACTGGTATTGGACACTGGTCACTGGTATTGGACATTGGTCACTGGTACTGGACACAAGGGCAGGACAACACTGGTATTGTACATTGGTCACTGGTATTGGACACTGGTCACTGGTATTGGACACAAGGGCAGGACAACACTGGTATTGTACATTGGTCATTGGTATTGGACACAGGGGCAGGACAGCACTGGTACTGGACACTGGTCACTGGTGTTGGACACAGGGGCAGGACAGCACTGGTACTGGACACTGGTCACTGGTATTGGACACAGGGGCAGGACAGCAATGGTACTGGACACTGGTCACTGGTACTGGACACAGGGACCATCCAGCTGACAACACAGGCGAGAGGGACTGATCCTGTCAAGATTTCAGCACTCCACAGCGCTGCCAAAGGCCACCACCCACCACACCTCAGGTTCTCCTGTTCCCCAGGGAGTTAGACAGCCCAAGCTAGACAGTTCCCATCTTGCATAAAGCCATGAGGCAGGAGAGGGAGAGGAAAAGGCCACGAAAACATCACATGTGCAAGACCACTTGTCACTCTAGGTCGGGTTTATTCACAGCCGTACTTTGTGACCAGGACTGAAGATGTGGAAATCATCTCAGGACTGGGGAAAAAAGTAAATGCTCCGACTCTCATGTTTCCCTGAAAAAGGGAGTGAGCTCCCCAGTAAACTGACACCACCCTCAATGCTAATTGCACTGAAGGCCCTCCTCTGCCGGAGGGGAAGAGCCCAGCCCACGGGGAAGCTCCCAGCATCACCGGGACAGGACGTGTGAACCAGGCAAATTCACAGACCACGGACGCGTGTGAATGTACCTATCATTTCCTTATAGCACCATGAAGAAGGCAGGGGATGTTAGGGAGAGGAGGAAGAAGTGAATTTTCTCTTTTCTTTCCTACAGATCCCCTTCCCTGTCGATAATATTGAAAAAGTAAAGCTTGTAAGCACAGATATAAAGAAACATACATCATTGAACTAGAAAGTGAGCAAGTCCATCTTCTGTTTGTTTTTTTTTTTTGGCTAAACAAGTGATCTAGGCTCTGAGAACCTTTTTATTTAAAAAAAAGAAAAAAAGCCAAACAAAACACACAAAGAAAGAAACAAATAAAACCCCCTAAAACTCAATCCTCTTTGATATTTACCCTGGAGGTATCCCCTATTTGTCTCTTTTAGTGAAAGTGGAAGGGGTGTATTAGTTTGCTTGGCTGAAAACGCACTTTCTCCCACCAGCTCATGCAAGTTATGGTACCTGGTGTGACTGATTCTCAGCATCAGTGTGCAGGAAGTTCCTCCGTGCTCAGTGTTATATACATAACACACGTCAGTTTCCAGAGGCACTGAGCTGCTCCTAATTTCCACTGGGATTGTTGGACTGCATCACCTCTACATACCAGCTCTCTGTAAACATCTCTTTTTCATGTATAAAACATCTCCTTTGAATGCTCGCAGTGTCTGATCACAGAACCTGAGCTGTGCTCAGCATTCAGCTCTCAGCGAACACGGCTCGTCAGATACAATGAGGGGCAGAGATGTAACATTTGTGTTTCCAGCGGTGGGTGAAGACAGGAGGTTTCCACCACCCATCCACAGCGGAATCTGGCACAAGCTTGTAGGAAACGTGAAACACTGCTACACGTTCGTGTAATGAAAGCACTGCAGCTTTTATCTCTTCTGGGGGAAAAGCTTGCTAAGGACACAAAATTAAGACTAATTAAGAAAGAAAAAATAATATTAAATTCAGGTCTTCTGGTATTCCACTTCAACAAAAAAATCTCTATATATGGCTTTCTCAAAGAATTTTTTTTTGAAAGATAGACTCACAAATACAAGAACCTGCCCAATTTTAGCATCGCTTGCTGCAGCTCTGCTGAACTGCAAAAAGCAAGCACGACTCAAGACCAATGCAGCGCTGTTGTCTGCTAAAGTAACAAGAAAAGCAGAGTACTGCTGCTGCCTCCATGGCACTTGTGAAAAGGAACCCTTGTTAGACTCATATCAACGTAAGTAAAACGGCAGCTTGAAGAAGGATTTCATTTGCTCCGTTTCTAAATCAACTTTTTCAGACTACGGTGACATAAATATACAGTGGGTGAGGGTGGGGGAGGTTTGGGTGGGAGAAGGGGAGGATGGAGGAGGACAGGGTTTTATGCCAAGAGCTGAATCATAACCATGTGAGTAATTTTGCTTTTTTTTTTTTCGTAAGGGTATGAATCAAATTAAATTTGTTTTGCTGTGGGTGAAGGAAGAGAGAATATAATAGCATGAATCAGAGCTATCATCAAATATGTGGCACAGACTAAAAATTAATTACAATTACTGCCTTCTTGTAAAAAGTTTCTGCTGTAAGATGCAGCAATTTTGTTAATCGATATAATCCATTTAAAAATTCACAGGAATTAAAACCTTTCAATGACTTTCCTCTTCCTTTTAATTTTTTTCCTATTATAACAAGAAAAAGATGAGCATCTTTGAACAAAATCTTTCTTCATCTGTTAGAGGTCCTTTTGCTCCAGTGGTAAAAGAACTGCTGCTAATAATCAAAATTAGATATTAGACCACATGTAGTTTCTTCAGTCAGGACTAGCTCGAGGATGCAAGTCCAGGGAACACATGATTTACCACTTTAGCACAGATGCTTTATTAGGCGTTCTAATAAAGACAACTTATTTAGTGGATAAGCCGAACAGAGAAACACTCAATATCCCTTTGTCTTTTCCTGTAAGAATGAGGTAAGATCATGGAAAAATGAGTGTTGAACACTGGGTTTTTTACACTTTGGAATAGTAATTTAAGTATGAGATACTGGGAAAACCAGAAGGAGCTTAGAACACAAAACCTCTTTTAAAGAGGCCAACACAAATACTTGGGAACAAACACATGGATTATTAATTACTAGTTAGATAGATAACCAAGGATATATATATTTTTGTGCTAGTAAGGAACCACTGATTTTGATAACCAAAAAGTTAGTGAGTCTTTGCCTCCAAGTTTCTAGTATGGAGAAAATGGTATTTAATTCCCTGTCTAAAAAACACAATAAAGCTACAGCAAGGCATCATTTGGAATCAATTCCTCCCCCTAAACAACTCCAGATCTTTCCCATAGTAATTCTCTTGCACGTGCCCAGTAAAACTCTCTGGATAAAGGACTGGTATACAGCATGTTCAGGAATTCAGCTGAACCACGAGCCTTGAGGACGCGATTCCCAGACAGACAGAAAACTTCTGTCGAGACCACTGCAGCTGCTGTGACTTTCCAGTGGTGGATGTGGGGGAAGGAAGAAAATGGAAGACAATTCCCTCAACCATTCTGGAAGACCCCCTTTGACCCTCTCAAACACGAAGTTGCTGGCCCAACAACCTCCTTGTTACCTCGTGGAGGATGTTCCTCCTTTTTTATCAGCATCACTCGGTACCCAGGTTCACCCAAACCTCTGTCAGGTGCCAGGTAGGACAAAAACCCAGCCAATTTTTCAGTGCTTGGTGAGAGGCAGATTCAACACGTCCCATGTGGATTATCCCAGCCTTACAGCATCTCACAGTCTCACCTCACAAGCAGGACATGTCAGGGCAAAGAAAATAACTCAGAAGACCTCTTTGCAATAAAACACTCAGGGGACTGAAGGATTACTAGACAACAGCATCTCCTGGAATCACTCTGTAAAACACAGCAACTCAAACTCCCCAAAAACCTTAAAAATCCCTCAAAACATAGCAACAGAAATTCTCCTGCAAAGAGATCAGTGCCACTGTGGCAACCAGTATTTTGAGACAGCTGACTGGTGTGGTGGCATAATAAGAACACAAAAATCTTTTTCTTTATATTCACAACCTCAGGGAAGGTCAATTTCCCCTCACTTGCCTCAAGACAAAAATTACTGATGTTCCCTAATTTTACTTGCAATGAAGAATAAGCTCCAAGTAAAAATAAAATGCAAGCTGCCAGAAGTTAACCAGAGAAGATGCTTAATATCTCTTCCTGAAGGATAAACCAGCATTTTTACCATAGCTGTGGTCATCTTTATTTATAACACAACAGATTACCACAGGCCGTGGGTTGTTGGGCTTTTTTACATTTCTGGTTAAATTATTTCTCAACTACTGTGTAGAAACCAAACTTCTCAAATGTCCCTCCTCCTTATTTTGGCATACAATGGCAGAGCTTAGTAGGGACTTTTAACTGTGCTATAGAAGATATACATCACTTGGTAAAGTTAATTCCCAGCTTTCCATGGCAAAGCATTTCTTGCAGCTGTTAGAAAGCTACAGAAAGGAAAAGAACACTTTTCTTTGGCAAAAAATCACTGTATAGCAATATTGATCAGAGCAGTAATGATCACAGCCACTAAACAGAAAAGCTCTTACACCTAAGTCCCAGATATTAATCATGTTTTGAACATTATTATTATTATTATATGCAATATTATTTTGTATATTTTAGCTCTGAGGTTTTTAAGTAGTTGCTAGAACATATCTTTTCTACCAGCTCAACTGTCTCAATGACAAATTTAAAAGAGAGCCTTCTATCTCATCACTTGGCTACAAAGTCATATTAAGGGTAGAGAGTAATTTTTATCCAATTACAGAAAATAATATACTTATGCACTTAGCAAAGTCATTAGGAATTTATCTAAACACCACAGATTTCAGTAGAAAACCTCCTGTAAACTCAATGGCTTTAAATTAGTACACATATTACTAATATTTATTCACTTTAATGGCTTAAGAAATATTTCTGAAAGTAGCCTTTGAAAACTGAAATTCTATTTTGCTTTCAAAAAAGTCACACATCCTTCAGATTTCCAGAATTACTGAAACAGTTCAAGAAAAGATGATGGGAAGTTCCTTTCGAAAATGCCAACACTTGCAAATACAATTTGCAGCATGGGATGGGAACATGATCAAAAACGAAGAACAAATACTTCTCCACAATTACACCTTTTGTTTCTCCAATCCTATGAAGAAAAACTATAGGAAAGGGGAGTGTGTGGATGTGAGGAACTGGCAGTTGCAGTCAGGAACATAACAAACCACTCATAATAAAATATAGATCTTTTTTCCTTCAAAACTCATAGGCACAGCGTGGCCTTGGGTACGAACTATTCCTTGCCCTCCAGAGCATTTTTTATTCCTGCCCTGTTAAATTTAAAAGGCAGTCCAGGATTACGAGTTTTGGTGAGTTCATAATGGACACACATGTGAGCTTTGAAATTAGCCTGTGATTCCTGAAACCCATTATTTGGAATTTGTTTCGAGGCATGTTCCAGGAGAGAGAAGTCTTAGCACAGACAATTCTGATCTTGCACCTTTCACAGAGCTAACAGGAGGCATTTGATTTGCATGGATTAGTGAAGCCACTGCGGGCTGATTCATGTGCCTGCAACGGCTTCTGCACCCCAGAATTGCATCCAGAGGAGGGTCACAATACTAATAAACACAAAATTAATTTCACACCTCCTAAATTACAAGGCTAGTCTTATCAGTGCTAGACTGTGAGCTTCTTGGGGCAGAGACAGCCTTGTCTGTCTCTCTTGCAGAGCATTAATCATGTTGTGGATGCTCACGGCTAATAAGATGCACGTAAATCCATTCTGATGTGGTTTTTTGCCACTTCAGACTCGAGAAGAGTCACACACACGCAGACATAATCTTACCTCTCTACCTAACGATACACTAATGCGCCTAATTGAAAAAACAAGTCTTGATAGGAACAGAAAGGCTTTGTTTTTGTTTATGCCACCCAGACAGAGTCTGTGGCTATACAATGCAAATAGTTGGCAAAACCTAAACCGCAAGTATGCAGCAGCACTGTGAGTAATAAAGATAATGTTGTATTTTGTTTATGAAGAGCCCTAACCAAACACTAAAGCAAGCGTACCGAAACCAAACAACACTCAGATCTTTAGAAAGACTTCAGAGGATCCAAATCATATAATTTAATCACTTTGTTCTTTAACAATCTAAACATCACTTAAAATTTACAAGCAGTAATTCTGTATAAGTTCTCTGAGCTGAAAAATGGGATGTAGCCAGTTGCCTTTTTCTACCCCAACTATTAAAGTTCAAACAAATCAAGCTCTATTACTGAGGGGAAAATAAAAAACACCTTACAAAATTCCCTTGCCCCTAAGGTTGAGAAATGCTGTATTGCTCAGCCAACATGGAATTCCTCCATCTCTGGAGTCATGTGAAAGTATCTCACAGTTACTTCACTGTGCTGAATAATCTCCATATAACTTTGACAACACACCTGTACTTCTGTGTGGAGTGCATGCATAAGAAATGTATTCTGTACTTCTCAAAAAAAAAAAAAAAAAGAAAGAAAGAAGAGATGCTGAGGTAAGACTTCTTGCTAAAAGATAAAAGACAGATGGAAAGCCAAGGATCCAACTGGTTCCTCCCCACAGGGTGTGCCAGAGGCAGCCTGGACAGCTGGGCATGACTGTCCCTGAAAGATGTTGAGCAAAACTGCCCACAGGTACCTTAAAAAGCAGAGTCTGGTCTGTAATACCACTCTCTCCAACCCCTGTGTGTGACATAAGAAATCAAAAGAGCCAGCACAATCATCCCTGCAAGGAGCTGCCCAACAAAATGTGGGGAACCTGGCTTGGAGAACTCGCAGTAAGACTTCACCTAGAAGTGAGATGTAGAACACAGCAACAGTCAGCTCCTCCTGCAGAGAGCTGAGTCACTTTGCTTCCTAACCCAAGGTTCTGAGCTTCCACAGGCAGCCCAGATCCCTCTGCAGATGCTGCCAAGCAAGATTCACAACCAGGTTTGCCAGGTGACCCAGACCTGCCCAGCAATCAGGTGCTAAAGCAGGGACAGTGCTGACCTCCTGTTCCCTGCCTGAACGGCCAGGTCTGGCTACATCACTCCATTTTATACCGTGGCTGCAACGACAGGAGTGTGACCAAAAGTCTGCTTGGGCAGAACCTTTTCTCTAGCAAAAAATGACCACAAATGACATCTCGAAGAGCTGCTCTGCACACATGTGGAGAAGATCAACAGAAACATCCACTTCCAAACAAAAAGCACTCCAGAAATACTAAATCTTCTGCTCTAAGCCAGCTATCTTGTCCTAAGGAAAATCTTCTGGAGATCTGGCTAGGAAAGACTTGGAAAAAAAGAGCAGAGATTGCCTTATCCTCACATTATTCACTCTGCAATCACCGCTGTATGAGAGGCTGTGTTGGCTGGGTCTCTGCTTACAGGGTTTCCCAGGGAGAGCCTTGGCAAATATGGCACTGGAAGATAACACCCCTTGTCTGATTATCACCCCCACATGCTCAGGGATAATTGTGAAACACTTCTATGGAAATCCTCTCATCCTGCAGCTGGAGAGGAAGGACCAGCATGGGATGTGTGTGTGTGTGTAGGAGGGAGCATCAACAGCAGAGCAGCAACTAAAGGAAAAAAAAAAACCAAACCAAAAACCAAAAAACCCCCAAACCAACAAAAACAAACCCACCCAGAAAAAGAAAGCTCCAGGAGCAGTTAACAGGTTCACAAGGATGATCTCCCTGCTTCCATACCCCTAACATTTCCTTTCTCTTATGCACCAATGTGCTTTGTAAAAGGAGCCACATCACAGCCATTACTGCAATCAAATGGGCAAAACAAAATAATTCCATAAGCCACTGGGAACTCTGCACAGTCTTTGTAGCATTTGTCTGGCCAATACTCCCAAAAGTGGCACCTTGGTAACTCCTCATCAAAGCTCTTTGAGCTTCCTGTTTGCTCAAGAGCCTAAAGATCCCATTCACAGATCTCTGCTGGGAAAACGCACATGAACAGCTACAAAAACCCTCTGACAGCAGGCAAAAAGTGACCAGCACATCTTCCTTTCTTCCTATCACAGACATCATCAGCGCTGTTACTGAATGTCCCCTGCCTCCAACACCCACATTGCTCCATTCCACGAGGAGAATCCTTCAGTTAAACCCTTCCCAAAGCCAGAATGTCCCTGCATGTGGAGTATCAGCACTCCCAGGGCACGCTGGCTACACGTGCAGGACCTACACATGAGGGAAGGTGGCACATTTAGGTATTCCTGGAGCTCTGCTTGCACCTTCCTGCCCCACAGCAGTCCTCCCGTGACACAGATGCAGAGAAGTTTGGCAGGATTATTATACCCCATGCCCAGGAATCTTTTGATTTCCTGCAGGCTCCGAGTGTCCTGCGGTTAAGTTCAGGACAGCTAACCACTTAGACGCCTCCACAATTAAATGTTCTGGGAAGCAGGTTAGATTAAAAATACGCTGTAACAAACATCTTAAAATACGTCTGCTCAGTCAAGTCTGAAAGGTAAGTGGTGCTGGTACATTGAAGTATTCCTGTTCACAGGGCAGCTTAAAAATACCTGATTTATTGCTCTCTGGCAACATTGTGTTTAGAGACAACCGGCCACTCTTACCTCTCCTACACTGAATAGAGTGCACAATATCGTTCTCAGAGAAATACTAGTTCACTTTTAGATATCTTGTTCAAAGTATGAATGGTTAGGTTATTTTCTCATCTTAATAAATGACGTAAAACCTCCGGACATATGGTAGCATTTCTGTGCTTTTAGGCAAGCAGTGATAACTTTCAAATGTTACTTCCCCTCCTCCTCCTCCACTACACGAAACAAATATACTGGAACCCATTTAAATCTTAGTGACAAACACATTTAAGAGAGACTAATTTCAGTTAAAGTTTCCAAATGTCAGATGTACACGTTAAATAATTACACTTAAAAAATAAAGAGCAGATGAATTCTCTTTCTCGTCATTGGTTGAAAAAGTGCCTATATCTTTCCAATAAGGATTGCACAACTTTATGAGACCATGCTTGTGCCTAAATTAGCAAGGAATAAACAAGTGTCAGCTCATATTTACAGGGACATCTGACAAGTATCATTCATGCTAACTCAACAGCTACCAGATTAGAGGATTGCTGCTGTCTCGGTCAGTTTTTTAAGTACCAATCCACAACTGCTTCACTTTTTCTAGTTTAAGATCCATAGCAGAGTTCAGTTTTTGAATAATGGTTACAAACTGTCTGGGGACTAAGGGGTGGGTTTCTCAGAAGCGGAAAGCCACAAAGTTCTTAAATGAAGGTATGGCATCACACATATCAAGGTACTTAATGAGGAGGAGAAGTCATCTCCAGGAAGGACATGGACCTGTTGGAGCAAGTCCAGAGGAGGCCATGAAGATGATCATGAGGATGGAGCACCTCTCCTGTGAGGAAAGGCGGAGAGAATTGGGATTGTTCAGCCTGGAAAAGAGAAGGCTTTGAGGTGATCCAGTTGTGGCATTTCAGTACCTGAAGGGAGCCACAAGAAGGATGGAGAGGGACTTTTTACAAGGGCCTGGAGTGACAGGAGAAGGCAGAATGGATTCAAACTGAAAGAGAGTAGGGTTAGATCCGATATTAGGAAGAAATTCTTGGCTGTGAGGGTTGTGACGCCCTGGCACAGGTTGTCCAGAGAAGTTGTGGCTGCCCTGGAGATATTCAAAGCCAGGCTGGACAGGGCTCTGAGCAACCTGGTCTGGTGGAAGGTGTCCCTGTCCATAGCAGGGGATGTTGGAACTAGATGATCTTTAAGGTCCCTTCCAATCAAGCCCTTTCTATGATTCTGTGACTCTAAGGCTTTTCCTGCTGTTTTCTTCGGAAAAACAAAGGTGCATTTCCCCAGCAGCTTTTTGCATTTACCAGATTCTTTCCTATTATTGAAAAACTCGCATGTCCTCCCCAAAGTACGTGGCAGAGTCGCACTGAAGTGCTTCAGGCGTCCTCTCTGATTTAATGCTACACTGTCATCCATTATTACTCAAGGCCACTCATAACGTGCATTAACATTTGTAAAGTTGGAATCTATTCAGCCTCTCCACCCAATAGCTGACTAACTGGATGTTATTACTTGAAAAATAAATCTCACAAAAAGGGAAAACAAAATAACCTGGGTACACAGAGTAGCCCACTCTATGCCTGTATTTTCTCTAACACAAGCAGTACTAATACTGAATAAATTGACAAGTATTTAATCTGTAACAGCTTCTAAGCTTCTTACAGAACAAGAAGAGTGAAGACTACACAATTAACATTACTTTGCACTTTCATAACTGAAAGGAAAGCTTTAAATAGGCAAATATTTTCTGCTAGTTAGGGGTAACTTATTGATATTCCTTTAAATGAAAAAAGGTGCTGTGTGCTTCAGGGGGAAACAGACACCAGTAACAACAAGCTGTTCAGCACTTCAGTGCCAAATGCTCACAAGAATTCTGAACACAGAACACATCCAGAGCTGCAGTAAGTCAGACTCAGGAAACCTAAAGGGGAAGAAACGTCTTACACCACCTCGATCGAAATTAAAGAGAGTAAATCTTACCCCAAGATGTTGCTTACAAGGGCTTTGCTTCCAGAAAATACAATGTAAATTTGCTAATTAGAAACCAGTAAAGGCTGCACTCCCGCACGGGAGCAGGGCGATGTCGGGTTAATGCAGAACCTTTAGGCGCTGCCCACATTTGTCCCTGTTTCTGGAGCTCGGCGGGCTCCGCACGCGGTGTCCCGGGATGGGTTTTTAAAAGGTGGCGGAGGAAGCGCGGCCGGGACCCGACAATCCCCGCCCGGCCCCGCAGCGCGGCGGGGGGAGCGCGCTGAGGCTGCCCCGGGAGCCGCCCCGTCCG
>VWZT01015731.1:377773-407952 GCA_013397055.1 Pachycephala philippinensis
TGAAAAATATAAAAGTTAAAACCTAAGGCATCAAGGCAAGGGCACATTGTTGGCTTATGCTCAGCTTGGTGTCCACAAGGACCCCTGGGCCATTTCTGGAGAGCTGCTCCCCAGCTGGTCAGCCCCCAGGATTTCCTGGATGGTGCTGGCTGTTGCTCCCCAGGGGCAGGACTTTGTGCTTGCCCATGTAGGTCCTCCAGGTCTGCAGGTCTTTCAACAAGTTAGGAAAAGTTGATTACTTGGACTAAGGTGCACACTACTTTCATTGATACCATTATTTCTTACTTTCTGCTACAGGCTGGACTTTATGAAAGAGGTTTTGCTTTCCTTCCCTCCTTGACAAGGAATCCCTCAGCCTCACTATTCTCTTCCTCTCTCTCCAATACCAGTTATTCCCTGGAGTAGGAAAGGTAAGGTTTTAGTAACAGTTCATTTCTGTTCCCTTGACACTTTCTGCCTCATCCACAGTTTTCCTGCATTTTGAGAGGGTGGGCTTAGAACAGAGAATTTAGAGAGGAAATATATGTAAAATATTTCCATAATTAAAAGTAGTGAAGTTGCTCAGGTATTTGTTTGTAGGATGTTCTCATGGTGTTTTCCAACAGAACCGAAGCAGCAAAAGCTCTCTGAGTTTGATGAACTGGTAGAGTCCCACTGCAGTCTCTGAAATGTCAAACTGTCATAGGAAGGAGAGTAGAAAATGTTTTCTTTTGGGTCTCCTTATCAGACAATCTACTGCCAAAGGGGCTAGCTAGCTACCAAACAAGCAGCTTCTCTGACACAAATACAGCAACCACAAATTCTCTTCAGGTTTCAGAGGTGCAGTTCAGTTCCTCCAGTCCAGTTTTCTGGTGCCATCTCTCCCCTGACCTCCTGCAGCCAGTTCTCAAAAATGCAGAGGGCTCAGGATCTGCCCCAGACCTCCACACCCCATTCAAAGGAACACACTGCAACACCTCAAAGAGCACTGGACAATGATGTGTAGGCACCAAAACCCACCCCAAGCACCCCAAATGATAATGTGACTCTTTTTCATGCCCATATTTGAATCATTTGGGCAAGATGTGTGTCCAAGACCCTAAATCTCTTTATGCACATAAATGTGTATGTTGTCTGTCCCACAGCAAGAGCAATTATGCTCAGCCATAAACTAGAAACTACTTATAATTCAACAAGACACAGAGGCAAATCTAGGCCATCTTACCACAGCATAAAAAGGGAAACAAACCGGTTTGTTTCCAAAGTAGGAGACCAAGTGGCTTTTCTTATAGCAAAGTTCACCAAGAGCCCCTTAGACATTGGCAGCACAAAAAAAATCAGCCAAAACAGAACAGGGTCCTGCACCTGTGCCTCATACTCCCAGTGAAATTTCATACACTCTGTCCCACAAAAATAATTACACTGCCTGGGCTTGGATTTTCCTCACATCTTTTCCAGTGACCTCCATATTTTCAAATCTGGTTTTATACTCTGAAACGTTTACAGACCCATGATCTTTCTAATTAAGGAAAAAAAAAACAACAAGAGGAAAGGTATCTTCAAATATTTCTTCTTTGCTATTAATACACTTCTGAAAACAACTAAAAGCTTCTCCAGACCAACACTTCTAAGAAAAAATATTAACTCAGTCACTTGCCTCAGAAAGGTGCAGGGGTATTGCAGCTTTGAACTGGCTCCTCAGGGAACAGCACCAGTTTAACTATAATGACATTTATTCAGCTTCCTTAGAGAGGCCGATAAAGCCAATCAAGGAACACAGCACCAATAATTACTCTCATTTCTACTGCGGTATTTTCAGGGCACGCTGCAGTTTCAGGCTTTTGGTGTTGTCATCTTCTGTTTGATACACAGCATTAATTTTGGGATTGTGGTGTTGAACGGACACCCTTAAAGCCTCCTTTTGGGGCTCAGTGGCTACGATGTGACATGCTGTGAATAATCTCATTGTGCTGGATGCAGGCACACAAACAGGAGGACTGTGACAGCTCTCTCATACCTGGACTGTTCCTGTACAAGTGGATCTTTGTCCCATGTATACAAAACCAGGAAGAATATTTATTGCATGTGTCTATAAGAACATCTGCTCAGTATTTTTCAGCATACTTGTATCTTGTTATATCATCTCAAGCAACGATTACACTCAAAATGAAGAGTCCTGCAGTGATTCCCAGTAGAAAGGAAGGAGGAAGATTTCCCATCTATTGTTCTTTTTCAGTTCTGTCTCACTGGGGCTATTCAGGACATCAAAAACTTATCAGCATAAACAAGACTGATGACCAGTGATCAGCACCCTGGTCTCTGGTTTTGTTCTACCAAGCTGTTTTATAAACATTCACTGCTATAATTAATAAGCGGTGACATTCATCAAAAAGAATAGCACTTGCTTTCACTGATGATGTAGCAAAAAAATTTAAGTATGCTACATAATATCAAAAAAGGTTCATTTCAGTTGTTTTCTTTTAAATTTTAAATAGAGAAGAAATGGGAGTTGAAGTTCTCTGGTCTTTGAGAAACTGTCATTATTTCTTTCCAGTTTAAAAAGTTTCAACAGCTTATTTCAAAAACTTATCCTCTACAAATATGAGGTATTAATTAAAATTCAAATAGCTTGTTCACAAGTTTTTATGGCTAGAAGCCTAATTTTTTTCTATAGCATGTCATTATTTAAATCAAGTCTTATTTAATTTGAGAACCATGGGACAACAAAAGAAAGGAGGGGACCCTGGCAAACTGAACAAAAGCCAGATTTCAAGGAAGGGTGTAGAGCAAGAACAGGACAGAGAGAAAGAAGAGGAGTTTTCAAGTCCTAAGGGATGTAAAATTTGCTTATGAAGGTCCTTAAATATAATGTCCACTGCAACCAAACAATAGGACTGAAAGCCACGATTTTGAAAGAGATTATCTCAATTACTTTCTAAATCTGTTTTTCAGGTTGTGAGCCAGATGGAGGCACATGTGGGCTTGCCAAGTGACCAGCTTTTTAGAACTCTTCTTAACTACTTATCTTAGGAAAACTTTATTGCTGAATTAGTATTCCCTGTTACTTAATGCTTTTATGGAATCATTAAGGAGGTAAAAAGGCACACAGGCCTGTAAAGCATTAGTGCTTCTAGAAATGCACAACGCACAAAAAGGTATCTCAGACAGTGTGAAGCTGAGCACTCAAAAGGCAGATGGGGCCAGACAGAAGGACCCTCGTGCAACTGTAAATCCATCTTCCTTTATGTGCGCGCACACGCCATGATAACAGTCCTCAGTTATTATTCAAAACCTGGGTTTTTTCATTTTTAATTTTTTTTTCCTGAACAGGTCCATCCCATTCAGTGCACAAGATCCCTGGCTGTTTGCTCAACGAGCAAAGGGATATTCCAGTTTACTCTGCCATTCACCAGATGGCCACAGACTTTGCTGCCATGTCCTATTTAACTCCAGCTTTGAGACTGCAAATTTCTTCCTGGGCTTATCACCACCGCATGGATACTGGGAAAACGACTTCCATAAGATTTATAAGCACCAACTCCCTATGAAAAAGGGAGGAGAACTATTTTAATTTCACACCTGGGGAACTGAGGTGTAAAGAGAGCAAGGCTTGGATGACTGTGGTCATCCAATTTAAGCTGTAACAAAGCAATGATGCCAGGTGACCACAACAGGCTGAGCTGTGCTGCCACGGTTCAGCTGCCCCCAAACCACCCCCTCCATGCCCACAGCAAGGCCCTTCCACGGATCCTGGCTGGGGGAAACCATCTCTGAGAAAGGTGTCTCCAGTCAGGGTCCAGCGACCTTCTAAGTGTAGCTGTCACTGAACTCGCTGAAGGAGAAGAGGCTGCTCAGGAATGCCAACAATCAAGCAGTCAGATGCTCTGAAAATGGGATAAAGGAGTAGGTAAAACATCTTTCCAGCAGTGGTGAGGGACTCAGCTGTCTCACAGACCTCTGGGATAGGGTCAGGAGGAGAATCCCTGGGCAGCCCTCAGCCGTCCTTCCCTTGGCAAACTTCTCTCCTTCACAACACATCTTTCAGAATCTATAGCTGTCAAATTTGATGCATCCCCATGCAAATTCACCTGAGCTAGTGAGTGCAAGAAGGAAGTCCTGCGGAATAAATATCATGAGAACATGTAATTAGATCCTCTAACACAACTATATAATCAGAACTCCAGTGAGCTACGAGAGCATAGACAAAATTAATTCCAACTTTGGATAATCTTTAGCACCTATCTTATTATTTTACTACCTTATTATGAAATGTGTTTTTATTCAGTATATTTTTTAAAACCCTAGGGAAAAAATGTAGAACAAATACTCATAAGGAAATGGCCCAGTGTGGAGCAGCTGAATCCACACCACATTTGTCTCTGTCATTTGTACTAATGGAGGGAATAATTACAGCAGTGAGGTGCTCTCATCCATGTAAGCCATTGTTTTGACAGTGGGTCAGCTACAGAAGACATCTAGGAAAAGACAGGAGGCTCTGCTCAGAAATCTTTGGCTGTTCACTGCAGGGAGCAGTGCACCTGAGTTGCACACGACTTTTGACCCATTTCCTCAGCCTTGACATTTTCTGCTTTTATACTCTTCATTTTTTGCCTTCCAGGACTTGTTCTTCATCCACACTTAAGCTTCCAAGCACTGGTCCTCATCATTATCTTACTCTCCCACTGCCCCCAGCTCCTCATTTTGTTCCAGTCTCTTGTCTAGTTCTCCTTTCTCTCCTGAGACTTCTTTCTTAAATTCCCTCTTTTCCTGACAAAATGGCCATTCCTTATCTCCCCAGTTGACCTCATTTCTCTTGCTTCTCCCAGATATTTGTTCTGGACTTCTCAGGCCCCTTGCCTCAGTGTTTCTACACAAAAGAAGTCCAGCCCTGGTATAATCAGTCCCCATCAGGAGCACTCCTTCCTCACTCCGTACTCCACAGTCCATCCTATGTGTCCACTGCATAAAAGTCAGGATTTTGCTGGAAAAGCCACAAAATTAACTTGAAGAGGATCTTTGATTTCAGTTTTAATAGCCAGGGTCTGCACTGCTAGGTACAGCAGGTTATTTCCATGTTTAATTATACTTCTCAAGAGCAAAGTAAAAGGATGTTGCCTCACCTCCAAGTCTCAAATCTCTATCTCACAGTACAGGCAAAACAGCACTAAAACTACAGAAAACAGTCACAAACAGCTGAACATATTTCAGCTGACAATTTAATTCCTCCTCCTCAACTTCAACAAATTGTGCCCAAGGCAGAGATGTGATGAACAATTGATGTGGTGTGGTGGAGTCATGCTCTGAAGGAGAGCAGGCTCTTGAGCAGAGAAATTGTCCATTTATTCTCTTTCCATCCTTTACTCCCCAGCACAATCAATTCTCCTCCGTGTCCCTGGCCAAGGAATTAAGCTGACACACGAGCCAGGGTTGGGTGCAGACCTTCAGCACAGTTACACAGCTCAGGAGCTGCATCTGGTTCCATCAACCACACCCCAGTGAACTGCAGTGATGGCCTCAAAGAGCAGCTGAACAAGGCAGAAATCCAAGGCATGGATGTCAGAGTGAAGGACAAACACAGCACGGTAGCCACAGGAAACAAAAAAGTCCACTTCTTACATTTTCCCATTTCCTGGTCCTAGAGCACAGATCTGTCCTGTCCCTCCCACCAGTCTGCTCATGAAGTCAACGGTGAGTGATTTCTCCCTGCCCTTAACTCATAAGCCTTTAATTTTAATTTCTCTTCCCTGTCCAGGTGAGGAGTGAGAGAGTGGCTTCAGTGGCCACCTGGAATCCAGCCCAGGTCAACCCACCCCAGAACCCAGTGCCCAGCCCCACCTTTCCCAGCAGAGCCCTTGTGAGCAGCCGCTGGGGCAGGGTGAGGTGGGCACAGCCCAGCCACACCATCAGACACAACTCTGGGCTGCACAGTGCTCCTCTGCTTCCCGATTTTCCGGATCAAACCCACAGAGGTGATTACAGTTAAATCCTGCAGGACATCTACAAGAGAAACTGGATGTTTCCCAGATGAATTTTATAGTTCAGATTTACAGCACCACTTAAAACAGGCTTTTATTATTTATTATCATTTTTATTATATTTTGTAGTCACTTTATATTACATACATCTTTTGCAAAACGCAGCTCCTTTACCATTTTCAATGTTCTGAAAGCCTGTCTTAAAAGTTTATATGAACCAAATTATTTGTGTATAATTACACTTTTATTTTTTTTAAAAGAACTCAATCTCCTTGACAAAAAAAAATAATCTTTTTTTTGTTTTAAAAAACAAAGAGACGGAGCCAAAATATGCAAGGTATTGTGCTGGCATTCCACTTTTAAAAAGTAAAAGCTAAGGATACTTTTCTAACAAAGCTTTCACAAATTATTCCTACTTTAATTAAATCCCTCTTTGCTGGAAACTAACAAAATGCCATCAAGATCAGAAGACAGTTATTATCTTTCAGTCTTTTTCCTTTTGTATAATACATTATTACCTAAGTTTCAGTGATTCTTGCTGCGTTATCCACCTCTCCTTTAAAGAAAATACTCTGTAACCATAGCAATACTTTCCCACCCTGGTATTATTTCCCGCTGGTTTGTTCTAGGCTTTTGCACATAGCAACCACAGCAATCCTTGGTCCAAGCTGTCAACTTCTTCTTGGCAACTCTTAGCAAAACTGGTGGATCTGTAAACTACCAAACACGCAGCTTTACGTTTTCAAAACAAGATGGGCACCTGTGTTCTGAATAAACTGAGTATTTAAAATCGTAACCCTACTTTGTACAATATTTCTAGTGCCATAAATGTGAGATTCTGATATTCTAGATGCTGTCTCCTAGATTTACCATTTTCTGCAGAGGGATGCATCAATCCCTCCTTAGGCAAAAAGCAATAGAGACATAAATGCTTTGAATCTGACGTCTGAGCACTCAGAAGTCACAGTACAGAGGGTGGATCTCAGCCATGTGCATAAATGTTTAATATTACATGAGCAAACCATGCCAGTGTGACTTACAGATGTAGGTGTTTGCAGAAGAAGGTGCATCAGAAGCACGGCAAGCCCAAGCCAAACAACCCCAAATTCTTTACACTATTTCACTATTCATCATGTAATGCCATTAAGGTTCTCCAGCCTGAGCAGACTACCAATGCTCTTCTTGATCTCCACTTTACTGTGGATTCTAACCGAGGAGAAATAATTTTTTTCCTCTATAGAAGTAAAAGCACACCAGAGAAAAAAACTGCTAAAAAAAATCCCCTCTTAAAACCAACTAAGCTTGATTATGCTCAACAGCTTTTTAATAGTATTTTAAGTTGCTGCCTAATAAAGACAACAAAAGCACTAGTAAATTTTGAGGTTTAGCTGAATTTTGCTACTAGCTGAGTTAGTTTTCATAAGCTGCATAGTGAGGTACAGTCAGTGAATTGTGGTGAAGCAGCACAAAAAATGTTTGAGAAAAACAGTGATTTAAAACATCGGTGTCTTACTGTGCCTCCTCTCATCCCACTGGAGTCAGCAGGGCTTTTGCCAATTACTTCTGTGTCAAAACCTTACCCCCACTCATTATTTGTTCCTATGAATCACCCAGGGATATTCCCTTCAGATGCTGTCTGGAGGGGGAGTTCCAGAAGTGGAACTCGATATGCAGGACAACTTCATTTACAAGTCACCTACTGAGAGAGGTGATTTTCTTCCTTTGAAGAAAAAAACCCCATTTGTCTCAGTCACAATGATAGAAACAACCAGAGGAAGTTGGATAGGTATCAAATATATGTGTGTGTGGGTATATATATATATATTTATATATATATGCACACACCCCCACATATCTTTTTATTTCTATATATTTACAGGCGATATTTATATACATATATCCCTCCAGTATTTTTATGTATATATACACACATAAATAAAACAGAAGGGATATATATCAAACGAAATGTCAAATGACCTAGTATATTTGTGACAGCTGACAAAAAGCAGAAACAAAAAAAGTTCCTCACTAAGTCAGTATCAGCTACCTAGATTGGTCTGGGGCTTTTTTAGAGTCTAAAATGTTACTAAAGAAAACAACAGTGAAAAGTAAATTTAATAGAACAATTATTCCAGGACGGAGAGGAAAGACTAAAGATTATCCTACTGTTATAAATGTTGTTGGGTTAAAGCATAGTCTTATTTATATTCTAATTTATGGATGCATCAGAGACCCATACACACAAAATTCCTCTACAACCATGACCCAGCTGGGGCTACACACCAGAGAAACATACACTACTCAGATGGGCCAATATAGGAATATAGGAACACATTCCTGATTAAAAAAATTTAAATCTCTACACCATTGTTGTCTGTGGTTTGTTTGTTTGTTTTGGTTTTTATTATCTTTTTGTAAAATGGAGTTAGATCTTTACGCATGCAGGAGAACAAGAGACCAGATTTGGAAATAGAAAGGAAACAAAGGTATATCATAACTTTTCCAATAAGATCTAAAGAAAGGGATGAAAGGAAGTTTATATTTTGTTATCCTGGTACTTTGCCTAGCAGAGACACATTTATGAGTAATCTTCATAAAAATTTACTAAGATTTTCTTTCTAATGAAAAAGATGGAAATTTGAAATTAAAGGTTCCTATGATTTAGCTATGTTCACTGAAAGATTAGCATAAATACAGAAAATAATTTTGTCACCAGAGCATTTCAAAATTAAGACTTAAAACTAGCAAAGTGCCCTATCATTGTACAGTAAAACACTACTTTGTATTTTATCAGCTGTTACGCTCAATTTGTAGGAGAATTTCCAGACAGAATCTTTCAATTGATGATCACAAATATGAAAAGAAAAGGAGACAACACTTTCTTTTCCCATAAATGAAGGCGGCAATAGTTTTATTAAATTCTAATTCAAATAATGTTATTTTAACATGTTGATCAAATGCATCACGGAAACCAAACATTACTTGCTTCGTTTAGTTTTATGAGGGTACAATGGGAAATGCCATTCTCTCCAATCACGGGTTTCCTGAATGTATCCACTTCACTGGTCTTCTAACAACAAATGCAATTACATTTTGCTGTAAAATAATCAAATATTCTCTTCCCTGCACATAAAAGCTATTTTGTTTTGGATGTCCACACTTTGGCTAAATTTTCTCTTATCTAAAAGATGCTATATTCTAGAAGGCACCATCCTCACTTAGAAAACTGGCATTTTCTGACTCTTGATTTGATTTACAGAGAGACCTAAAGGAAATGGAATTGCTGAGATTAATTTTAAATTTGAAATTGTAACTCAATCTACAGGGCTAAAGAAAATGTACTTTTAAAAAAAAATATACTATTATTGCCTATAAACTAATGAAGTATTTACAACATTTTAAACATTTTGCCACGGTGCTCTTTCCCCCAGTCACGGGAAATAACTTTGAAAACTTTTTCAGGAATTAAATACAAAACGAAGTAAACATTTTTTCAGTGGAATGTCAGGTTAAAACAATGTGTCTTTTAATTTAATTTCTGTTTATAATGATTCAGGTTGACATGACTTTAACAAGTCTTCAAAAATTTGCTTAACATTCTAGGTACCTCTTCTGCCTCTTACACAGATAGAGCCTTGATTGCACTCCTTGTTCCTTGCAAGAAGGTTACTTTTCTTGTTCTTATTTTATGTGTTTTGGAGACTTTTAATATTTATCCCTTCTCTTAAGAGCATAATTGTCCAAATGTCTATCTTCTGGAAGCTGTGAAAGTCTTACCCTTAATGCTTTTGTGGTTCAGTTTGGTTTAGTGCTTGGGGTTTTTTTAACTAGCAAATAGTGTCTTTCTTTTAATTGTAAAGGCCTCGTTACAGTGACCTTCCAGACACAATTTACCTATTTCCCCATAAATTAAAAATGAGCATTGTTTTAATGCTGGTCTACTTAAAGAATGTTTGGTTTTTCCCCTTCCAGTTTTCTGAAGTCTCTGAACCCCTTTCAGAAAACCTTCTGTAACTGGATCTCATACAGTGACATCAACTGATCCAATATCCACTGGAAAAGTAAAGAAGTGCTAAAGGAATCAAAGCAAGAGTGAGGTCTGTGACAGACAGCAGGTATTTTGGGAAGTTAAAGAATATCCTTTGCTCATAAATCCGTAACTTCAAAAAAAAAATTTTCATTTTTATCCCATTCTTACTGGAAAAGTGTGACCCAAACGCACAAATAAACCAGTTTTAAATTGCAACCCTGAATCTGAGTAGAAGAAAGAACACAGCCCTTTTATATATTATATGTTTGGGACATACACATCAACCATTGTGGATGCAGTGCTCCTATTAGAATATTTTATCACGCAGTATCCAAGTTTATCAATGCTGGCCTCAGTTCAAATATGCAGTTAGATGCCTTACTAAGTGCTTCACTAAACTGAGCCTTTAATGCTATTTAAAA
Organism: Pachycephala philippinensis; assembly: GCA_013397055.1. Lineage (NCBI taxonomy): Eukaryota > Metazoa > Chordata > Aves > Passeriformes > Pachycephala > Pachycephala philippinensis. Next base: position 388,180 of record VWZT01015731.1, read on the forward strand.
CTAACTTAATATAGAAAAGAGCTATAGATTAACTGACACATCTATTGCCTTTTTTGTTCCAATCACTTCTGTTTAAGTGCACTGCACTCTGGGGAACATAAAAACTTGGCGGGGGGGAGGAGGGGAACCTCAGCAAGTTATGTTTGACCTGGAATTGAAAATTCAAACACCAGACCATTCCAGACCTCAGGCTGTCTGATTCTTCCAGTCTCACGTAATCTATTCAATAGTTAAGCCTCACTCCCTATTACTCCTTAATAGTGGCTGTGCCTTTTATTGAATTCCTCAGAGCAAATCATCTAAAACTGGCTTTGAATGACCATGTGGCTCCTGGAGTTGATTTGGAAATCCAGAAAACAAGACACGTACCAGCGTTTGAGCAGCTGGCCACAAAATGACAGCCTGAGGCAGGAACTCTGTGGTACAGGCAGCAACGCCAGAATCCAGCTCCCTCTCACACCACCTGATGCCTCAGCCAGGAGACCCTTCTCTGCCCTTGCCCAGTGCCTTGTCAGTCACACTTCCCCACTCGTGTGACAAGGAGAGATTTAGAGATGAGATGTTCTCAGAGCACAGCACATGCACCATTAGTGGGATGTTGGCTACTTCAAAACAATAAATGAAGGCTGCCTGCAGAGCCCAGCACCTCCTCTGGACAAGGGTTCAAAGCAGGGAGCTCCCTCCCTCCGGGGATTTTCAGCAAGTCCCAGAGGCTGCTGCTGCCATGAGTAAGAGGGGAGTTGCACACAGAGGCAGGTAGCAGGAACCCCTGGGAAGAGAAGATTGCCAAGGGCAAATGTCTGTTACAGCTCTGTGCAAAAAAAACCCATCTCAGGAGTATCTGTGAACATCTCATTAACTGCCTATCCCTGATTCATCCCATAAACACCATGGTTTCATCACAGGTGTGTTTCTCCCAGAAAAAAACCCCTGCAATACTTACCATTTATCTAGATTTTGCTACAGCATACACATCTATCGAAAACAGAATTAAAGTAACACCTGCAACCTTGATTTCAGTACTTCCCTGTTCTGGTGGCTTGGCTTTGTCATCTTAGCATGTCTTTAAAAGTGCATCATGGACACGCAAAGTTTCCTCAAATTTAGGGGAGAGAACAAAGTAAACAAACCAGGCAAATTCCTTTTTTTTTCTTTTGTGTCAACCTATTGACAATTGCACACCTGAGAGACAGGGTGAGAGCATTAACACTCAGTGCTGCTGCTTGAGTCAATCAAGAAGCCAAAACCAGGGTCTACCATAATTTGCAGTGCCTCAGGCTGGGAGAGAAAGCAGAACCCAGAAATCCTGTGTTTCAGGCAGTGTTCTGGGAAGCAGCAGCACCCAAGTTCCCCATAGCTGCCCCTCATCTTCTGCCCTCCTGCCCTCATTACCAGTCCGACTTAAATGTTTCCCTCTCCTATGTTCACAGCCAGTCTGGCCCTGGTTCTTGCCTGTTTTGCAGCTTCTGTGGACACGTGAATCAGAACTGCTTCCCACCTTCATTCACCATCTTCCTCTGCTGCTTGGAGCTTTGGAGATTTGGTCTGCCTTCTCCATCTGTCCCATCCTCCAACTGAATCAAATCAATGGGACACGAGGCTGCATTTGAAGGTGTGCTAATACACAGAAATATCCAAAATACACTGGTATACCCAGCACTTCTTCAGCCTCATGTTTTTCTACCTTTAAAGAGGCTTAGCTGCCTTTATTTTTACCCTATTTTCTGCCCCTCTCTGCCAATCAGAAGACATTTTCACAATCCATATTCCCCCAACATACAGCCTGGGGTTTATTTTGAGGCAGAACAAAAGAAATAACTTCTTCCAAGTGGTGCACAGTGCAGTTCTGGAGTCAAGGCAATTAGGCCTAAAACTGACAAAAGAAAATGACTTCACATCCCAACTGAAGAGAGCAAATGGAACAAAATGTAATGGACGAATGACACAGCTGAAAACAAAACAAAGACGTGCCATATTTCATAACAATGCAGATGTTAAGATATTGAAAATATTTTTAGCATGTACCAGGGAACACAAAAAAGAAAAAACCTATTGGGAATAAGAGTCCAGATCTACATTGTTCCCTTGTTTTCATGACGTTTACAATAGCATGATTCCCTCCCACCCGCCATGAATTTAAACAGCTCCAAAACAAGCTCTTCATCTTGCCAAAAAAACATCAACATGTTCATTATTTTTAAATGTATTCTAGTGAATTTTACCTGAAGCAACCCATTCAACTCTCTGCAGCTGTTTCTCTGCTTTCAGAAGCCTGAATTGTCTGTACATGGACCTCACCTTAGTCACAACCATGCTGGACCTTTCACATGCCCACTCCATTTTTAGTTTTGAGTTCTAGTATGCTACACACTTAAGTCCCAGAAACTCAAAGTAATGTAATTCAAAGGGCATTTCTTTTATTTTAAAGTCAAATTAACACTGTAGGAGTTGATCACGTACGCTCGCTCCATTGTGTGTTATCACCCTTTTCCACTGCCCTCTCCTCTAGAAATTCAATTTTTCTTCAGCTGGGTAACCTACACATCCTTCAGCTGCTGAGAAAGGTAACTTCTTTTCTTTTGCCCGTGACCTGCCCTTCTGCAGACACACAGATAAACCCTACAGTAAACGAAAGGCCCAGTACAGCACGACAGAACTGCTGTGGTCCCCAGCACCTTGTGCCCTGCTCAGTGTCACTCTGGGCTGTCTCACAGGAACATCCCTGCATGATGGAGCTCTGCTGGGCATTTGTCTCTATCCCTCCCCATCTCCCAATGACAAGACCAGTTTCTTGCTTTGCCACTCTGCTGCTTTTCTCCAAAGGGTGAAAACAAAGCACAAATGCAGCCTGTGTGGGGGTTCTGAATTCCCCCACCCATCCAAAAAATGGGTTGCTGCGGTAGGCAATTCGATATCACAGGGGGACAGACAAGGGAGTCAGAGTTTTCTCACTATGACTCCATTCTCCAGTTTCCAAGAACCAGCGTTCATGGCCACCTTGATGCCTTAAGTTTTAACTTTTTCAAGTTCTGTATTCCCAGTGTGTAACTCTGCAGTGTCCTGTAGCCTGTGAGCTGCTGCTCTCTCATGCTGAGACAGACAGAACAAAGCCTCTCCAGGCTGCTCTCCAAGGACACCCAGCCCGGCCTAGGCCCAAAATGTGTAACCCAGCATCTTGAGAAGGGGGGCAAGCTGAGGGGAAATTCCATCATTAGCTAAAGTTTAATTGGTGAAATTGGGTTGAGATGCAAATGGACCAAACCTATAAAAGTGTGAAGAACTCGTGACTCGGGGTCCATCTTGGGTGTAGCCTTTGGCCTGCCCAGGGTGTGCCTCTGAAGGCCTTTCAAATAAATATCCACCTTTATTCCCTTGCTCCTGTCTAGTCTCTGTTTCTAGGTTGGCCTCTTCAGGCATCAACCTCACAAACTGGACCAGCTGAGGAGCAGAAACTCCAGCCTCTCAAAGCTTCATACCTCCTTTCTCAGCCTCAGGTACATCTCATGAGATGTACAACACCCTTCATTTGCACATGAGGGCTCTGCACAAAGCAGCACAAATTCCCATGAGCAGAACACAGCCTGTGCAAATCCTGGATGCTTTCTCAAAGTTTTTGACTTTCTGAGCATTACACAACACAGTCTGAATCCTCATCTGCCCTCTGGGATGGGAAGTCAATGGCCAGGAATGGGTAATCACTGCCTGGATAATTCACTCCACTCATAAGCACCCTCAGTTATCCCCAGCAATAACTCACACTTAGATAAGGAAGGGACCCACACAAACTGAATTATGCTGGAGGTGACAACCCATGTGCAGCCACAGCATTTCCAGAGGAGAAACACAGAGAGTGACAACAGAGGGGCTGCAGGGAAAACAGCAGCAGTTAACAAGGTGATACCTCCAAGTCCAGGGTCTGCACTGAGGAAGCCTTTGGACAAGACTACATAAGGATTTCGGCAGCTGAACAGCCCAAGTCCAGTTTGTATTGGAGAGGAATAGAGAATGTATTTTTGTATGAAGAAAGTCTCCAGGCTGAAGCTCTACAGAGCTTTTTCTGGTAGCACACCTTGTTACAGGGAACCACCACACACCAAGAATTCTTAGTGGCTGCCAAAGCTGATCATTACTGAAACACATAAATGGACAAAAAAGGGCTCGTGTGAAGGCAGCCGAACAGCTCTGTGATGATCTTCACTTGTCAGTTGCCCAAAACAGATCAATAGTTCCAACTTTATTCATGGGAAAGCCAACACTTCACATTATCAGGAAAGAAATGCTGCTTGCTTCTCCCCTCCCAAATTTCTCAGGCAGCTCTGCTACAACTTTGAGGACACTGCACAGTTAAGAATCCCCAATACCTATTGACCTGCCATTGCCACCATCCATGACACAGAGTCAGAGGGTCACACCAGACGATTTATACAAGAGGAGCAGCTTTGGAAAGCCTGGTTTACTCTGCCTGTCTTTAGCTACAAACTACCAGGCACAGGTTTCAGAAAGATCTGCCAAGAAATTAAAATCTAACTTGTCAGAAAGGCAGAAACAGATTGCAGAAGGGCAAGCTGGGAACAGGGAAGTTCCCAAGAGGTCTTTGAGTTTCTTAAAAAAAAAAAAAGGTAAAATGTTTCTAGTTTTTCCCTACGTAAGAGGAAAGTACACTTTGACTTAATTGCAAAGCATAATGATAAGCCAGCATACATGTACATGACTCATTTTCAAATAATTACAAAATGCAAGGAGATACAGAAGACACAGTTTAGGACTGTTTTTACTCTTAAGATTCACACAGCAGAATCAGGTCCAAAGGAGTGTTACAAGACTCACACACCCTATATAAGCATATTGATCTCCAGCCAGGCCTGGTATTTCCCCAAAATCCCATCTTCAGGTGCCAGTAACACACACTAAAGGCAAACTGCAATGCAAATGCCAGTCCATACTCCTCTGAGAACACACGAAGTTGGTGCATTCCTGAAACCTGGGACCACAATCTGGCTGATGCCACTCTTGTGGAGGTGTAGGATCACTGAATAAATCATTTACCATGTGCCTGGCAGGCAGTGCTATGGAAAAGGAGGATTAGGGCAGTCCCCAGACACCCAACAGGTATAAGCTCCCCAATCTTGCTCTTTCTCTGCATGGCAAGATCAATACTAGAATACACAGACATTGGAACTGCATGCAGAGGGTGCTAAATAAAAGTGGAAAAGAAATAGAAGAAGGCCCAGGTGATTTAAGGGATAAAACTGAAGTGTCTTCAAGTGAGACTGTATAAATTATCAGCGAGAATAATTTGTTTGAACAGAGTACCAGGCTAAGTGATGGATTCTCTGTCATCCCCTTAAGTTTTTGCAAGATACTGAACACAGCAGAATCATTGCAGAGCATATTTCTGTGTCCTTTGGCATGCAGGATGTTTTAAAAGACAGCATGAGGATCTTCCTGGCCTTGAAAACAAAATTCTGAGGGCTGTGCTAAAGCTGAAGACTGAAACCTAAAAAAAATATTTAACACTTTAAACAAATAATGTGTTTCTTATTTAAATAAAACCACTTTCAGACACTAAGATCAAAAGTGGGGAAAGCACAAGCATTTACAAATGCCAAGTTAGCTTGACAGAAATTTTAAGAAATAATTTGATTTCTATGAAACATTTTCTGCTCATTCTCTAACTGGGGAAAATTCATGCGAATGTCAGTCTCGCCTCCTACCAATTATGACCAAAATATTGCCTTTTACTTCCCATCAGTGACACACCAAGTACTGGCATTTTTATTTCAAAATTTGTATGTGAGGACAAAATTAACATGTCAGTAAAAGGTTGTGGTTAGTTAGGTAAACTCCCCGTGGTAAATTTAGTTATTTCCTGATGTCACAACTTAGTAAGACAGGAAAGTCTTCTGCCAGTCGCTACCTTCTCAACAGATGGCAACTCATTTCAAACCAAGAGGAGATACAAAAACCCCCCCTTTTGCAATAAAGTAATTAATCACTGTCTGCTAACTTTCTTTCCTGCTTTTGGGTCACTTTTTAAAGGAATTCCCCACATTCTTCTTCCAAATGTAGATTTTAGGTATAGCATTAAGCAAGTTGTTATTAGTATCAAATAAACAATTTAATTCTATGCCTCACAAGGCCATGGTTCTTTGCACATCTTCACATCTTTTTGTCACTCTCAAACCCCTCCCAGTAGGTGTACAAAATAAAAACATAAAAAAAAAAAAATGAAAATACACGTAGAAATGTGGCAGCAAAAAAATAAGTAAAGGAATAGCAGGGTCAAGAAGCACAAATATTAAACCCATTCACATTAAAAACTGAGAAATGCAATTAAAGTAATCAATCATTCAGGTTTCATCAATGGGTTTCTACTTGGATTACAGAAGGTACAAGTAACAAATATTACAAATGTGAGTTTGGAATTTAGCTTTAAAATACAAAAGTTACGCGTTTGAGGCAAACTTTCTGAATGAGATTAGACAGTGAATATGATGGGAAAGAGAAAATAATGAATTAAGAGAAAGCAAAAGAATACACAGCAAAGGCTTCATCTGTTGTCTGGTGTCTTTCTGATTCTACAAAAAGCTACCTGAGAGCAGAGATGCCATTTACTTCTAAAGGCCCCAAAATCCATGCATTGTGAAGCATCATGGATATCCTCAGCAACAAACACTGACTTTCGATTTAATACAGTCCAGACCCACTCAAAGGGACAAGGAGCAAGGTCTCCAAGGTCTCAAATGCAGCTTTGTCTCCACAGAAGATTCTTTTTTTTCCAGAACAAGAACAGAGATGGGGACATCGTACGAGAACTAAAATCCTTGAGTTGCAATTAATTCATTTGTGACAACTTCGTAACAGCACCACATAATATTTTAACCATGTACCAGCTTCAAAAATCTCTTCAATTCAGGCGAGATAAAAAGCACCGTTTTCTACATGGCAGAACAGGGCAGGTTTTACAAACAATGATGAAAATTAATGACTATATTATGAACCAAATGATACCAGCCAGCCTCCAATTATTCACAGCTCAACGATATGAGCGGCACCCTGAGAAAATCCCAGGATTCTGCACTTTTCAACAGCCACTAAAAGTGGAAATACAACTCAAGCACTGCAACACTTGTAGGGTACATTTTGTACCAAGTGTACAGAGTTTAAGCCAACCCTGAATCTGTAGCCAAACAAAAAGGTGTCATTTTCAATCATTAATTCAAAATCATCTGATTTTTCCTTTCCAGATACACCGAGCCACCATGGGCAGGGAGATCCAGCTCTTCACCAGTGGCCATCAAAGGTGGCCTTGCTGCAGCTGGAGGAGTCAGTGCCTTTCTCTGGAGGGCAGCTCAGAGAAAAAAGCCCGACTTGCAAACTCAGAATTGCCCTGGAAACCCCAATCATCTTCCATTAGCCAGGGAGGAAACACAGTCAGTGTCGCCTCTAGACTAAAGACAGCCTCTGTGAATGCCCCACCAAAGTCACCAAAGCTGATGCCCTTCAACTTATAGCCCAGCAGAACATAATGCTGCCTGAAAGAGCAGCAGAGGGAGGGAAAGCCTTGCCTGACAAAGCAGAAGCAAAAAATGGATTTATCAGAGTGGGAGGAAAAGGGTGATAATGAAGAACATTTCAGTAAGACCAGCTTGAGAGAGATTAACATTCAGTGTAAAAAAAAACCAAAAAAATTTTAAAAAAAGAAAAAATATCACAGTAAAGTGACTGCCTTGGGAGAGACAAACGTGCTGATCCTCGAGGTGCCATGCAGGCCACATGTCCTTATCAGAGCTGGTGGAAAACCTAAGTGACTGAATGATAACTGCAATCAGCTGTAAAATAAGAGGAGCTTCTTCATAAGGGTCTTAGACTAAAACAGCACAGAGATGGCAAAGGTAAAAGAACATTTGAGACACCTGGAGCAGGCAACAAAACCATCCATGAACTTTAACAAGAGGACAGAAAGTACTTCTTTCCCTACAGAACAGCTGCCACTCAAGGAAAGTCCTGTGCTATTTCAGAAACATTGGGTCTGAGAGATGAAACTTTTTATCAGTTCTGATACGCTTCTGCATAAAATATCAAATTTCAGGGTTGAAGATCCACAACATTTTCAAAATGAAATATTCCCCAGTTCAAATGGGGACAATTAGATGAACACGTTCTGACAGCATGATCACTGAAGAATAATAGGAAAATAACCTTCAGCAAGCAGGTAGCAGTCAAAATTCAGATGTAAAACTGGAATCATGTAACGAGACATTTGACAAAATGATTTTTAAATGGACCCTTTTAATAATGCCTGTTTAGTTATTCAGTATTATTTAATAATACCTGTTCAGTTATTTAATTATTCAGTTATTTTGTCTTTTGCCTGGCCTTGTTGTTTGTTTTTTTTATTCCCTAAACCTTTTGATAAATTTTTGTCATAACCCCTGACTGCATTAAATGTAAAGAACCTGATGGACATGAAATCTAGGCACACATTCCTCTTTTCCACTGAACAATTTCAAGTCTTACTGCTAACTATAAAATTCTTGCCTGAGTGCCACCGCGCACCAAGTTACTTAATGTCTGTGCTTTTTAGAACAGCTGTTTTCCTAAAACTTCATCTTTTACACCATACTACTCCCCAAAAGCCTCACAGCTCAGTTTGATTTAATTCTAGCTACCTAAGAATTTTCCATCTTCCCAGCTTTATATCATCCATACGTTTGATCAGCTCCTCACTATGTTCCAAGACATTGATTAATGAAAAATAAAACACAAAGAAATTTTTGCGGGACAAAACTTTCTTCTAACTTGAATCAGTAAAAGCAAATAAAACTTTAAGTAATTGTTGAAGCAGCCATAAATCAGTAATGTGTTTAAGTAAGTAATCCACTTGGCTTCAAATTCTTATGAGCTTTCTAAGTTTTGCTGAATGAACAGAGCTACAGCAGACTTCTTGGAAGGACTGCTACCTTCTGAAGGTTTCAAAAGCCATTACAAGCACTACTTCCACTCTCCTCCATTCCCCAGTCTCAGAAATACAAAGCAATTCTATTTTAGGTTGAGATTTTCTAGGTCTGTCTATGGAGGAAATGGGGCAGGGAGGGATTTGTTTCTTGTCACAGACTTTGTGAAATAAATGATTCACAAAATATTTTCACAAGAAATTCATAGAATCATGGAATTGTTTAGGCTGGAAAAGCCTTTGAGGTCATCAAGTACAACCACTAACCCAGCACTCCCAATCCACCACTCAAATATGTCCCCCATGTCTACGTGTCTTTTAAATATCCCCAGGGACAGTGACTCCACCACTTCCCTGGGCAGCCTGTTCCAATGTCTGACCACCCTTCCCATGACATTTTTTCCTAATATCCAATCTAAGCCTCCCCTGGTGCAACTTGAGGCCATTTCCTCTTGTTCTGTCACTTGTTACTTGGGAGAAGAATCCAAACCCCACCTGGCAACAACCTCCTTTCAGGGAGTTGTAGAGAGCATTAAGGTTCCCCCGACCCTCTTTTTCTTTGGGAGTTAAAAGGTAAGAAATATAGAGCTGATGAAAAAGTATGAGGAAATGTTGCCCCAGAGCAGATGCTGTGTCTGGATGCTGCAGTTCCCTGAAATTCCACAAACCATCCAAGAGAACCCCTCCTTATTCAAAAGCATCCTCACCACAGCCAACAAAATCTTACACCTTTACAGATTCCAAATTTAACAGGCAAATGCCCACATGGGAAAGCATTTGAGAAAACAGAGTTTAAGAAGCTGTCAGTACTTGGCTGGTCTCTGTAAAGGATCATATGAATGTTTACCTGGTGAGGTAAAATATACTAAATTGAATAACCCTCTCAAGGCATTTGCCACCAGCAAGCTGACACAGCACACCAGCACTTAGGGTAGCCCACCTTGCTCTGAGTGAGCAAGCAAAACAAAAACTTCTTTAAACTTCTTAAAATAACCCAGTCTGGGTCAATGGAGATGGCATTGTTATGTCTATGTGTCTGATATGCTGTTAAATATTCATTCCAATTAGAAATTATTTGTGCATGGGGTAAAGCAACCAGGGAGATTATGTTCACGTGTGTCAGGAAGCACCAAATTTTAAAAACTCCACCCATAAATTTTGTGTCATTGGATGATGGTTTGATGATTAAAGGTAAAACTGCTGTGAAGCAAAGAAAAAAACAAACATAAAACCAGAAAAGAAGGCGTATTTAAAAGCTGAAAAAGCAAACTGGCAACAGTTTCGGTCTCTGAAATTAGAGGACCTGGAACTTCTGTGCATTCCCAGGAGCCAGCAGGACGCAAGGCTGGAGGAGGTGATGTCACAAGTGCGTCTGTGCCTCGCCACTGGGCTCAGGAGAGACCTGATAAGCACTTTTCTGGTTTGCTTTGGGCCCTGGCTTCCATCTTATCAAAGGTTTCACAAGAGTTTACAACTTCCTTTGTGAGCAACACAGATTTCATACGACCAAAATCTGAATCAAAGGTGGCACGCGACTTTCATTTTGACTTTGGAATTATTATTATTTTCATTATAGAGAGCACAACCACCTCAATTATCAGGAACACTAAGAACCATCCAGATAAAAACTAACAAGTACAATCAACAATTTGTAAGGCATTAGAGAATAATGACAGTGCCTGACACCCTCCCCCCGCCAAAAAAAAAAGATAAATACAAGTGTAGTTGATAACAAAAAGGAAAATTTTAAAAAAGGTACGTATGCAGGAGCTTTATAATACTGAAATATACAACCTGTTTTCTCAGAGGATCTTGTATTAGAAAAACAGAACTGAAATAGTTTACAAATAACTGATTCCACTCAATTAAAAAAAACCAAACCGTACAGCAGCGTCCACTTTCTAACACTGGAATAAATAATTGCTTGGGAAATATGCTATGGCTGGTGCACCCTCTTAACTACTTAAGGCCACACACTACAGTTTAAAGTATGATTTTAAATAGGTATGTAAGTGTAACCCTCTAACAATGTCACTAGCGAAGTTCAGTTCCATAGTGCCTGGTAACAAATTATTTTTAGAGAAAAATCAAACCTTACTGTCATCTGTGCTGACCCAAATCTCCTTTAGGGTCTGACTGCCAGTGGTTCAGCTTTGTTACCTCACTGTATTAATTACCAGCTAAAGAGAAAACCAAGATTTTTCCCCATCCTTTTTCTCCTTTAGTATAATATTTCATTATAGAAAATTACAATCAAGAAATTACTCTAAGAAGTCTGTTTTGCTATTGTTGAACAAATAGGAAAAGTGAAGACCATTCAAGGCAATCACCAAAATAACTGAGCTAATGACAGGACTGATTCTTCTCCCATTCTTGAGACAGATGAGTGTCTTAGGTGGGGTAAATAATTAACCCCTTCTTTCAAACAGGCTCTATTGCCTAACTTTTGTAACTTACAAAAACTCCATATAATCTCTTTTTGCATGATTCTTCTTTTTATTTCAGAAAAACCTTTGATTTTACTTTTTTTTTTCCTTAAAAAGAAGAATATTTTAGTCTCATTTTTTAATATGGCTCTTAGCTTAGCAGGCACGTATGGAAAACTTTGTGGGACAATCTGAACTTTAGTAGGAAACAGACACTTCTCCATGAAACCCTTAAAAATGGATTTAGCTGGTATTGTCTTTTCATGTATTTTTATCTTAGTACCACTGGGGAAAAAAAGTGACCTACTAAAACCTCCAGAAAAATCAGATCTGACAGTAACATATAGAATGGGTATATTCAAAGGCCAGCTTCGACTTAGGGAGGTCACTCTGCTTTGTTTCCCTTGTACCAGTGTGGACAGGGAAAACCTCCTCTAGAGGGTAATTCAGAGCAGAAACCAGCTTGGGGTGCTCCTTATCCCCCACTGGGGAAGCTGATTTATTGCACCAATCCCACGAACCCAAGGAGACAAATATTCCTGGGTTAAACTTTGTGTCCCCTGCAACATCCACTCCTGTGACGCCTTGAAGGGTGCAGCACGGTTTTGTGCTGCTTCTGTACCTCGTGGTTGGCTGTGTTCACACCAAGATTCACCACTGGGAGACTCTTCTTTAATTTCATTTGTTACTGGGTTGCAAGGCTCCACAACCTTGGTTTCATAACTTCTAAATACTTTTAATATTTAAGTGCCATTCTCGTGGCTAATGGCCAAGTTGTTCTTTATTTTCAACAACCTGTTTTCTCCAAGTTCTTATTCAGTTCAAGTCTAACATAGCTTTAGTCCTTGTACATTTGAATAAGTAATGAACCTAGGTGTAACCTCACCATATTTATAGGAAAATAGATTTCATCTTCCAGGTTCAAAACCTGTATTTTTCATTTTATTATATGGATAAACATTTTATCCTGAACCAAAATTTCCCAGTTTATTTTTGCATGTAGGTTTTTAATTCAGTCCATCTGAAGATAAACTGCAAGGGATAACAAGTGTCCAGGTTACTTTGAACAAGGGCAGAATTACAGCTGAATACTGATACTTCAGAACAAAGAATCTTAACTCCCTTGCATAGGCATTAATCTCCACATATCATAGAATCATAAAGGCTGAAAAAGACCTCCAAGATCAGAGTCCAACCTTTGACCAATCACCACCACATCAACTAAACCATAGCACCAAAATGTGGTATAATAAAGACTAGTACAGTCTTCAAAGCCAACTGAACTGCTTTTTCTTTGGGAAGTTATGGGGCCCAAGAAAAAAAAAAAATCTGTCCTTCTCACCATGTTTTCCTCACCAATATTTCTGTTATGCATCTGGAGAGGCATATGGTCAGCATTTTCTATAAAGGACTGCAATTTGTCTTCGTTTTACATATTAATAACCACACTCAGTCAGGCCAAAGAACATCTATCCCCATATTGTGTCTTTAGCAAAGGCTGAGAGCAGAGGTCTGGGAAGAGCACTAGGACAAGAAGAGCTTGCAGGGATGCACTTTGGGATCCCTCTGCAGCCTTCAGGGACTGGGCTCTGTGTTCTTCTAAGCAAGAGTTGATACTTTTGCACTGCCAGTCCACACCCGGATAATCCTGCAGTATGTGCAGTGGCTCACAGCTAAACTATGCACTATGAAAAAAATATCACCTCTTACTTGTTCTGAATCTGTCACTTGATAATTTTATTTGATCCCCTCTGGGTCTTGTACTACAAAAGACAATGAACGTTCCCTGCTCATTTTCTTCCATTACGCTCCTATATAGATTTTTATCATTTTCATCTTTAGCTGTTTCTTTGCCAGGCTGAAGATTCTCAATCTATTTAATTGCTCTTTATCATCACTGCCACCCATTTCTAGCTATGTTATCTCTCCTTTTTTCCCCTCATCCTTCCTTTAAATCCAGGGATCCGAACAGCACCCAGAGGTCAAGACAAAAGCACAGGCAGTTTATAAACTGGCAAAGCAGACTTCTGCTCTGTGAGCAGAAATTTCTCTGTGAGAAAATTTTCCCTCATTATTTTTTTTTTTTTGACCAGTCCCAAACACTTGATCAATGCTTGGATTTGGCATGATAAACTCTCTACAACATTGCTTCTTCCCATGCTAATAATCTCAATAATGGAGGGACTGTTCTCCTCCATATGCATTACTTCATAGCACCAGCAGCAAGCTTCATCCCCAGTTACTAAGCATCACAAGATCCCTCTTGGGTTCTTCATAATTGGCTTTCATTTATGCTACTCTCATTAACTTGGAATCATTCTGCACTTTCCCTTCCAGATTACCAATGCATTATGGTGTTAAACTTAGCACACATCCATGAGTAACTCTACTGGTGACCTCCACCCCCTATGTTAAGCAGGTCATTTATTCATCTTTTGGCCAACTATCAGTCTAGGACAAAAAAATTCCTCTTATGTCAGAGCAGTTTCATTTTGCTCAGCACCTTTGGTGAGTCGTTTTCACAAGACTCCCTGAAACCCCAGTGTACTGCATCAGCTAAATCACACTTACTCACAACCTCAACAGTGCCTTCAAAGAACTCCACCAGACCTGTGAGACTGTTCTGACTCTTTCCTGGTACATCAAATCATCCAGGAATGCTTTAGTTTCCTTCTCCCCTGTATTTACCAGAAAACTGGCTGGTATGAATGCCAGTCATACTTGTCCTGTTATTTCCCACAGGTTTTCTGCAAGCCTTTAAAAAAAAAAATTGGCTTCACCTTTTGCACCCCCAGCTTCACTGCTACTGTGAACATGGTTATCTCATACGCCTTTAGCTTCAGGTGCAATATTCTTTGAGCTCTTTTAGAACTTAGTTATCTATTGAACCATTGGCCTTCACATTTCTGTTTGTTTTGAAAAAGCTTATGACAAGCTTCTTTGCCTTTTACAAATCACGTATCAGGCTTTAACTTGTTTTACTGTGTATTTCATGTTTATTTTGCATGAATTTCACCTTTTTATAATTTTTGGACATGTTTTTGCAGAGTATCTTTCTGTTCCTTGCAGCTTGCTCAACCATGCTAAATATTCCTTAAAACTTTTTTAAGGAGTCAGAGAAGCAGTTTTTAGGGAATATGCATTTTTTCTGAGTCTCTCCACAATGGCTGCAAGCATTTTATTCTCTCAACAGTTCCTCTTACCAGGCTGTCCATAGGAACCCTAATCAGTGTCCCGCTTGCTACCTGCTCTATGGCAGACCTGGACTGTCAATAACTCACTGCAGAACTAAGCCATCTAACCCTTCATTTTATCTTCCAGTCTTCTAACATTTGCATAGAAACACTTCTATTTTGGTCTGCCTGCCTGTCCTTCTGTGCTCCTGTCTAAATAGGACCTAATTTTTCCAGCAGTTCTTCACTGTTTTCTGCATGACCTTCATCAACTTCTGCCCCACGTACTTCAGCCACCGACAGCATCAGCTTGACCTGTGTGCCTTTCCTGCTTGTCCTCACACAGGACATTGGGATTACACTGCAGACTGATGCTGCATAGCTATTTATTCTAAACCTTTTATCTAGCACCTCATGTATTGCCTCTAGCACTATTTTGGTAGCCTTTATATCACCAGCACTTCTCCACCATGAAAAGAAAGCCTAGACTCCTTCTGCTGTAAGCCACACCTTGGCACGTAGGTGGAAAGTTACCATATGCTCCCTTCCAGCACTGGTGGCACTCCACAGCAGGAGATGTCCCTCCATCACCTGGAACCAACACCCTGCAGTGGCATTTTTAGAGCAAAAGGATACTTGGCCATCACTTGACAGCAAGGTCTCCCCCACAGGACGTAACTTCAGGGTCATTTCTCCTTTGCAGGATTAATGTCCTGCTGCATTACAACTTCTCACGGGATCCCAGTGGCAGCCTCCCTGGAGACAGAGGTGGGAATACCTGCCTGGAGGTTGGCTTTACACATTTGCTGATTACGAGCAGTTTCCTTGTACTTCTCATGTTGTGACTTTCACAAGAGTTCAGTTGCATTAATCTGCAATGAGCATCTTGCAGTGTCATAACCATCCCTCTGGTTTAACAGCTGCATTAATACTGTTGGGGAAAAGTAAATGCTATTCTTTTCTAACTGGAGATCTGGTATCAGCCTCTTGTCTGAGAAGCCAAAGGGTCTAAGCTAAATGGCCTCAGACACACTCCTTGTGTTTTAGGCTTACTCTCATTGTATTCCATTGAAATTTTCACTTTGTGTCTCTCCCTTCAGAGACTTTCATTCAGACTGTCCTCATCCCCCTGGAAGATATTGGTTTTCTAAAAATCTAAAACCATTCTAGTGGTTTTCTAAAAATCCAGCTTTAATACTAGACTGGTTGGTGCTTGTGAAAGTTTAAAGTATTTATTTATTTTGTGAAATGTTAATAACTTCTCTGCCTTCCATGCAGCATCTTTAATCCATTCCCCAGGTTCCCACAAACCATTTTCAAGACAATTCTATGCACGCAAGGAGGAGTGAGAAAGTTTAATTTTGCTTGTGTAACACGCTGGTATCATTAACAGACATTTCCCATAACTGCTGGGCAATCATGCTTTATAATCTAACAGATCACAGCCACTCCATGATAGCACGAAAGGACTGATTGTGCAAGCCCTTTAACACTGCTTTCCTGAGACAACAGAACACATAACCAGCCACAACTTTTAGTTCAAAACAGAAGCACAGAACTGTTTTCTAAGATGCAGCCTCTTCTGCACTGTTGAGGGGAGTTGCACTTACAAACACACCCTTCACCAAATCAAAGAGTATTCTACATAACCAAGACTTGCTGATTCAAAAGGGGACCTCGCATGTTTAGATTCCAAATTTAGATTTCTCACTACGAATTCTACTTCCAATTACATCAAGTCTGCTGCATTTTATTGACTCTGATGTACACAGCTTTCAAGACAAAGGAAGTCTTGAGAGCTTCCACATGCACACACACACTGTCACTGCTGTATTTATAGGCAAGATGCTTAAACATTTGCATTTTATTGTAAGGGATAAATTGTGCCATACAGTACAGAGAAATTCAATACTAACTGATTCACAAAACAGGCCTGATTTTTCAGTTGTAGAAAATGGTTCTAGTTCCCTTTCCACCATCAAATCTAATTTAAAACAACCCAGTGTAGTGCAAATACATCAGATACTTAGTAATCTCCTGTAATGGCAGGGAAATTCATCACAAATTGCTGTATGTTATGAATCATCTTGTGAACACATAACTGCCATACACTGAAAAAGGCGCTTTAACAAGTGGTTTCATTCATTTATGTCAATACTTCATAATTAGCACAGAGAAGTGTCTGTAAATTGAACTCTTGAGCATCACACTGCTTAGTTACCATTTTTTTTTATTTAATATTTTCAGCACTTGATGTAATGGAAGACCCCATTAAAATTTTGTGCCAATGACAAATGACATTTTCATTTTCTCTTCTAAATGTGTTAGCATAAGCTAATGAACTCAACAATGTTCAACAAAGCCATAAGCATATGCTGACCTGTACTACATAAACCGTTCAACTGACTTTATCAGGGATATTAATGTAAGTTTTTGATGGATATTTAACCCTGCTGCTCAATAACAGATAATAATAAAAGAACTGCTAGTCTATATGGAAATTAGTGCTGATGCTCACTCAGAAGTAACAGGTGACAAGAAAAATGTGACAGCCAGATGCTTAGAAGAGCTCTCTGCTGCACAGCAGCCTGAAGACCTAGATTAAGCCACCTTTTCATTTGTAACTGAAGAACTTTGAAAGCTTTGCAGGGTATTCTATCCAAGGCATACCGTATTTTGAAAGCATTACGATGATACCCAAAACCCCAAATCAGAGATCAGGATCTTACTATTTCCCAGCAGAGACACAGGTTTTCTACAGAGACCTTACAATTTCAGGGCTTGAGAGCCCACAAATCCATACCTGAACTATGGTTTCCTTGTTGGTACTTTAAACAACGGGTGGAAACAATTAATCATTTTTACTTGGAGTCCATAATCTCGGGATGCCAAGCCACCATAATTTAACAGTTTAGTGGTGACAGCTGGTTGGTTGTACCTATGGGGTGCACAGTCTCAGCCCATTTTAACAGCAAAATAAATCATTCTCTCTGCAACTTCCTTTGCAACTGGGCATAACTCAAAGCATGCCCAAGGCCAGTTCCTGCAGAGTGGCTGACACAAGGTGACAGTCTTCTGTGGGCATTTGCAGTAAAACCACATTGTCTTGAAGGAGCAACTGAAAGCTTTAGACAAACTGCTCTCTTAGACCAGAAAAGGAAGTGCAGGACTATAAATATATCCATGATCACAGTGATAACTCCACTTTGACGCTTCTTACCAGGATAACTTCCCACTCATCAGTTCTAAAAAATCTTCAAGCCCCAGCTCTGAGTTTGCCTCATCCTCCATGGCTTCCCAGGAATCCTGGAATGCAGACCCATGGACTAATTTCCACAGGCTGTGCACACCAAGGTAAACAGGCAAGAAAAGCTTTGCCTTACTCTAGTGTTGCTAATTAATGACCAAATAATAATTAAAATAATCCAGTATTTCCCTGTGTTTTGAAATAGGAGACCTAATCTCAAGCTCCTATTACATACTGCTTATTTTTACTTTTATTTCTTAATTGAAAACAGCGTTGTGTTGGGGTTTTTTAAATTTTACAAGGTTTAACCCTTAAAAAGGTATACATATCTCCACTGGACAGTTATTTGAAATGACATGTAATTCTTAATTACATCTTCTTAATTCTGCAATTTTCCTCACGCTTTCAATCCTTCAGTGCTCATTAAAAAACATTACTGATAAGACATCCAAAACACCCAGACATGCAAACTTGTCTCTTGCATCCAAAGTTTCTCCTTTTCAAGGATATTCAGGCCTGTAACTGCTGCTAGGTTTATCAGTATAAAATCTATTTATTTAAAGGAATAATAAAAAAAAAATCTTCAGGCAACTTACCGCTCCAATTCTTAATAGTTACAACAAACCATAAAAAGTAGGAAAATCCCACCTCTCCTTGCATATTGCCTTCAAAGTACTTTTGCTCCTTTTAGCAGTCAAATATAGATTTTTCCATGACATTTTGATTAGGCTCTTACTGTGAACACATTAAGTGATAATTGGTCCAAAAATACTTATTGAGCCAGGAATATCAGAATACAGTAAATACTGGGAGCACCATAGGCAGCTGTATGAATCACTTCACATACCTGTGGTTTTCCAGGTTCCTGTGCTTAGTCATGAGTACACTCTTCATATTCTCGTACACAGAACACAATTTCTGCCAATTTTTGTTCTTGGCTTCTACACTGCCACCTGTAGTCATACAAGAGAAATTAGCCATATTTTATGCTGCAAATCCTATTAGCGGAGTGTTTCAGCTCACTTGTTTTTCTATACAAACATTCTAAAGCATCCCCTTTTGTAAAAGGTGCATTCAGACATTCAAACCAAGTTATTTACATTCTTCTCTTTAATACATTTGAGGAAGAAAGAAAAGAAAAATAACCACCACACAATCCCAACTCAGTTTAAACCGAGAGGACATTTAAAACTCTCAGACTCTTTGCAGATTTTTATTTTATCCTTGTTGCTTAGTGGACACATCATAACCTTGACAGAGCAAGGTGACTTCTGAAGTGGCAATGCAAAACCATCTGCACCTAATTACTTGGTAAATAAAAAAATCCCCTAATTTGATTTGTTCTTCCATCTGAAGAAATGAACGTAATTTTACAGAAACATAATTTCCATGCTCAGCTTAGTTACCTTATATGGGTTATAAGGAAATGTATACAATTAAAAATCGCTAGTATTTGAAAGATCATCTCATAGAACTAGCAGTGATCTTGAACTTTTTTATACAATGAAAACCACTTGATTTATTCCAGGCTTACTGCACTTCGAGCAATATGCCACAGATCCTGCCACATTAACCATTTAAAACAAGATAAGACCTAAACACACGATACCCGGAGCCCTCACGTTAATCCTTCCCTGAAAACATGAAAAAAACCCAGAAAACTCATGCCTTCCTGGAAAAACCAAAGCTTCCTGGTGTTCAGAAGACGGGTTTCACAGAATAGCGAAGTTTCGGAGTACAAGCTCTGGGGGGAAGCCTGGCTTTTGCACGCACATGCCTTCTCCTTTCTTCCAGTTAAGAACCGCTAACACCATCCCTGGAAGCGGGCGCCCGAATGCTCCCACTACGCGTCTCCCTGGAAAAACGCTCCGGAGTCGGGAGCGGGCAGAAACAAACTCGGGAGGCTCCGGGCACCCCTGCGCTGCCCTTCGGCAGCGGCACCCGCCACCAGAAACCTCACACTGCAACAGA
>VWZT01015731.1:408725-419585 GCA_013397055.1 Pachycephala philippinensis
CGCCGGAGCCGCCCCCGCCGGACCGCCCCCGCTCCGGCCCCGCTCACCGCAGCGGCCTCCGCCAGCGCGGGGCTCTGCAGCTCCCGCCGGAGCCGCCCGCGGGCTCGGGCTCCTGCCGGGGCTCTGCGGGGGAAGGGAGGAGGCGGCGGTGACGCTCCCGCGGTGGCCGCGCTGCTACAGCGGGGCCGCGTCCCACCTGTGCCCGCAGCCCCCGAGCGCCGGGATGCTCGCCGCCCCCGCGGCGGGGAGGCGTTTGCCAGGCGCTGGAGGAGCTCCGGGTGCCTCCCCGCTCTGCCGCCCAAACAAACGAGGAGTCTCGGCCGCTACAAATAATTTACATGCTCAGGAACGTGCTGGAAGCCCAGTTGTTGATGGGTCTCTGACAGCTGGCGGTGAGAGATGACCTAGCTGGAGGCGGTCGTCTCTTAAAAATTTGGGTTGCGATGCTTAAAAAAATTCGAGAAAAGCGGCAGGTAAATACAGAAAAGTGTTAGGAAAATGCCTGTGTTGTAACTAAAACTGCAGCTGAACTTGAGGTTGTGCACATACTGTCTGAGCTCTCGCCCTGATGGAAGAACAGCCCATCCTTAGGAACACTTCTCTTATTCTCTATCTTTTGCCTGAGGTATTTGCATCTCGGAAACATACGAGATATTTAAATTCTTGAGTTTGTATCTTTTTGTTCACATGGGTGATGTTGACATTAAAAGTGTGCCCTAGCATAACCCAGTAGTCCAACCAAGTTAAAAAAGGGGTGGGAGGAGCTGAGTGCATTGATGAAGCGTCACACCAACTGATACCATTTTCAAATTTGTATAATAAAATTATATTACATTCATTCTTTTCACATCAATAGATTCCACTTCGTTTAAGACAATCTTTATCTTTCCCAAATGTATATTTAGTCTAATCCTAATATTTTGGGACCCAACATTTTCAAGGTAAGCCAGACATCCATACAGTCATGTTACAAATTATGATATCATGCTGTAGTCTAGTCATATTAAGAAGTAAGCTACAAAAATAAAACCACTTGTCTTTGTCTAGTCTTCCGCAGAATTAAGGCTATTTTCAGTTCCTCTTCTTCTGTCTCATAAGTGAGACGCCAGACTACCTGAATATTTAATGAATAGTAAACCAGAAATCCGTAAAAGTAGCAAATATAACACCCATATTTTGATGGCAACATAGACAGGTACTTATCTGAGAGAAGTCTGGACAATTTAATTTCACTAGATTAATAAACAGCAATTATACCTAAGCATATCTGCAGCCATTCCTAACGTAAAAATATCAAAATCAAACAAAGCTCACACCAAAAAAAGTATCAATGAACCCATAAGAGATGAGGATAAAAATTGATACAGGCATGTAGAAAATGCTTTTTTAATCTACTCCAACTGATAAAACATTCCTGGTCTTTCCCTTCAAAACCTAACAACCTAGTGGCACACTGGTGCAATAATTCAGAAGACAACGTGAACACTGAAAAGTGTTGTGCCATGGCTGTGCTTAAAAAAGCATTTGGTAAACATACAGAGCAAATAGAGAAGTAGCTGATAAGTAATATTATTTTATCTCCAGACTGTATGTTTATCCTCTTTGTATTTGAGCTTACGGTACATGAAACAAAGATGTTAGGTTTTTCAGTTTTACCTCCTCACCTAAATTTTGATTAAATGTAACTATCATTATACCGAGAGTTACCAGCTGGTGAATATCATACTGAAATTCCACAGTTACCTACAGTAAGGTCTGCCCATGACTTCAAGGACCGTGTCTCACAATAAAAACCACATTGACATGCCTCCAGTGTAGAAGAATTCATTTTCCACTAAGCCCTTCATAAACATAATGTTTTGTCTACAGGTGTCTTTCCTATAACTATTACAAATGCATTAAACGCTAGCAGAAAGTTCTTGTGTTTTTCACTGAAGCATGGCCAGTGCACAGACTGTTCCCTCTGCAAAAAGTCATTGCTCCTTTCAGGTCTTACACAACGCTGCTGTTACATCTAGCCCATCACAGCAGAAATGCTCTCTTGATTCTCATTTTCAAACCCAGAAAATAAGCATTTGGTCACTTAATAATGACGATTAATCAGACATTATCGTACTTGCCTTGAGTGTGTGAGATGCAGAAAATTAGATCAGTCATGCACAGACCCTTTCCTTCACCTCCTCTCCTCTATACCACCCACCTCCCAAACAGCTCTGCCTTTTTTTCTTCAGCAATTCAGGCTTGGAAGAATAAATTCCATTGTAACAATGATTCAGAGACAAACTGAAAGCCAAGTGAAATATTGTTCTCCCAAATCTGACAGGAAAACTTATAGGATGGAAACACCCAGAAGATAAAACTCACTTCTCTTATAATATGCTCCAGAAAGCATTACTTATCACTGTCCCCTCATTCCCAAAATATACACAGCAACTAATGGGTTGCTGTAGTACTGAAAATTTCCAGTTTTCCAGATGATGAGCTGTGACTCAGTACTCCTACTGATACATCTCAATGCACCATCCATTTATTTTATGTGCTGGTAAATCATCTCTCACTTTCCTTCCACCAGAACTTATTAAGCACCACCCTGTGTCTGCAGGTCTAAGCTGCCACACCATGTCCTGCCCTGTCCATCTGACACCAGATCAGGTGAAAGCTCTTCGAATCCAGTGTTTTTCTGGTCTAGCTCCTTGTTTCAGTTGCTACCCAGGTGTGCTTACAGCTCTGAGAACATGCAGGTCATCACCTTAAATCCTGCTTTCTCCACTCTCCAGCCTGGACTAAACCCTTGTTTATTGTCTGTTGAATGGTGGGCACAGAGATCTTTCACTTCGTGTCAAGGTAGTTTGTAGAAACTGCTTCTGAGGAAAGCACGTTTTTTTTTTTTTTCTCTACATGCAAAATCCCTTCTAAGAGTCAGTGAGGTGATGAAGCAAATTTTGATCCATTTATAATCAAAAGAATGACTTCAGTCTACTCTACGGAAACCAGAATTTGGCATAATAAAGCCAACAGCTGGTTGAGGAAGAATAACAGTGATTCTTTGTTTGATGTTCACAGATGAATGCAAACAATCAAAGACAGAGTTAGGATAGCACATGATGTTTCTAAGTAGTAGCAAGGAGTTAAAACCATTTCATAAGCACATTTATCAAGAAACAATTTTCTTATAGGGAAACCATTTATTGCCCATAATAGCTGCAAAAAAAAATGCCCTATAAAACATTTAACATGCAAGAATATTGTGCTAATGAGAAATCTGTGTTAAACAGCCCTTATGAACTATGCAAAATGGAGTGCAAGCAGCTGGAAAGTTATCCTAATTTCAGGGAGTCCTCTTGCCTCAATTTGCTATGTACACCGAGCATCAACACAGTGCAATGAGGATATTTTTATGTCTTCAGCCTCTGTCAAAACTCTGCAACATTCCCCAATGGGCATCAGAGACAAAAGAAAAATGGGCAGAGCTATGGAGTAAAAATGCAGTTCTAGTTAAAACTATTAATTTAGTTTTAACATCTGCTTAGAGACATTCATTAGCCAGTGAGCACTGAAATTTACACCAGAGAACTTCAGAACTGGAGAGGAGATGGAGTGCCCTGACATGGGATTCAGAAGAGCAAAGGAAATGAGCTGGCAGTGGGAAGGATCTGCTCGTGGGGGTAGTGGGAGAAGTGTGGCCAGACCTCTGCAAGGGTAAGGAAATGTTATAATCCTGCATACTGCATCTAAGCAAATGGAACCACAAAGGCTCTGTCTCCAGCCAAGCCAGAAAACCCAGGAGGCAGCTGATCAGCTCCCCTAGAACAAGTTCTGCCTCTAAGAACTGCTTTATCTTAAGTCGTTGGGAATGAATAACAGTTGCCTATAACAACAACCAATTTCCTCACGTTACATCTCTCCTCCCAGGTTAAATTATCATCCTTCTATTAATAGGACCATCAAGAGCCTTTTTCTCCTTCTTTGGAAAAGAATAGCTGACAGTTATGTTCAGTCATAAAATTTTAAAAAAACCCGGACAACATTTTAAGAACATAGGCAGTTCGATTTGGTGTTGTTACAATCGTTCCAAATTCATTTTTTCAGAGTTACAAAATCTCCAATCATCAGGACAAGAAAACGAGATTTTTCTTCACATCAGTTTCTTCATTACCAACTATTTCTGGGCTCTACTCAATGAATATGATCATGCCAGCAACCATCTAGCACGAGCAAAGTAAGGCTTCAGTGTCAATTCCATGGAAACACAATCATTTTGTAAAACTCTCCTACTTCATCTACTGTGCTTTAAAGTATTTCCCTTGCCATCTGTGTAACAGGTTCATGATCAGTGCTGCTTGTAAACTAAACACATGCAGTAGAATCACTCTTATTTCTTAGAATGCTCTTCACCATAGGTCTGCTCAACCCTTTACTATGTTCTTTTCCAAGTGCATTTCAGTAGATCTCAAGTCACTTTTTTTTCCCCCACAGAAAAAAACACAGGTTTGCTGAAACCCTCTTCAAGGAGAAGCCAAAAAGCAATACAGTTTACATTTAGATTCCAAAACAGGTTTTTAAAACAACTGTATTTTTCATCTAAAATAAAAGAGCTCAGTTCCAACAGACTGGGAAATCATTACAATTTTTTATCTACTTTTAAATGGATTGTAGCTAATATGGGTCTACAAATTAGATGTCCATGACCACATAACTCCCTGGGAAATATATCCCTTTTTGTCCACACCAACCATTGAAGCCATTTATTAATCTTTTTTCTAATGCAGCCATTTCCCTGGACCAAACCCATTTAGAGACACCACTGGTTATTAAAAGCATTTGCAATAAAACTGACATGCATTTCTAAAAACTGCTGTGTAAATCAATATAATTTCTTAATTGGTTAACCAAATAGCTGCCACGCTAACGAGTCACTGAAATTCTCTGCAAACATCTTTTTCTGCCTGGTTACACTTCTTCAACCACTCCACAGCTCCACAGGAGGAAAAGTTCCAGTGCCCCTCTTTGTGCTTCCTGCAGTCATTTCAGCTCGTAACACTGCAACATGTGGAATACTCATCTTCCAGTAGTTTGGATCTCTTTAGAATATATTCTTAAAATTTATTTTTAAGAGCTCTGTCTCTAACTACCCGTGCAATATATACGTTTATAAAGTGAGGGGTTTATAACAGCAATGAATAAGATAATCAGATGACTGACAGGCTAAGGAAGAATTGTAGAACATCTTGGAGAGAAAGCACTAGAGAAATCACAAATTTTATATATGCAAGTGCCAAGCTTAATTATGGGTCAGTTTGATGTAAAGAAACCCCCAGATCTTTCCATGATAATGCTCTGAAGTCGCAGGTTGTGAAATTGAGTTAACTCCAGGGCAGTGTTATCACTTGTTGTGCGAGTACTAAACACTTACTGAAGAGACACCTTCCAAGATATGAGCATCTGATGCTCCTAAATGATAAGAATACATATAAAACATTGAGCCAGACAATCTAATAGAACTCTTACAGCTGGGGTGGCATTTCAAATGATAAAATACAGCCTCCTCACTGGCAATTGTTTCAGTTAGTGGGAACAGTTTTGTCAAATATATGGTGTTTTGCCGAAAAGAAAAGGGACTGATACAACTTTCTACAGTTTCCTACTGGATAATTTGCCATTGTTTGAGGCAACACAGTATATATCTGAACTGTCTTTTCCCCTCTGTCAATTCACCCTTATTTACTGGGTTTTAAGTGTTAATGTAGCCCGTTCAAGAACGAGGCATCAGCCACGAAGTTCAGACTGTGACTTGGGTCACAGTTTCCCCAGAGTCTGCTGAATGAAGTACTTTTGGTTTAGGATCCTCTTTAGACTTCCTTTATCCTGTCACAGTCAGGACAGGGCACACAGAGGGAGGTGATATCTCCTATTTTGCTTCTGATCAGGTCGAGCCAGGGCTGTGTTCCATTTCCCTGCTTGCTTTGAGAGCTGCATCCATGAAGAAAATCGACAGAGCTACGGAAAATTGTGCAGCAGTGCTACCTAAACAGAAGCTGGACTTCAGATTTAAGAGGGGTGGCCCTTTCCCAGTCATGGATTTTTTCTTTGCTTCTCCATGCTGAAGGGGTGTATCTCAAATCTGTTAATTCAGAGGTTATTCCTTATGTGTAGTGAGTAATTTCATCACTAGGTCTAATAGAGGGTTGGAGTTACTTTCCTACCTACATTTAATCATGGGCTCACATGCCCCAATTACTTCACAGGTGCACAAAAGTATCAGGATGAATAAAATTCCCTACACGTGGATCAGCATCTTTTTTCAACACTTCCACATGCTGAGTTTTCATTTGTTGTTAGCAATGACTGATTTTTAAGCAGGCTACAGTATGAGATGGAACATTTTATTGCCAATTATAAGATGAATTAATGACTCCTGAAAGCAGGTTGACCAAGTTAGAAGGCACTGACTAATAACCTCATCGTCAAATAAGAAAATTAATTCACACAACAAAAAAGAAAACAAAACAAAAAAGAAACCCACAGCAAAAAACCCCCAAACAAACAAACTCAAAAAAAGCCCCTATGAAAAAAACTCAATCAAAACACAACTAAGAAAACCTCGAAAAGAAAAAAACCAGACAGGAAGAGCAAGAACTTGCAATTCCTCTTGCAAATTGCAAGTCTTAAAATCTTCAGGCTCTGTCCCTCTCCTGAGATTAATTTTCATAAAGGTTTGATCAATACATCAAGGGCAAAAAATGAAAGCCAGACAAAGAATGCCATCACCATTTCTGTTCCTCAGAGCTGCTGTGGATCATCTATTTATTGTTCCAAGCAGAGTAGGAGAAGTGAGGTGGTGGATGCCATAGGAATGTCTGGAGGTCTGTTCTGTTCCCTTGACACAAAAGGAAGCCATTCCCCAAGGACCCTGAGATATTCCTGCAATGAACTTCATTAATAACGACTAATAATGCACAAGGATGACCTGGTAAGGTAGATGTACACAGGGCCACAATGTCATCAGAATAAAGGATCACAGCTGCCCTTTGTGGTTTTATACTCCATGAGATATCTTAGGATCCGATTTCATGAGTCTGTTGCCATGCAGGCCCTTTAGAAAATGTTGGAAATTGGGCATTTATTCATAAGGATTTCCTGAGAGAATCTTTTCTGTGGTCAAAACTCTCTGCTTTCCCGGAGTGGTTGGGGTTGGAAGGGACATCCGGAGCCTCATTGCTGCTGGTAGCTCCAGCCTATGGATTATTTCTAAAAATTTCTTGGGCATGAGGGAAAATGTTTATATTTACATTTAAGAGATAAGAAGATTATGAAAAGCACTACCAACTTCAGCACAGAGAATTTTCAGGGAAATTAATGACTAGCCGAGGTTAATGGCCCTCAGCTTCACGTTGGCCCATCAACTCTCCCAGTCAGTCATTAATTCCCAGGAAATGCCTTGTGCCTTGATTGTTATTGCTTTAATACATTAAATTCAAGTTAAAGGCTTGACTTAATGTTTAGCCACTATAAAGTAAAATACGAGGAAATGTTCCCACTGGACATACTCACTGTCAAATATATTTTTGTCTACCTTTTTCTCTTCAGGCATTTAAATAGAGGAATTGAATACTCATTTACCAATTTGCTTTGGTTTTACTGCTCATACTAGTACTCGAGAAATCCTCCAATCTTCTTTGTAATTTATTTAATATTTCATTGAAGATAGCTTATCTGAGTTCAAATTTTATTGAATGTGCCAAATATAAATTATTATATTTAATGATAAGACGAAGAAATTAAAATTTGATCAGAAGTAGTTTTTTTTGTAGCTGATTAGTGCCAAACTAATGAAAAAAAACTTGCAAAAAAAAAAAAAAAAAGACACTACAACTATTTACAATCGCCAGCAGAAAGTGAAAAATCAATTACTATTTTGGCCCCAAACCAATTGAAAGGTGGAAATCTGCTGGTGCCAGTTGTCCTTGTGAAATTTCTGCCATTGTGACCTCCACCACAGGGAAAAATGCTGTGGACGGGATGGTGCCAGTTGTCCTTGTGAAATTTCTGCCACCATGACCTTCCCCACAGGGAAAAATGCTGTGGATAGGAATTTTTTCTGCCGTATTCTGATAAACCTGAGTTGGATTTAAATTTTTTTAAAAAGCCAAACCAAAAGATCCCACCACGTGGATTTGGTGTGAATTCTGGTGTGAAAGCACGGCTCCCAGCAATGGTGAAAATGTCCTGGGTTTTTTTTCTTGGCTCATTTTATATGTTACTCATCACATGTGCTTAGCCACATATTTAAACACGGCCAGTTCATTTTCCTTCAACACATGAAGAAAAAACTACTTTCTTCAACATCACACTCAAACCGTTGGTGTTTCTATTTCATTCACTGGCTGAATAATGTACTCTTGCCACTGTGGAAAATAGTTGCACATGGGCTGAAAAGCCTGTTCCTGAAACTTGCTTTAACATTTCACAGCCAAACCTTGTTTCTGGTGCCGCTCCATTAAAGCCAACAGAGTTATGTTGGGGATAAAGCTGACATTGTAATGTGCCTGTGTGCTTAGGTGAGGTTTGATTTGATGTGCACATAAAAGCACATCAGAATCACTACTAGATTCCTGCATTAAGTTTTCAGGAGTCTGGGAAATGTCATGCAGTCACTGTCATGCATTGCTGAAGACTGTATACACTTAAAAGTCCTTGGGATGTGAGATGATGCTAAGTCAGGCCAAAATATGAGACAAAAGCTGCTTATAAAGGGATTCAGGCAACTTAGTCTATATTTTGACTGATACTCACTGGATGAGTGACATTGTATAAGTCACCTTATCTCTGCATCAGTTTTGCCAGACTTAAAAATGAGAAAAATGCTCATAAGGTAAAGAAAGAAAGAAAAAAATATGTTATTGTCACTTTTAATTTGATACTCCACACTAGCAGGCCTGCCAATGCAGTGCTTGTAGTGTAATTCTGAGCTACAACCAATTCCCCCTTCCCTGGGATCAGGAGCTGGTGTTGTGCAGGAGTTGGAAGCACGGTGTGGAGACACCCACACTGTTCATCCATGCTCAGCTCTGAGCTGGAGTGAGGAGGCCAGCTAGAACCCCAGGGGTTCATGCTGGGCCTCTCTTCACCCCACGATCTGGATTATTGGCCTGACATAACAAAGTGCTGGCTGCAATGATAGTGGGGATAAATCTCCCAAAAGGCCCAGTCCAGCACTGGTAAAATGCACAGAAAATGTAGGCAGTCTGTTCTCATCCCACCTCTGCAGAAGGGGAACTACAAAAGAAAAGCTACAGAGAAAGAAGAGGAAGAGTGTCAGACATCCTGAATGAAAAGGGTTTGCAGCCCCCCTGAGACCCCTGCACAGCTTCTTCCTGCAGGCTCAAGGAGGTTTCAGTGCATCCATCCACCCTCTGGCTCCTGTGTGGGTGACACCTCCATAACTGGGAAGAGCATTTAGACTGGATGTGAATCAGGGAGTAACTTCAGAGCCGATGCACAAATGTGAGGTGCCCTACAAAAATCTGCATCTGAGGTTGAACTACCTCCCCATACAGGACAGAACTGCTCCAAATTTTCCATTCTTGAAACCAGAGTTTCTTGCCTTCTTCTGATGAAACCTTTGAGGTGTATTGGGTAATCTGTCTGGGCATTTGCACTGCTGGTGTCAGCTTTACAAAACTGCCAGCTCTGCTGTGGATGTGCCACCTTCCCCTTTCTCAGCTGGCTGTTCTCCCCACCTTCAGTGTCATCCTTGTCACCGGTGTTTTGCTCCACCAGGGGATATGGTCATGGAAATGCCAGTGTGGAACAGGGGAAGGGCAGTGGCTTAGGGCAAAAAAGAGACAGAAATTCCTGGCTGTGTGTCTGTCACACCCCGCTCCCCTCGGCAGAGGCAGCAGGTCCTGTACCAGAGCCAGCTGCCTCACAGGGCTCTGAAGCAGGACAGGGCTCTGGTGTGGCACATGTGCAACAAGATGTGGAAGCAAAGAAAGTTTGGGAAGAGAGAGTACAGGAGAGGAATGGTGAGAAAGTTTCCAGAGAGAGTGGGGCAGAAGTTGACAACAGGAGGACGTGGGTCTCACTTGAAGAAATGCAGTGAATGCAAGCAGTCATCACAGCTCTCAGCACCTGAAATTACTGAAATTGGCTTGCAGTGGGAAAAAGTGGGGCTGTACTGGGAATTAAACCATCATTTCCAGCCTGTTTGGGGGTGGAAGCAACCTTCCAGACACTGTGTGAACAGGAGACCAGCACAGGGAATTATGCCCGGCTCTCCAGAGAGCCTGAAGCCAGGGCTCTCTGTGTGGCTGTAAACTGATTCCATCCCTCTCAGTGGGGTGTTCAGGCTAAGGGCTAATGATGGTAATTGAAATGTCGACCTTAACAATTTAATTGCACAGCAAACAAATATCATTCAGCTCTACAGCTTTTTTACATTTATAAAAAGGAATTGTTTTAGCTACCGTGGTAGATAGATGCAGTGTCAACCAATTGCTAGAACTGCTACCGATCTTCACCTCAAAACTTCACTCAAAACTGAATCAAAGTATTGCTTAGTTTGTATTAAAAAAAATCCTCAATTTTCCTATAGATACCACTAATATAAACATTTCATAGCTGCTAAAATTGCTTGCTCTACACTCAGCCAGCTGCAGAAGTATCTACATTTAATATGTTTTCAACAATTGGTCATTATTTATTAAAATATTATATAAGAAATTTTAATAATTTATGCTATAATAATTTACTTTATAATAATTTCTACAATACATTGAAATTTTCCTCTGTACAAGTAATGATGTCAAAACAGAAACTGAAACACAGAGGGATTCTGAGGTAAGTTGCATTGAATCTAAT
>VWZT01015731.1:424052-460602 GCA_013397055.1 Pachycephala philippinensis
TATATAAAGACACATACATGTGATTTGAGTTTGCCTGGCCAAGCATTAAATTGCAGACTATCCCTCTGGAGATCATGCTATTTTTTTGGACCTTTTTTAGCTGAGGAGGATACAGCTTTCACATTGAACTGAGGAATGTAGCAGCAGTGTCAAGTCCATGTCATGCCTCCATCATGGGACTTAGAGTGTCATTCAGCCCACAAGAATAGCTCACTATATGCTCTACCCAGAAAAAAAAAGTCTAAATGTGATTGTACTGAATCAGTGGATTTAAAAATCTTTGTGTGTCAAAAATTCACTTCTTTTGATGTCAGTCCAGCTGAGTATAGTCTCATGGTCGTATGCCTCTCACAGTCAACTTCCTCTTTGATAGAGTCATGAAACCCTGCTGAAAATGAGACATTCTGTGGTTTAAGAACGCATCCAGAATTTAGGCTGAACATTGTCAGGGCCATGATTCAAATACAGGATTTTTGAATTCTGAGAAAGCATCAGTTCCTGTGTCCCTCCATTCATACTTTGCCTAGGGACAGCTAAGTCCTTTTCAGGAGCATCACTGCAGTCCAGAGAAGGCTGGGCACCTGCATGGGGCAGCACCTGGGTGTAGAGATGGACTTGTCATGCCCTGAATTGTGATCTCCTTTTAGCTCTTCCTCTCTCCACCAAGACAGAGTGAAATGTATTTACAAATACCAGAATTAGCTGTACCATGTGATTAGTTAAGCCCTTTTTTAAAAACATGTGGGCCGGCCCCCTCTCCACCACAAGCCGTATAAATAACTTGCTTCCTGGATGTTGTGTTGACAAACTGAGCTCCTTCCACCACCTCTGCCACCCCCACCTTCTCCCTTCACCAACACATGCTACTTCTCAGGACTTCAAAGTTTATTTATCAAGCATTTTTGGGGGGTGGGAGGTGAGCAGGAGGGAGGAAAGAGGAATCGGATTGTTCACTAAAATCAAAACCGTCAATTAAAACCAAATCCTTTCCTGTTGCATGTTGGTACACACAGGAACTAAGCTCCAACCTGTTTTGAAAGTAACACAAAGGTTAGCATGGAGTTGCTCAGGAAATCTTGAACTTCAGAAACCCTGCAGGACCTTTTGGTGACACTGAAGTGGACTGAAATCCACCCAGGTGCTGCACAGAGCCAGATGCTTCCAGCCCTGGTCAGCTGGCTCAGCAATGGTCACTTAAACTCCCATTCCCAGGCTTTATGCTCTTACTTGAAGGCCAGCTAATGACTGGCCTTGTGAAAATCCCTCTTCAGTGCCAATGATTCCATCTGCAGGATATTGAAAAGTAAAGTATCCCCCAGTTTAAATGCAAAAGCCCTACTTCATACTGCATGCAAAACACAAAATACCTTCCAGTAAGTGCTTCACATCCAGTGCTTTATGCACAGGGCTGAAGGGTTTTCTGTCAGAGTCATTAGGATCCAGGAATAAGTAGCAAGAAGTTTCAAGTGACCCACTACAAGCGTGTTAAATGCACAAACTTAGAGGTAACGGAGTTACCTCTGTCTCGTGTTTGGGAGTCTCCCAAATGCTGACTTGTTTTTTTACCTATACGAAGCATCTGATGTCACTGGTGTGTGTGGGTGGAAAACGCTGTACAAAGGTTAAACAAGTTCTTTCATCCTTGCTCATGAAAGTAGGCTCATATTGCATTTCCAGTAACTAAGTGCATTACTATAACAGGTTGGGGATTTACTTTCTGCGTGCGTCTGTACCTCTGGTGACTAACTGGCCCTGTGCTCTCCCTGTTCCTCATGATGTTGCTTAAATTATTGCTTAATCTGAATGCTCTTTTGGCCAGAGTTTAGAAAGGTAATGCAGCCAACATTTCCTGCTATCAGTGAGCAGCATTTCTAGCACAGCACCACAGAACCTGCTTGCAGGCTAAAGAAATGAACTTTTTAGAAACTAAAGTGTAAAGATTATATCCCATAAAACAGCTTGTTTCTTCAGCCAAGTACTCAAATGGAAAGATGTCTCTGAGTTCAACATAGGAGCATGCATTTGCCTGTGAGCATGGGAAAAATCCCACTGGTGGGAGCTTAATATTAAGCAAAGGATTATGAGTTTTGCTAGATGGAGGCCTAAAAGAATCCAGAATCAGTGGAGTTACCTCAGTGGATATTATGCACTAGAACTATCCAAAAGCCTCTGATAAAGTGGGGTTTTTTTCCCAGAAAGGCTGTTCAACACATGGAAGCCCAGGATGCTGGAGGAACCCTCCTCACAGCTGGAATATGAAGACCATGCACAAGTTGCACTCAGAGGTGCAGCTGGAGGCTGAGGAGCTTGACGTGAGTCATTTTTTGCTGGTGTAGCTCCCGTGCTGCAGGAGGGTAGGTGTATCAGCACAGAGATCATCACAGCTACCTCAGGGAGAGCTCTCAGCCTCCCACGCTGCTGCCAGCTCCACCTGGGCCAGCCAGTTCAGAGGCAGCTCAGATGTGTCTGCACCAGCCCAAGCTCTGTGCTGACAACTGGAGCGCAGCACAGAGGTGTGAGATGCAGAGTAAGAACAAAGAACCCAGATGGCCTGGCAGAAACGGAGCTGGGGTGTCTTCTAGCAGAGCTACTGATGGGAATGAACCCGAGAAAGGGACGTGTGGTTATGTGAGAGCATCTGCACAACACACACACACACAGAGGGAATCAGAGTCGTTTGAGTTGGAAAAGGCATTGGAGATCATCGGGGAAGTTCAGCTGTTAACCCAGCACTGCCAGATCCACCACTAAACCATGTCCCTCAGTGCCACATTCACACTTTAATATAAAATAATTAATGTATAGAAGACCAATTATTGGTCTTTTAAATACCTCCAGGGTTGCTAATTGCACCACTTCCCTGGGCGGCCTGTTTCAATGCTTGACAGCTGTTTCTGTGAAGACGTTTTTCCTAATATACAATCTAAACCTCCCCTTGAGGGAGACTTTCTTCTCTTGTCATATAATTTTCTACTTGGGAGAAGAGACTGATGCCCACCTGGTCAAAACCTCCTGTCAGGGAGTTTTAGAGAGTGATAAGATCCCTCCCTGAGCCTCATTTTCTCCAGGCTAAACACCCCCAGCTCCCTCAGCCGCTGATCATGAGATTTGCGCTCCATCCCCTTCCCCAGCTCCATTGCCCTTCTCTGGGCACACCCCAGAGCCTCAATGTCTTTCTTGTAGGTAGGGGCCCAGAACTGAACACATTATTGGCTAAAACTGAAGAAAAACATGGTGACAACGCTACCAGGGCCCGGTGAATGGCAGCCCAGTACATGCTGATAAGTGAGAAGCAATAACAATTAGTAAGAAGAATTTGGAAAGTCACAGACACTTTATTGACTTATAAAATGCTACACTCTGGAAAAGGGTTGGTTCACTCCTGGTGACAGCTCTGCAGGAAAGCTTCTGTTGAGTATGGAATCTGTGGGAAAAAAATGACAAATTGTGCATTATGAGGCATAAGACACAGGGTGGAAAACATTATAAACAGTATAATGTGATAGGTAAATGAATAATGCACTGCCAACAGGGACACTGTGTTCAGTTTTGGTCAGTGCTTTTAGAGGAGATAATACAGCAACAGAGGGGATTCAGATAAAAAATAATTAAAATAAATAGAGGAATGAAGAATTTTCTGTGTGAAAAGATAAAAAGGATTAGGTCCATTTAATTTAAAGACAAAATAAGAAGGAATATATTAGAGGTTTCAATATGATGACTCTAATACAAATGAAATATCCTGTGCTCCTATTCAATGTTTCTCTCATTCTGCCAAGTGGAAACATTACATGATAAAAATCCATAAGGAGTGATAGAAGACTGCATTTTTTCTCACAACACCAATACAAAATTATTCTCTGTAATTCTTTGTCCTAGCAGAATTAAAATGGACTGAACGCGTATAAAGAAAACTAGAATGTGCGAATTCATAAAGTTCAAGAAATATTTTTCGCAAAGTTGTAAACACCATCTCTAGATTAAACAGATCCTGGTCTGATATCATATGCCAATTCCAGCATACCTTCAGGAGAGGGAAGAGGAAGCATGGGAGGGAGGGTGCCATGAAAATGGTTTTTCTATAACAGATGGCATTATGACTTTGGATATCTCACGCCCTGTTGATATTAGGCCTAAGTTGTTCATGAAGGCAAGATTCATCCTTTTCCAATGGCAAAGCCTCTGGCCCTATCCTTGCATTGCTGGAAGCTGATGAACTTTAAACTCTGTATGTTTGCATGTGGAAAATCCACTGCCAGTGCAGACCCAAATTACTCCTGCCCTGTGCCTCAGGCCGGGATAACGCACAGGAGAAAATCCACTTCTGGTGTGAAAGGGAAAAAAGTATTAGCCTGACAAATTATTTAAAAGCAAATAATAATACCAAGAGCTATTTGTAACTGGAAAAAAATGAGCAAGTCCCAGCAGAGACAGACTGGCAGGCAGAGAGTGGAGGAAACGTTGCAGAGCTAATTAATTTATTACATAAATCCATAGCTTAACAAGTGGTTAGCACTCAATATAAATGCCACGAGCAAAAAAAGGAATGTTAGAGCTTTCAGGAGCATCAACCAGCATCCTTTTGGGAGGGTAGGACCAGTGCAGTATCGAACCTTCAGGAACGAGTGGCTCATGACACACTGCATGTAGTGGCCAGATTTTTCCAAAACCAGAAGCTCTTCCTTTCCCATACCTTAAAAAGCCAACAAAACAAACCAAACCCCAAAAATCTCCAAGCCCACATGCAGTACAATGAGAGAGAGAAAAAAAAATTAAACCCCCTGGTCTTCGTAACCCAGTTCCTCCTACATGCATTTCCCACAAACTGTCAACATCCCACAGGAATCTACCCACGTTACACATCACAGCACAATGCTCCCGACAGAGGCATCTCAACCCATGATGTTTCAGGCAGCCTTTCAAACCGCCTTCACTGTAAGTAGGTTCACCAGCTCTGTAATTAGGTGTTAAGTTTGATCAATCCGGGAATTTTTGCAGGGAGAGGCTTCTTTGGCTGTTCAGTGTGATTTATGGTCTGGCTGGAAGGAAGAAAGGTTTGTCCCATGAAGAAAATGAGACTTTCCATACTTCTAGTGAAGCAGTTAAACATATGTTCAGGTTCATCCCTATTTAAAACATCCTCTAAACAAGCATGGGGACCTCAGTGGTCCTGTCAGTTCCATGGAACTAAAACAGGCCGGTGACTGCTCCCCTGAACAGGCTTTAATTTATAAACATCAATAATAATAATGTTAATAATCATTGTCATAACAACATCTGCTCTGTTTGGCTTTACATGACAACACCAGGCTTCAGGAGGGAGCTATGATAAATTAAAAGCACAGGTTCTTGCCATAAACAAAGCTGGGGAGACAACACTGGGAATAACACTGATCCTTGCCAGTACAGTTTTCTTTGGTACATGCCAGAATGTTACAGGGTTTAAATGGCCATTTAAAATGCCTCTTTGGTGTGTGATTAACTCTCAGCAAGTGAATATTCCTACTGACCCTGCGAACTGAAGGCTGTGTCATATGTTTCATTTTAGTCTCCAAAATCAGGGGTTAGGACAAAAGAAGGTGGAAAAATATCATTTTAGGAGACCAGGAGGTAAAAGACGAAATGTAAGAGAAAATTATAGGGCCATGTCAGCAGCCATTTCTCCAGAGGGCTGCACAGCATGATTCCAGGTGTTTTATTAATCATTGCATTGGTACCTGTTGAGAGAGGTGCTGCTAATGACTCTTCTCCTACTCCCAACTCTCTGCCCAGAATGGGAATAACAACAAATTTGGCAATCAATTCTTGAAGTTTCAGCACCTATCATGTCTGGCACAACTCACTAATCTAAACATGCATCTGCCTCTGTTTTCACCACACATACCTTAATTACCACAAAGCCTGATTTACATTGTTATCTCTCAGGTGTATTTGATGCCTTCCTGCGGCCCCTTTCAACTTCCAGATGAACTTTGGATGCACCATCAGCCAGACAACACGTTGTGGCTCTGCGGTTTCCAGTGCTCTCTTACAGCTGATACTCTGATATTCCCTTTATTGTATTTAATTTACCTTCCTATAAATTTCAGTTAGCAATTATGAGAAGAGTATAGAGCCATGGGCATGCAGAGCTCAGTGGTGTTGAGGGACAGCTGCCACACTGCAGGTGACTGTCTGACCACCCTGGGATAAAGAACAGTAGCTCTGCTTACCATAGAAGAGTTTTCCAGATGAATTTTTGTTACTATAAATCTAATTTTTATTCACACTATCTTGTCTTTCTAAGAAAAAATTACAGCATTTTATTACTGGGTAATTTTCTGAAGCAACTTTGCTTTTGCAGTTGCATGTGGTATAACCGAAAGCTTTGCATTTGCTATAAATATATGGATATGTATTTAAATACAGATGTATGCACAGTAAAATATGTAGAGGTATTTTGATTATGTTCATTCGGGGGGAATATTCAAAATTACAAAAGAGCAAATTCTGTGGTTAAAAGACATATTTCTACTGGGACATGGTGCAACTCTTCCCTCTGATCTCCACTGTGACCTTATGCAAACCACATTATTTCAGGAAATGTTCTGATCTTTCTAGTCAGTGATTGTGAAGCAACATTTTAAAGGAGGGTTTTCAGGCATATTTCAGTTTCTTATTCCATGAAAATGCAAGGGAGGAGAAAAAGCACTCTTATCTAACCTAATCATTCAACAACTTGTATTAATGATACGTTCATACACCTAATAACTTTCTTGGGTTTATTTGTATGTTAATATTAATGTAAAACACATTGAAAGAAAAATCATGAAAGTGAGAATTTTAATGTCTGAATCATCATTTAAAGGAAGGAGTGACAACGCATGGATGGTATATTAGATGGTCCCAAGCCTCTAAACCTTGAGACCTGCCTGAGTGCAGCATCAGACCTCTAAGTCCATGGTAAGTGATTTAAATGTGAAACATCTGGGGCTCTAGACAATTATGTCTAAAAAAGTAAAGCTTGCAACTCTTCCAAATATACTTTTTTTAAAAAAATAGTAATTTTTAATTCTTAAAGTACTTCTGCAGTATCTTGAAATGAGAGAGGTTGCAATGGACCTTTGCCCAGCAGACACACTTGGGAGGAGGATTTGGGGCCAAACTTTTCTGTGTTGGCTCCTTGTAACTTCACAACACACTCAGTGTTGTGGGTTCACACCCACTGGGTCCTCTGAGTTTGTCAGCTCAGTTTTCACAGCCTTGTGAGCTGCTGCCAGGACAGTGCTTGAGGATGTGGCACAGGGGAGGAGGGGATAAGGTGGATGAGATCCAGTGTGGTTCATCCCCATGCTACACTGGAGAGATGCAGCAACACCTGATAGACAGAGATGCTCAGCCCACACCTTTCCCATTGTGTGGCCACAGCTCACAGAAACCAGGAGAGGAGGGGACAGGTTGGGCAAAAAGCAAGTGTGGGGATGCTGACCTATTTTTGTTTGTTTGCTTTTACTACAACTCATGGTGATAAAAAGCCAACATAAATTATAGTTACTCATCGTATCTGCAATTATTAGGGAGAGCTGTTCCTAGTTTCAGTCCTAATTATGGTGCTAGTAATTTCAGATTGTTTTTTAAATCAATGTGAGGGACTGCAAAAAATCTCCCCATGAAAACAAGCAGTGACCATGAAGGTGTAAAATGAGATAATTACAGCCTGAAACAGAAGAAAAAAATGTTAGTATTCAATTACCTCAATGATAATTAAAACTTGCATCTGATGGCTGTAGCTTAAGCATCTACTTACGAACAGAAACCATTTTGTTCCTTGTTGGTCCTAATTTACATTCCTACAATGGTGCTGGAATAAAAAGACAGGGCAGTGCCCAAATGGAGGTGTCTGTATATCCTTGAAGCAAAACACTCTTAGGATTTGAATTCCCTTTACTGCAACATGAGCTTGGTTAGGGGCGATTGGCTCTTTGCTTTCATTCACAACAGGCACAGAAGCAGCCAAGTTCAGGTTCAAGAGTCTCTCAAAAGGCTCTTCAAGCCCATGTGCCTTTCTCTGACTCTGTGGTGTGAGAGCAGAGGGCTCCTCGAGCTCTCCAGAGCTGCTGCAGCACACCTGCCACTGAAAACCTCCAGCGGGGGAGATGAACGGCAAAACTGCTCCCATTTTTCAGGTGCAAAAAAGTCCATTGTCAACAAACTCCTCCACAGAAAGCAAAGGAGAGAAGAACCTCACCAGAGCGCTGTAGGGTGATGAAGCCCCCAGCCACAACAGGTACAGCATCTCTGAACATCCACGAGGAAACCTGAGCCTTCCTCTGTTTGCTTTCTCCTGAGGAGGTGTGTTTGGATGCTGAAGCCCTCTGAGCACATCGAGGTGGGACCAGCCCATCCTGGCTGTGGGCACCCAGCAGCCAGAGCCCAGGTCTCTGCACCAGTTCCCAAAGGAAACAGTCAGGGCTGCACAACAGAGAAGAATAAATAACACAAGAGGAGGGGAAAGAGCAGTTAGGAGAAACAACCTCCGAATGATCACATCTTGATGTATTTATTTACACTACTTTTCATAAATTCCACCAGCCACATCCTTAATCCCAAAGATTCTGAACTATGCAGCAGAACCATTCTTTTCCCTGGACAGGGATACTTTCACTTTCAAGTCGTTCCTTGGAAATGCTTTTACAATTAAGTTTTTATTAAAATCTTTCAGAATAAATAGCAGATAAACTTAGAACAGGTTCCCTCCAGGTTTTTGCCAGTAGAAATGCAAGTGCTGCATGTCCTGAGGGACAAGTGACTTGTTGCCAATAACCTGACAGAGTGCTCCTCACAAAAATATTCTCCCTTATTCCTTAATAAGGTCCATGTCCCGGGTGTCTGCTCATGCACACTCCTAAAGTGGACAGGTGAGAGACTGGGCAATCTCTGTTTCTTCAGGATTTTTTTTTATCTCCTTTTAAACAAAAATGCTTTCAAAATTAAGCCATCCTAAAAAGAAGGCAATACCTCCTCCTTTAACGCCCTTAACTCTGCAGGAGAACAAATGGTTCCACAGAACACTGGGAGCAACCAAAGGGCAAACCATCTATAGTTAAACAAAGTAAACATTACAGAGGACACATGTTTGGTTTTGCTTACAGTAAATTAGTGTATATAGATATCTACTTGGGTAAACAGGCTTCTCAGAAGGTGGTATTTTTCTGGAGAAAACCCATAAAACTTGGAAATTCCAAATAGATATTTTTATGTCCTACTGTGTAGTCACTCATAAACTTCATGTACATGTACTGTAAAAGTACCATTGCCACTGATTACTACTGACTTATTGCAAGCCAAATAATTCTTTGAAACAATCTCATAAGGAATACATTTGCGATATTTAAAATAGCTTAAATTAACTGATCATAGATGGAATTAAATGGAGCCATTATTTGAAAGCCCTGCTACCATGCAAGGTGTACTTTTCTCTCAATATGCTCATCCCAGCCACGCTGGCTCCCTTTCTGAGAATTCTTTTCCTGCATTGTTCTAGCCCAGCAGTCATTCTGCATAATGACGTTCCTGTGCAAATAAACACACTTAGAAATGAGGTTCCTTGGCATTTCCTGAACTTCAGAGTGTTTTCAAGTGTACTTCCTAATGCCTTTTACACTTGAGAAAGACTCGTGTAGTTGTAAAGAAGAAATATGAATTCTCATGGCACGAACACATGCTTGGTGAACAATATAGATTTTGCAATGTGTGCCACACTATCCACTCAGAATGTGCTGCTGTTGTAGAGTCACATGCTTGTTCCTCTTGAATAGAATTATGCTGTGAATAACTCACTGTGAATCAAAGAGTCTCCTAAACCAATAAAGTACTGTACAACAAGCTCAGTAATAACAGAACAGGGTTCAAAGGGTTGCAAGCATTAAATAACATGGTAAGATGGAGATGCTCAAACATACAAGGTGTGTGTTTAACTCTAGAGTCTTTAAGAAACTTTCAGCTTGGTTTAATTACTCATCAAAGATATTTTAATGGCGCTTTGCAAGAGGTCTTTGTCTTGCTGAATGCTTTCTTTCCAATAAATTTCTGTTGCCCCTCAGGCCAAATCATTTCAGTAGAAGTGCATTGATCAAGGAGCGTAATGATTCTCTTCCCCCACACCTGACATTTCTACCGTTTCATTTTTAGTATGTTTTTCTTTGATTTTCTCAATCATTAGCTGGTTTTATGTCTGGGAGAGTGTACGACAGAACAGAGGGGATGCATACTTAGGGCTGTTCAGCACAGCTCTATCATCCTGTTTTTACACCAACATAAAATTGGTTTAACACAGTGATAAACCAGGCCTGTAACAGCTAGTCCTTCATATCTCAAGAAAGAATTAATCTCTGGGTTACTGCACAGTTGCTCTCATAGTTGCTTTTTGTTTCATAATTAAGCTCACTGCTCTGTTTTGCCAGTCCCTCACATCTTGAGGAAGCCCGTGCGATATCCAGAGCACAGAAGCCTGAATGTGCTTAGTTTTGAGAATATTCATCAGGCTGGGGGATTTGGGTTTGCACATTCCCTGTCAAAGGTATCTCACAGCTGTGGCTTGATAAACTCAAATGCTCGCATTTGCTCGTCATCCAGAAGGAAACAAAACGGAATTGATACGTGTAGCTCAAGAAGCAAGTTTTTATAAGGCAGATGCAGAAAGACAGTTCTGGCTCCTGGGATGGCTGTGTGAACAGGAAGGACACCTCCCATCATGTCAGGGTTTGACGACTGCCACTGCAGGGAGTCGGACTCTCTTTCAGCACCGTTCCGACATCCAGGCAGCCATCACTGTTAGAGCTGCAGTTTTGTGATAGCTGTCACATGAATTTTGTTTTCAGCTGGCTTCATGTGTTTTTAAATCAATCCACAGCTCCTGCCATAAGGAGACATTTGTTTCTTAAGAGGAGAAAGATGTGCTGAGTGATGTGGGAAGAGGGACACCGTGAACACATTCAGAGGGGCTCTCAAGGATGCCAATCCCACAGCTAGAGCTCGTGATTTCCTCTGGATATCTCAGAGGCCCTTCCAAAGCATCTCAAGCCATCTGTGTCCTATCTATCTGCTGTGGTTCCATGTCCCCCTGCCCTGCCTGCTCCCTCCCAGCAGGGTGGGTGGGCTCTTGCCTGCCTGCACAGTACTGAAATGCATTTCTGCCAGTGCAGCTGAGAAAAGGACTGCGAGGAAGCATCAGGCTTTTGGCAAAGGCAGCTCCTGCAGCTCCTGGGGCTGGTGCAGGGACAGGAGAGGAGCATGTGATGGGAGCAGTCAGGACATCAAGCTGCCACTGAGCTTCATCTTCTGGTTATGGTTTCACATCTTGCTGAGTCCTGCCAAGGAAGAGAGAGGAGATCCTGCCCCTCACCTTCCCTCCTCCCCCAGCCACACGCTCCTGCCCCATTCCCCTTGGGATGGTTCTAGTGATCAGATAGCCCTGGGGCAAATCAATTCAGAGGATTGACCTGGTGGAAATCCAACACTGCACATAAATAAATATGCAAGTTAAAGAACAATTTACTGCCAGATATGTCAACCTGTCAAGGGAGCGGGCTCGCCTAAGGCCACACAATTTCCAAAGCCAATATGAGGAGGGAGAAGGGTGCCTGCAGCTGGGGAGAAAGGGCAGGGGAGATGGAGCAGGATCTTTCTTTTCAGTGGAAGGTGAGCACTGACTTGGCAGGGCTGCTGTTAGCATGAACTCACCCCCTCTGGTTCTGTGCTACCTGTGCTTAGGATGGATGGGGGCTTAACAGGGGACAAAATTCATAGAGGAAAATTTTAGTTTTTACCAGGGTTGAATAATTAATTAGCGGAGAGAAAGAGACTTCTCTGGGCAAGTGGTTATGTTATCTCAGTTGTGAGAGTACCTTATCTCAGTTATATCATGTTACTTTATCTCAGCTGTGATCATGGAAGGAGCCCAGAGACATCTACAAATACCTGAGTGGAGGTTGTAGTGAGCTGGGGTCTCTTTCCTCTGCCATGTGTCAAGTGAAAGGACAAGAGGGGATGGTCTGAAGTTGCACCAGGGGAGGTTCAGATTAGATATTAGAAAATAAATTCACTGACACAGTGGTCAAGCATTGGAATCAATTGCCCAAGGAGCTGGTGGAGTCTCTGGAAGTGTTCAAGAACCATCTGGATGTGGCACCTGGGGACATGGTTTAGGGGTGATTGTGGCAGTACTGGGTTGACAGTGGGACTGGATGATCTTGCAGATCTCTTCCAGCCTTGATGATTCATTCTGTGATTACACCCTCTGATGACAAGGCTTTGTGAAAATCTCTAACAGCAATGATTTTCATCTTGTCCATCATAGATCCCTGGAGTTCTCTGTTAGAGGGCTGAAGGCTGGTAGGGTGACCCTCTGCCCAGGATCTGGGCTGGCTGCCTCACCTCCTGACAGCCCCCAGAGAAGTCATCTGTAAGCTCAGGAGTCTGTGGACCACAGGCAGAAGCCCCTGACCCCACAGAACCAGGAACTCAATTCCCTCTGCACAGCCAAAGCAGCAGAAATGAAGAGGGAGCAATAGTATCCACTCTGCTATTGCTACCACTGAAGTAAAGATAAATAGTTAACAAAATTGTTGGGTTTTTAAATTTTTCAATATGTGCATTTAAAAATAAATACCTATGTGTATTTAAAAATAAAGAATATCTGTATTTAAATTAAATTATCTGTGTTTTATACTACATGCTCATGATGGTCACCTGGCATTTTCCCCATGAAAAATTGTGTATGGCTTATCATGACAAACCACTAGCCCTTGTAAAGAGCAGACCCAACTCTTTGTTAGGAAATTATGCTATGTATTATAAGGCTATTTTATACTAAGCGTGTATATTTTCAGTCTAATGCAAGGTAGAAGGAAAGCCTTGACTGTTTTTCCTAAATGGATAGGGTCTTGCTAATTTAAGAAAACCAAAAATAAAATTTCTGAACATCTCATACTAAAATTAAAATTCAAATAATAGTTAAAGAAACAAACCTTCTCAAACATTTTCCAAGGAAATTGTATATTTTGCTATCATGGAATTTCACCAGGACTTGCTGATTTCTTTTCAATTCTAATTTTTTGCCTATCCAGCTGTTTGTCCTCTAGTTTGCACTGATCTGAATTTACAGGGTTTGCTGCTGCCTTTTTCAGTTACTGAATTCACAAAGATTCCTCTTTAAGCAATCTTACTGTTCTAAGCATATTTCTAAATAATTTAACTGCCTATTAGTTAAACTAATAATTTCAGGATGGCTGTGCATGTGCAGTGTGTCAACAGGTCCAGTTCCTATACTTAATAAATATACATAATAAAGTTGCTGAAAATTTTGTGTCTCTGTGTGCATAGAAGGAAATGAGCTCCAAAATTTGGAGAGCAAAAAAATGTGGCATTTTTGTCTCGGCTTTATGAAATTCTTAGGTTTCAGCAGTCATGCACATGCTGCAT
Source organism: Pachycephala philippinensis (assembly GCA_013397055.1). Taxonomy (NCBI): domain Eukaryota; kingdom Metazoa; phylum Chordata; class Aves; order Passeriformes; genus Pachycephala; species Pachycephala philippinensis. The sequence continues at coordinate 437,514 of VWZT01015731.1, forward strand.
ATGGTCTGTCAGTATAATTTGCCCGAGTTCATTCACCATTTGAGTCAGTGAAAAGCTCACCACCTGTGCTACATGCTCAAATATTGATAAATAATAGATGTGGAAATTAGTTACTATTAATGTATAAGTTGTTGCTACATTAATAAGTTCCCACTAGGCAGAAGGAATTTGTATAATTAAGATCATTTATCTGTAAAAAAGTGAGTGTTTGAAGTTGCCAATGATATGTATCACAACATTATCAGAAATTATTAAAAAATCCACACTGAAAAAAAAAGGAAGGGTACATTTCTCTACAAAGGCAAGATAATGGAACTTTGGAGCTTTTGAAAATTCTTATATGGTAGACATGCAAATAAAGTGTTTTGTTTATTCAAGATTTGTTCTTCAACTCAAATAAAATGCTTTGTTTATTTAAGATTTGTTATTCAACATAAGTATGAAGACTGACAAGAATGTTATGTAAGTAACTCAGGGAAATTTGCAGGACACAGCATCATCTTATTTACTTGGTTTTTAATGTCTGCTCAGTGCCATGAGCACATAGGACCTGTGCTTTATTTAAAGTTCTGATGGATAATTCAGGGCAAGTAATTTCGTCTCCCTGTGTTTCATTTGGTCACACTCATCTCTGTGCTGGAGGATACTGGGATGTAGTGTTGGAAATATTAAGGGTTTGATTATCCCTTTCTGAGCATCACTGCTCTTACCTCAGGACAGCACAGAAGAGAGATAACAAATACACACAGTTTTTCAGGTTTCTTTCACACTGCTTAGAAAAAAAAAAAATTGTTAGTTAAAGGTTGTTGCTCGCTGACATACCAGGGGTGAAATTCTAGTTCCATTAAAGATGTGGATTTGCCATCATCCTCAATAGGGTTGGGTTTCATTTGTCTTTGATGGGATTTTGCACACTGTCTCATTTCAAACTACACTTATTATGTGTTTCACTAATATCTCAATTTGTAAGAGAAAACATCTAAACTTTTAAGGCGAAACCTCTCCTATGGAGGAATGTTATGCATGAAGAAGGTGACAAGGAGCAGCCATTTTATCCAGAAAGCTCCAAGTATGACAGTCTGGCTTTTAATTTATCACAGAAGAACTAAAATAGCCACCTAAACGGTGGGCAGTGTTTTGACTCTAAAATATGCACCTTTGTTCCGTGCCTTGGCTGCCATCGAGGTATCAGATGTTTGAGGTGCTGCCCAAGAAGAACAGGCAGCTTATTGCTGTTCCCTGCTTCTGTTTTTCCCAAGCTGCAGCAATCAATGAACAAGGAAAGTCATTTCTACAAGGTGGAGTAGATATTTGTTAACATGCCTGCTGATTTTATGGTGGAGGAGAAGGAACATAGCTTTAACTGCTCGCTGTAGAACGCTCTTAAACTTGCATTTATTTACATAGCATCTATGGCATTTAGCCGACTGAAGAGAATTGATTAGCAAGGAGGCTGTTAAACAGCAGTGCTATAGCAGGCACTGCACTGAGGATTAGAGGTTTATTTCACTAATTGGTGCCCTCCTGTAGTCTTTATGAGTCAATTCTAAAAAAATAAAGGAGCGCTCCGAACTGTGTTTGGAATAAAAGCAGAGTGATGCTTTTCACTGCACAGAAATCCCATAGATGAGCTCTTTTAGAAATGGGTTTAGGATTTTCCAGCCAAATTTTTCCTCTCTGGTGAACTCTTGCTGTATCCCTACTATGCTGTTTAACCCTGGAGAGCACGGCATGCTGAAAACCAGACCTGAAGCAGACACATCAAGGATGGTGTTGTCTTAGCTGTCCACCACAGCTGCCTGGGATGAAGGAGCCACACACCTCTGTTTTGAAGAATTTTTTATCAGGGGAAGCAGAAATAAAGCCCTCACCTCCGTGATTTTAAAAGGTAACCAGAATAAAGGAGGTGTGCACGCTGCACCCTTAAGAGCAGCGTTGGTACTCACACGAAGGGCTGCCGGGCTCCAGCCGGCTCCCGGAGGTTTCCAGGGCATGGACAGCACCGCTAGAGGGCTCACAAAGTATTTAAAGGGTTATTACATGTGGTACACGAAAAATAGTCTCATTTTACTTTCTGTTCCCCCATTTGCACAAGTAACGAATTTCAGAACCAAACCTGCTGAAGAGTGCCTTTATTTTATCGTCAGTCCCATGTCATGGGTTCACCTCCATATGGGACACTTCCAGCTCCTGACCTCTCCTGTGTAAACAGGCCTTCCATGGAAAACAGTTTTGGCCTGATAATGCTGCGGTTGCCAGCCAGAGGCAGCCACTCTGCAAAGCTGTATTTTGTATATCAGTGTTTCAGGGGGGAAAAAAAAACCAAAAAAAACAAAACACACAAAAAACCCCAACAACAACAAAACCACCATAAACTTATTTCCCTTCCTCTTGTTCTAAATTCCAGGATAACAAACTGTCAGGCATATGAAGATTTTGTTGTATTGTTCATGGGGTCAGGGAGGTTGGCCATCCCTACAATTGGATATGAAAGCTATTTGTGGTAACTAATAAATAATGTTAACTACCCCTGAAACACATTTCCTCTTAAGGATCAAGATCTATCTTTGTTGATGGGGGAGAATACCAAACTAGTATAACGAGTTTTCTTTTTCGTCCTAGCCCTGAAGACCTTGTTACAACATTTGGTGTTGAGAGTAGAAATGTTCTAATATATAGCCCCAAACTAAAAATTGTGAAGGCGATAATCACAGGAGTATTTCAACGCTAACTGAAATTAATATCCTTTTTTTTTTTTTTACTCTTTCTTTTCCCTTTCCTCTCTGAAACAGGCTGCCAAGGGAATTATTATGATTACTCTGCATGTTTTGCAGATGGTTGGCTGCTGCACAGGGTTCTCAAGAGAGGTCAACATCCTATAGCATCCAGCTTGGATGCTGCCCTACAGACCAGCTGAGCTGTGGAAGTCCTTAGTCAGCAAAGCTTCTGCTGACATGACTAATTAAAGTCTCTGGTACGTGTCACCTCCTCAAAGCTCAGACTGAAGCCCTTTCATGAGCTGGGACCTGATTTTATTCTCCTATTAAACCTAGTGGATGCACTCTACTTGTCAGGAATGGGAGTTGAATTGGACTTTTACCATTTTAAAATATTTATATGTACATATGTATATAGACAGATATACAAATACACATAAAACTGTAACCCTGATGTGTTCAGAAGCCATGTTCACAGATGTTTTTCAGGAGCTTCAGCTAAACCTCAAAAGGTTTTTTCTTAGGGACACTAGAGACAAGGACATTGGTTATATCATGTCACCGCTGTGAGGACAGGAAGTTTTCCTGCTTTTTGGCTTTGCTGTGGAGCATTCAGTCAAACAGCTCAGAGCGACCGTGGTGACAGGCTGATGTGAGACAGCAGGCTGTGTGTTTGTTTCATCTGTAGCTCTTTGGTACAGATCTACAGCTTTTGGATAGATCCACCTTTTTGGTACCATTCCACAGTGAAGTGGAAGAGAAAAAAGGGCAATACTGACATAATGCTACAACACCCACCTGTAGGGTCCCCTGCTTTCTGTATAAATGCCAGTAATGTAGACACTCTGTTTTTAGCCCCTTTCCACGACTACACTGATTAAAGATCAAATTAGGAATAGCAACTGCCCCAAATGCTCTGTTTAGTTCGGATACTCACATCTGCTCCTCCTTTCAAAGAATGAGAATGATACAACAAACCGAGACTTTCAGACCCAAGGTGGGTTAAAGGATCAGTTGTCCCAGGCTGTCTTGGTGTCATCCAGCCCCTGTGACTGACATGACCTGGGTCAGGAACAAGCATTGCTGCTTGTACTGAGAGTTTGTGCCTGCACATGGCATCAACTCCAGCTGCCCAGCCCTTGGGGAAGCTCTCCAGGGCTTTAGCCTTAGAGGGAGACAAAGAATTCTCTGCCATCTGACGTCTTCAGAAGAACACAGTCTCTCTGTTCTCCCTCACATGCATCCTGAAAGAAAACTCCTGGAAATCTGTCTTCATTCAGAAGAAACACCCTTCAGGACAGGAATGTGTTTCCCTGACACATCCGTTTCACAGGGACAAATGCGTGGAGGTGATAATGCTGAATAAACAGCCTGAGATTTTCAAAGCCACCATGAGTAAAAACTGAATTTTCACATCCTTTAGGTAGTTAGGGCCTCTGCCCTCATTATCTGAACTGCACCCACACGGGCAGTCCCTGCAAATGTGGCATTATACAAGTTTGAGTTTCAGATTTATTGTTTAAAGTTATTTTGGAACAAGTGACTGACACAGACACACCTGCTCATCTATGTCAACAAGTCACAGTTCTTATAATTTGGGGTTGCATGAATGTTGGATTTCTAAAATGCAAATTATATATTTATGCTAGAAATTGATGTGTTTACTATAATTTATTTCAAGGTGGGCTTTTTCATTTTGAACAATTTTCACAAAGTTGCATACCACTATTTATGTATGATGAGTTTGTATAGACCAATAAAAGCAAAGAAATTACAAGGTAAGATTGATGATAAATTGATGATACATTCCTAACTCATGCTGTTGTGCCTAGGTATTGCAGGACTGCCAACCAACTCATGATAATTACATATTGCAAACAGAGCTCTGTGGCAGGGGAAATAATTTTTTTGGGGTTCGTGTTACTTTCTCTGCACTTTATTGGCATGTTTGATTAATATCTCCTTTTTATGTTTTGAGCTCATAGGGCCTGATGGATCAGGAGGAACAAGGCTGGTTTTGACTCTTGTCATAAACACAACAATTTAATTATATAATCAGAGAATCTTAGAATGGTTTGGGTTGGAAGGGACCTTAAAGATCATCTCATTCCAACCCCCTGCCGTGTGCAGGGACACCTTCCACTATCCCAGGTTGCTCCAAGCCCCATCCAACCTGGCCTTGAACACTTCTAGGGATGGGGAGTCCACAACCTCTTGGGGCAACCTGTTCCAGTGTCTGACCACCCTCACAGTAAAGAATTTCCTCCTAATATCTGTCTAAATCTACCCTGTTTCAGTTCAGAGCCATTATCCCTTGTCCTATCACTACCTGCTCTTGTAGAAAGTCATTTCATTTTTTTACCACAAAAACGTGCAGTTCTTGTTTCTCTTTGCAAACCATTCTTGACCAAGCTCGTTACTTCCAGAAGAGACATCAGCCAGTGTTGTTTCTGTTAGTGAGAGAAGGAGGGGCTTTGAAGAGCACGGGGAAGGAGCTGTTAGACACTGTGACCGCAGGTTTCTGTTGGTCTCTGTTTTTACTGTTTCCTAGAGTTCAAAAGCAAGCGTGTCTTTCCGTTCTCTTACTGGATCTGAGTGTAGTTTCAATCCCAGAACGGTGGTGGTTTCTAGAGAGGAGTTTAGTCATTTTTGCTCTCTCGTTTTACACTCTTATGTCCTTAACCCAATTTAAATGGTCAAAGAACTCTGGGCCAGAGATTTTTGTTCGTTCAATTTGCACATGGTCCCCAGCACTACAGAGTCCCACGCCAATGAAAACATTAAGTGCATCTCTGATAGAAATGCTAAATAATTAATCACAAATCCCTAAATCATACAATGCAATGTAATTTCTTCTCCCAGATTTTCTTACACTGTTATTTATATCAGCACACAGTATCGATAAAAGAAATTTGTAATGAAGTCCCAGAGATGCTTTGATTTAATGTGGTTACAGAGACTATCATTGCAAGTGGGAACAAATAGCTCTAATGGATTTTCTAGTACCTTGTTTTCATCATCCATAATAGGCTTTCATCTGTGCTGGTCGGAACTGTAGGATGTCCGTGTGTTCTGCACCCAGACTTTAACAGATCTATATTTTATTGCCCTACAGTAAAAGTAATTGCAGGTTTTATAATGTCTGTGTACTGTTCCGACTGAAAGCAATCCATTTAGAGACTTCTGGAAAGTTGAGTTGTTTCAGTTACAAGTGCACGAGCTGACACGGGCTCCAGTCGTGCAGCCGGCCAGTTACCAGCCTCTTTTTAATGAGGGCACATTCCAGAGATCTAACTTTCTTTTCCTTTCCCTATACCAAAATAGAAGGCGGCTTTTGAACATGAGGGGTTTGAGCTGAAAGGATCCTGCCCCTGAGTTTCATCAGTTCAGAGGAAGTGCAGGAACGTGGAGGCCAGCACAGAAGATGCTGGCAGCTGGAAACGGCAGCAAGGGCAGGATGCCAGCGTGGCTGCTCACCCTCTTCCCAAATCAGACCCTTCGGCTGCAGCTCCCACTTGACAAAAATCAAGAATTGATTTTGAATCACTGTCTGACCTCAAATTAGCTTTCAAAAGCTGTGCAACCGTTCTTGGCAATCTCACCGTAGGAAAGCAGGAACTAAGGCAATCAGAGAACAGCAAAATCACTTCCTTCTTCCCTTTTTTTTTTCTTTTTTTTTCAGTTTGTTTTTTATTTTTGTGTTAAACGACAGGGTAATTATACTGTCTAGCTAGCATTGGAGGGTTCTGCCAAACATTCGTACCTACACAGCCCTCCACAGGGCTGCCTCCTGCCCCCATGGTAACAGCCAGCTCTGCAGCAAGAATCTGGCCCAAGGAGCAGGAGAAGGTGACAAGGGAATGTGGCTTTTTAAAGGCACAAATGCCATCTAAATGCCGGTTCTGCCATTTGCACCTCTCAAGACCAAGAATAACTCAGTCCGAATGTTAAAAGTGCCTTTTTCACTGTATGTGATGAATGGATTAATCCTGCTATTATCAGAATAATTAATCTTGCTTGACACTCCAGGCAAAAAATCCAATATGCTGGATTCCACAGATATGGCAGTGCCTCATAATATTTTGTTATTTTTTCAATGTATAATTAATAAGGAGAGCAGGGAATCCAGCAGAATCAGCCAGCACTAAAATAAGCAGAAAATGGAAAGTCAAGGTATCTGGAGTTGTCTCAGCTATTTCACTGACAGCATCAATTGAAAGGAAATTCCCCAACTGAGAGACAGACAAGATCCAGTTGCAACTGGCTACAACATAGATGCCACTTCCTAAACTACCTGAAACTACTTTTTGTCATGACATGAATGATTTCTCTCAATGATTAGTCTAATTTTAAACTGTCATTGTTTTCACAATATGCTCTTTGACTGGATTGCTCCAGACCTATCTACTGGAGAGGAAAGGGTAGCCAGCCTATGCCTTTGGCATTGTCAGTCTCCCAAAACCAGCCATTCAGCACAAAAACTTGTGCATGGCTAAGTGGGGAAAAAAATATTTAGTCTTATGGGTAAGAAATTAGAGAATCCTCGTACAAATCATGTCATTTTTTATTTTCAGAATGGCTCCCCAAAGACTTTCCTAGACTCAAACAATACATATCCTTCCTCCAGCTCTAGAAAACCACGTGAATCAAACAGGCATTTTCAAACACTGTATTTTTTGGCTTAAAAATTACCTCCCCTCCCAACACACCCACATTATATTTTTATGTGCTTTCTTCTCCCCCAGGTTAAGTACTCATTCTGAGGCTGCAGAGATGACCATACAATATTGGCTGCATGCTTGGTTCACCTCCTTACCTGGGAAAATAAGCAGTAACAACATGCTTGGAGCTCCTACGTGGACCAGCAGGGGCTGACGGATGCAACCTTCACTTGGCCTGGACACCATTGCCCTGCTGCAGCTCAGAACCTGCCCTGAGAGACAGAAAATCTGTTATTTCTATTTTCAGGGGGCAAAAGTGTCACTTCAGGTGATGCCCAAAGAGGCCAACCTAGAAACAGAGACTAGACAGGAGTAAGGGAATAAAGGTGGATATTTATTTGAAAGGCCTTCAGAGGCACACCCTGGGCAGGCCAAAGGCTACACCCAAGATGGACCCTGAGTCATGAGTTCTTCACATTTTTATAGCTTTGGTCCATTTGCATCTCAACCCAATTTCACCAATTAAACTTTAGCTAATGATGGAATTTCCCCTCAGCTTGCCCCCCTTCTCAAGATGCTGGGTTACACATTTTGGGCCTAGGCCGGGCTGGGTGTCCTTGGAGAGCAGCCTGGAGAGGCTTTGTTCTGTCTGTCTCAGCATGAGAGAGCAGCAGCTCCCAGGCTACAGGACACTGCAGAGTTACACACTGGGAATGCAGAATTTGAAAAATATAAAAGCTAAAACGTAAGGCATCACAGGAGTTGCTAAATGACATCTTCACTTTGCAACATCCCCAGCTGAACGTACCATGGAGCAGTTCTGTGTCACTCCAGGCTGCTCGTGAGGAACTGGTGTGCTGGTACACAGACCTGATCATGGGACTTTGGGGAATTAAGGAATGAGAAGAGTTTGCCTGAGTTTTTAATCAGAGAAGAAATCAATCCATGGGACAGATACTCAGCTGTGATCACTTGCCATGGCCTTACAACTTCAGCTGAACAGATTTATGCAGCAGCAGCAATGTCTGTCCCCATGAACACCTGCAGGAAGGTGGAAGGAAGAAACCACAGTCACAGGGAAAAACAATGTTTACTCAGAAGTTCTGTATGTTCTTGGATCAATGTGGAAGGATGTTACATTATTCAGAGATGTGAAAATGTACTCCTGACCCACAAATCAAATCTCCCCTCAGCCACCATGATGGTACTTAAGTCTTGATGGAGGTCTCATGGAAATATACAAAGCAGAATCACTGCTGCCCATTCAAAGCTTCCCTTTGACCAAACGCATTTTTCAGCCACAAGACCTATCAGACACCTGGCAGGGGTTAGACACTTAGATGTCATGATTAGAGGTGGTCTACTGGGAGGTGTCCCTGTTCCTCTTAGGGAAGCTGGACTAGATGATCTCTAAGGTCTCTTCCAACCTAAACCATTCTATGGTTTTTTGTATTGGGATTTTGTGGCAAGGTTTTTGGAAGCAGGAGGGCTACAGGGGTCTTCTGTGAGAAGGTGCTGGAAGCTTCCCGTATATCTGACCCCACACTGGAACAGGGGAAAGGTGTGAGGAATCCTCCCCCTGGGGAGGAAGGAGCAGCAGAGACAAGTGATGAACTGACTGCAGCCCCTATTCCGTGTCCCCTTGTGCTGCTGAGGGGTAGGAGGTGGAGAAATAGGGCTGAAGTCAAGCCCAGGAGGAAGGAAAGGGAGGGGGGGAAGGTATTTTAAGGTATGTTTTTTATATCTCATTATGCTACTCTGCTTTTATTGGTAATAAATTAATCTGATTTTCTCACATCAGGTCTGCTCTGCCCATGATGGTAATGGGTGAGTGCTCTCTCCCTGTCCTTATCTCACCCCATGAACCTTATGTTGTATTTTTTTTCCCCTGTCAAGCTGAGGATAGGGGTGATAGGGTGGCTTTGGTGGGCACCTGGTATGCAGCCAGAGTCAACCCACCAGAATTCATCAGACTTCTCCTAGAGGAAAATTTCATCAGCAGGGAGAGACAAACCAGACCCCCAGAGAGTGTCAGTCACCCATGGAGCCAAACCAAAGGTTCTGGAGCTCTTGATCTAACTGAGCTCGAGCTCTGCAGCAAAGAGATTGGAAATTTCTGGAACCTTTATTTTAATGTGATCTCTTTGGGCAATCCAGTGCTTTCCCAAAGCTGGATTCTGAAAATCCTCTCTGGAGCAGTGGACATGTTGTCTGAGCCAGCTTGTTCTGAGGCCCAGCACACTCTCAATCCTGCCATGAAGCAGTTTCCAAAAGTGTGGTGCCAGAGAAGGGCAGGACTGGGAGCACAACCAGCAGCCACAGAACCAGCAGCAAGGTTCTTCAGCAGCAAGCACCATGAGATGCAAGCCCAGGTTTGCTACTACCCTATTTGAATCACTCTGCAAACATTTTTTCTTTCAATTGTTTCATCACCTCAAAACCTTTGCTTCTGTTTGATTCACGAATATGGTGTAAAGTTTATGTTTGTTTTCTTTAAGGAGCCTTTTACAAGCTAGAAATCCTATCTTTTCAGCTGAGGCAATTGCAGACTAACCCAACTACTGATGGCTACAACACTATCTTATTTTTCTGTGCTCATTTTAGTGTCTCTAGCTGGTATTTCTCATTGTGCTGTTCAATTTATAACAGGACTACCCTTCAGCATATTTGTGTACAGGGCTAACCACAATAGGGTCCTGTTTGATAATTGTGTTGAGGTAATACCCAAGGCTCTCAGCAAGAAATAATAATAAACGACATGACACAACTGTGCTGAGTCACACCTTTTTAAAGCCCAGCTCTTTTTGAGGGACACAAGAGCATAGATAAAAACAGCCCCAGGCGGCAAAGAGCCCCTTCTGAACAGCTCCTGGTAACTCATTCAACTCAGTGGTCATAAACAACAATAGCACAGCTGTTAGATAAATGGGATGCTTACAACTGCACACAGAAAACCTAAAAATTTCAGCAACAAACCCATTAGCTTTTACTACATGAGTGGTACAGGACCTGCTGTTTCAGTAGTGCTCTGCTGGGTCACATAAAACCTGTAGAGAAAACACAGAGAAGTCTGGCACCCATCCATTCCTCCATCTGTCTGAGGGCAGCTGGGAAACTGCCCCAACCCGTCCTCAGACTCAGAGATTCTCTAACGTGGCAGCCACTGCCAGGGTATCAGAACAGTGACCAACACGTTCACAAGCCTCAGTTTGCAGTGAATGCCCTTTATCATCTCTCGTTAACACTTAAAATAAAAGCTCCATTTTTTGCAGCTGTTTCAATCAGCCCCACTCCTGGGATGTATATTTTCAAAACAGCAAAATCACAGACATTCAGCACCTCTTCTGGATCATCTCACCATCCTATGACCATATCCAGCACAATCCTCTTCACCAGAAATTTTAAAACTATTTTCTACCACATCCTATTAACATCTGTAACCCACGGCTCCGTACACGACAGTGGAGAGCACATTCTGAAAAATACATGATGTATATTAAAGGCACAAGAGCAGGGACACATCAGAACACAAGGCAAAGACATCATGAGCCAGGCTCTGGTTTTTTTTTCCTAGGGGTTTTTTTGGGTAAGGTGTTTTCCTTTTTTTTCCCCCTGCACTACATAGTCCTCCCAATTTGTTATGACTCTATAAAAACAATAACCAAGGATGAAGGAATTAGACTGAGTCCTTCCACTTAGTTAATTTCCATGATCTAATATTTCCCTCATGTTCCAACATAACACTGTGCTCTGCTGACGACATCAGGGCTGAGGAAGTCTCTTAGAAGTCGGATTCAATTCAAGGGCAAGGCAGACCAGAGACCACTTAGTTCCCCAGACAAAGTATTGGTTTAGTGTGCTTGTAGGTGAGCCAGAAGCTGTAATGAAAATACTTAGGAAACCAAGTCCCCTTGGATAAAGAAGATCAATAATGTTCTCAGCGAAGTTGAAAATGATTCAGAACACGGTGTCTCACCAACTTGTACTGTAATGTTTTACCGTAGTTTCTGTGGATCTCGTTTTTTGGCAATATCTTGGAACAGCAATCAATACTTGCCCAGGGTATGCCTCCCCTCCCATTTATTCTGCTTTCCAGCCCGTGGCAACAGCAATTGTTTAAGGACACCTTAGCATTGATATGTTGCTAATGATGAGTATTTACTGTATATGTAACAAGGATCAAGACCCTTCCATGCTGGATACTACAGAAGAGAAGATCCCCAGATACTCGCTGCTGGAGCATCTGAGGAAATTCTGCATTAAAAAAACAGCACTGGAAAATCATCAGTGGGCCTCCTACCCTTTCATCCAGCAAATAAAAATGTTACCACAAAGACAGTAGACACTAAAAAGGAATGGACTGTCTATCGAGGGGACTGAGCTTGTATGTAGGAAGGAAGAGAAGGAATTATTTTAACAATATGGGAATTAGGGTTTTGTGGCAGCAAAGTAAAAAAAAGTTGGGTTTGTGGGACTGATTCCTGGTATGTGCTACTTTTGTTTGTCTGTTGGTCTGTATTTTAGGTTTGCCAGAAATGTCAAAGTGTGAGATGGAAGATTTTGGTTTATGTCCATGTATTATGAAGGAAGTACAGCAAAGCAATCCATCAATCCAGTAGCTGGTGTTTAATCTCCTTTCTTCCTTAGACCTGCTTCTCCTGCTCTTCCAAGAGGATGCGAACTGTCTCATTCCCAGCAAGTATAACAAACCCTCAACTTCACAAACAAAAAGTCTTACTGAGCCTTTGGGAAATGCTCTGAACAACGCTGTCCATCTCCTCCTGCGGCAAAACATTGCAGCAGAGACAGTGCTGATGGAAATGAGTGGCAGAGGAATATTGCAAAATACATGTGACTGCAGAGCCAGTTTGTCTGAGGGAGCTGAACACAAGGACGTGTTGGGAAAAGCCCTACAAACTGCTGGATGGGATGGCATTACTGAATACTGAGCAGCAGCAAGAATACAGCATACATAGCAAGGGGAAAACAAATGTATCACTTGAAATAATTGAGCCAAGTTATACATTCAGTGCTTTTAGGTAACTGCTAGACATGAGTAAGGAGCAATATTATCCTTGTGCCCAGAACCAGCTCAAGTTTTTGGCTTCCAGATCCTTCTTCACAGAGTTGTCAAAAGAACTTTCTTCTAAGCAAACTCTGGACATTGCCTACACTTGATTTCTTGACCCCAGGTTTCCCGTCTCAGTAGTTCAACTGCACCAGCAGGAGCAGCACTGGCAGAGTGAGCATGGAAAAGGCCCCTGGGATGGTGATACCCTCACCAAACCACCACTTCCACCTGCTGGGAACAGAACAAGGCACCTACATTGCCACATCTGCACCGACAACCCTCAGCAGTCACACCCTGTGGGATTTCCTCTGGTTTATCACCTGATCTCCAGCCCACAGCCAAATGGAACCGCCGGGGTTACAGGTGAGGGAAGGAAAAGAGCTCTTTTTCTCCCTTTGCATCCCTCCTTCTTCCCTCCTCCCAGCCTCCTCCCTCACCTGAATCAATCCAAAGCTGCAGGAGCAGAATCACAAATTAAAGAGCAAAAAATAGGGAATATGGAAAAAGCTCGTCATAGAAAGGGGTTACTCATACCATCATGAGGAAGCAGGGTGATTATACACAATTTACACAGAGCGATAGAAACAATAGGATTACTCACACAATTTCAAACTCTAATGAAGTGCATCAGTTACACTCCCACAGCAACCTGGAGAAGGAAGGAGAGTAAAATCTGCTGGTGTAGCCTAATAAGGACTTTGTGAGAGAATCACAGTTAACATGTCCTACTTACGGTTTGCCACAAGCCTGCTGGGGACTGCACTCCGGGGTTTCTGTATGTGCTCAGCAGCCCAATGGAGAGAGAGAGGAAGCACAGGTGTGTGTATTTTTTGTATTTTTCCAGCCACCTCCTCTTCCAGTGTCATCCTTAACATAATCAGTTCAGGAGGTGCAGAGTAGGTAGAGCAAACGTAGGTACAAAACCAAAGGAGGAAGTTCACCAGCAGCTATTTTGAAACTTTGAATACACTTTGTATTTAATTTTAAATCACTGGTGGCACGCCAAAAAGAGGAACAGGACAGATCTTCTTGAGTGCAACTCTACAACCAGACCTCTTGAAAAGAGCAAGAGCTGGATTCATTTTGTGCCTATGACTGTGAAGGCAGTATCTGTAAATGAAATCAATGAAAGGAAACACACCCTCTTCAATTTGTAGATTTTCCACCTGAGACCACCTCATGGGAAAGTCCAAGCCTTCAGAATCTGTAATCCTTGATTTTGTGTGAGATCAAAAGAATTCAAAATTAATTATTCGCTTCATACTTACAAAAATCCTTCACTGCTGCTTCATATAATTTTGACCTTTGTATTATAATGTTGCCAAAATAAAAGATAAATCTAAACATAAGCGTAAAAATAAAACTTGAAGTGAGCATCATGCATCCTGAATGTATTGACATAAAGCAAAATTTTTCGTAAAGATGTTGCTGAAATAATTGTGTTCTGTGTTGAATCAGCACTTTCTAAGCCTCCATCCAGCTCAAGAATTTGTATGCTTTTTACATCTATTCCGTTTCAGCAGAAAAGCTTTGCCAATGTTTTTGATGGCACCATGATAACTTCTTCATTGCATTTGTGCTTAAAATTCCCTTTGCTTACATTGAAAAAATAATCACGTAGCTTAATTCTTTTTTTTTTCACTCCTTGCCACTAGAGCACCATCAGTTTCATAAGAAGCTTGGAGCTATTCACTTTGAATAATCTCAAGCAAAATTGTGCAGAAGACTCCTCAGTTTGCATTACCCCATCCCTGAGTGTCTGAGCTTTCCAAAGGCAAAACTGGAGCCCCGACATCAACCCAAACCTTTTGCAGCAGCCCGTTGGTGTTTCTGTTTATTATCACGCCTGATGTTACAATACACCCTCTCTTAAGAAAGGCAGTGTTTAATTGACCAAACAAGAGAAACAAATGCTTCCCCAAGGCATAAATTCCATGAACTGTTTGGATGTTTTCTATGAAGCTAACAAACACTTCTGTCAGTATTTGGAAGACTTAGACACTGGTTTTTGAATGGACTGAAGCAAAGAAGAGACAGCCTTAATAGGATTTTATCGTTTCAACAAGTTTAAAGACATTCCAGGGTAAATACTACTTGTTTTATAACATTGCTCATAAATAAATGAAGTTTTTAAGATTCACTTTATACTCTGATTAAAATTAATTTAAGTTAGTTATATTAATACAACTAGAATAACAGAAAAAAATATAGTTATATTCCAGGCTTACAGGGAAGAGTATCAGGCCTGTTCTTGAAACATTCTTTTTAATATATTTGTTTTTAATGTGTCCCTGCAATCAGACTACATGTGGAAACACTAAGTGCAGCTTTATGGACTTTTGGGGGCTCAGTGCAGCTGCAGGGATATAATCCACAGATGATCCAAACACAGGAAAAGAAACGGATTCAGTTTTTAATACCAGCATCATTTACGGACTTCATGCTGGTGTAGAGTAGATGAACACAAGACTACAGAGAGGACGACTAATTCTTGTTCTTTCCAAACAAATGAAAAACATTAAACCAGCATTTTCACTGCCAGAAAAAAAAAAGAAAAAGAAAAAAGAAACAACAAGGAAAAAAACTCCTCAACTTTCCATGGGTTTAACATTGAAAAAAACACTGACAAGCTGGAACTCAGGCTCCAAAGCCATTAAATTCTTGAGGATGTCTCAGCACTGTCCTTAGGATCAATGAATCAAAGGCATACCACTGTCTCACAGGCAAGTTCCCTGGTTTTTTGCCCCTTGCCCTTCCCCCTAAGAGGGAGCATTCCAGGAAGGATGTTGCCTTTTACATAGGAACATGATACAGTGAGCCTGGAAGGAAGAGATACCTGACTGGGACAGGTTTGGGCTACTCAAGAGCTGATGTTTTCCCCGTCGTATCTGAAACAATCTGTAAGTGCTCTGATGTGCATGATTGCCTGAAAACTGGATGCTTAATACACACAGTCGAAGTGTGAAGCACATACATGCAATTTCAGCTTGATCAAACCCAGGGAATAAAGTTCCTAACGCAGGAGTTACTTCAGATACTATTCAGACCATATCCAGAAAATAAATATGGAACAGCAATCCATGTTGCCCAATCTGTACAGTGCCAGACAGAGTTACTCCTAATGAATGGAGTTATTGTGAATCCTGATTTCCCTGGCATGATTTAATTATTTCCGTTTATCAATTGCTTTTAAGTTCCAAGATTTTAAAATGCCAAATTCTACCAAGGCATAGTTGTGGCATGAGGTTTAGTGGTACTCTTGGATACTTTGGACATCTTCAATGCAACCAGCTGTAATTATAGTTTTTAATAACATGGGACTGCTGTAATCCAGGCCTGTTGTGAACAGGTGACCATCTCCAGTTCAACCAAAGCACAAGACTTTGAACCTTTCCCTACTGCAAATATGTTCTATTTGCTTGAACTGCTGGTTGAGAAAAGAACTTTACTTCTTGATCTGTAGATGGGAATCTGCTAGAAAATCTGATAAGCCAGCTAGCCTTCATTTTGGAGAGGCTGCTGAGCATATTTCCTCAGAAGATGATCAGTTTAAGCAACATTCCTTTAAATTGCCTGGGTTTAAAGCCACAGACCTGAAAACTACATTATCTTCCTTGACTGCACTGTGAACTTCTCAGCTGTGCCTGAGTAACTTATATTTCTCAGTACTGCTCGTTTTTGACAGAGTGCTAGATAATACAGTCTTCTCACCTGGGTTTTGGTTTTGAACAAAATCAAAATTCGAGGTCAAGGTTTCCCCTCAACCTTTTTCAAATGCAGTTGAGTTCATGCTTCTACATAGATTCACCTTGAAGAAGAAAATGACCTTCAGAATTCTGAACAGAATTTGAAGGGTGAAAAACGACTCATATTAAAGGCAAGAAAACACTCCTATGCAACTCTATTAAGGAGTCAACTCATAATAAACATCCAGAACTTGGAAAATATAGGAAAAAAGCAATCTTGAACAATTAGGGTTTCCAATTATTGGTCACTAACTAGAAATTAGAAATGCTATTAAAATGCCACTTGGTTTTCCATGAAAGATTGGCACATTTAAAAAAAGAAATGCCTTTTATTTTGTATTAAGGATTATGACAGAATTGTATTATTTACTACCCCAACTATTCAGAAGTACAAATTGGATTTTAGGTATTAACAGGACCGCCAGAATATTACAAATTTTAGTTCAAAGGACTGTGTACCATAAAATTCAAAGCCAAAATTGCTTTGCTTATAATTTTCCTGTTCTAAAAGTATCAAGCAATCCGAATGAAGAAACCCAATCCTATGCAATCTGTATGACCAGCTGGCACAGGTATGCAAACAAATGTAGAACAGAAAGCAAAAGTTGATAATTTGAACCAAATGTAATTAATTACTGAATAATTAACCCTGATACTAATAGTATCAATACCAAGAGATTCTTCTGCTCTCTTTGTAACAGATTGTAAATTCTAGGGTTTTATAGGAGATGAGTTTGTGCCATATAGTTTGGAGTGTTCTCGAGGTCAGCATGTTTGGCTTCAGAGTTTTGCCATATGAAAACAAAAAAGCTTTGCAAAATTTGCAGTCTAATTCAATTTTGAGTTCAGATCACATCTTCCAGAGGCTCTGTGTGTTCGGATCTACCAAGTTTTTGGCTGTAATCTATATGCAATTAGAAAACAAGCAAGTGAAAAAACATTCTGTAACCTTGCAGCATGAGGTTTCCCAAAAGAGTTTCCAGGCTTTTAAGGGAAAATCCACTTCATCAATACAGCAAATCTTTTCAAAATCTTTTTTTTTCAAAGGATGAGAAAAGAAAGAGAGTGTTGCTGTGTCATGGACAGGATGTTGAACAAAGACGTTTTAGTGGTGATAGTGGTATACATCTCCCACCATATCTATTTAGTAGTTATGCTTAGGTAGCAATAAAAATGAAGGATGGATCATTATTGATTATGGGATGCAGGCCAGACTGGTGTCTGAGCAGCTGGAGTAACCTGAACTCTGTAGACTGCTGGATGCTCCTTTGTGGCACAGAGTACAAGCTACGAGTTTAATGGAAGGAGTTACTATAAATAACATCTCTTCTCCTTCATCTCAGGCTGAATAAGTGCAGCAAACCAGTACTATATCCACCTGGAAATGCTGATTGTGACAAGATAAATACTGCAAGTTACTTGAGGTATCTTTTTAAGAATTTGTAGTTCCAGCTTATTTGGCACTGACAAAATTTGACACACGCACACAAAAATGTTATAATTCACATCTGATTTTAATAGAAAGTAAGAGTCATTGAATCTACATTACATTCTTTCCCAAATGTTCTCTATATCTCTTTCCCTTGCATCAGGGAGATTTTACTTCTGTTGTTTTCAGATTCAAAGATACTCAATACAGTCTTGAGAAGTACCTGGCTTAATTTTGCTGTGTCATCTACTACACAAATCAGTTGGAAGTCACGTCTTCTTTGCTTAATTATAGTGTGTATGTATCGCTATCTGAAGACTTTTTAGGTCTATGAGCAAATTCTGACTGGGGCATCTGTGTGCTTATGAAGTTCCTTAAACACCAGGAGAGATATATAGGGAGAAATAGGTATTTCTCCAGAGAAATCTGTGTCTCAAATAATGTCAGTTTGTTTTTACACAATTTAAGCTGCATGTTAGCCAGAGTGTAGCCTACAGAAAATTATTCTGAAGTTTGGAAAAAAGGTTGTGATGTCATTTCTACACCCCGAAGTGTCTGGGAAAAATATATCTTCATGTCTCCCTTTTTCACCTGAGCATTGAGAATATAGAGGAGTTTTAAAAATCTCAGCAAAGGACCTGTTTATTAATAATACAGACTTCTTAGGCTTATGGAGAAAGTTACAGGCATTTAGTTAACTACAGCATTATAATTAAGCATCCAGAATATGAAAGCTGAAGTGCAGTGTTCATATAATTGTGCTACTGGCTTAAGACTTGATATTAATCCAAGATGTTTCACCTGCCAAGGGCCAAAAGCATATCTAAAGACGCATTTCAAATCTCATCCCACAGCAAGACACAAATAAATAATGTTTCTCATAAAGTCATATAAAGTGAAGCTGAACACCATGACTGGCTGCATGTTCCTTCCTTCACTCATACTTTAATTATGCAATCAATAATAAAATGTTTAAATCGATAATTTTGAAGCTGTGAGCACAAAGCCAACACCAGAGGAGGAGGTTTCTGCAGGCTGTGCAGTGCCAGAGATGCATTTTCATAATAGTTGTGTCCTGCATTGAGTGCATGAATTTATAGATCAGCACATCTTAAGAGAAAATCCACAGTATTTTCCCATGCACCAATATCCCTTTTCTATTCCTTTGGATTCAACTGCTTTTCTGTCTTGACTTGAATCCTTTTACAGGGCATGAACCTGCTCAAGGGAAAAAAAACTTCAAACTCCACAAAGATACTTCAGTCTAGAAATAATTCAGAGAGAGCTGGGCTCTCGAAGCTCTCCCAGCTCAGTGCTCTTCCCTTTCCCTATCCTAAAATGATTTCCACACACGCAGCTTTGAAATGACTTGTAAATGAAAGCAGTTGCAAAGGAGAGGGGCAGAGCCTGTACAAACTGAGCTGGGTGAGGACAGGTTGAAGCAAGGGGCTGAGAGGTCAGTCCCTGCCCCAGCAGCATCCCCGGGCTGGCTGCAGCCCCCGTGGTCCAGGTGAGGGGAGAGGCTGCAGCCCCCACACAGCTTTTCACCAGCCCTGATCCGAGGGAGCAGCTCCTTTGTCAACCACGACATGAGTCAGACTGCTGCTGAAGGAAATCATTTTGTTTACAGCAACGGGAAGGGAATTGCTAGGGCAATTAAAATAATTTCTTGTTTCATAATACAAGCCATACCAAGAATGCCTGTTGGCTGCATTTCAGTGTCAGGTGCCTAAAAAACAAACAAACAATCAAACAGGAAAAATAGGTTCTAATTTCACAGAGGATTGTTGGTAAAAAGCAATCTTTATTTTAATGCCTTCAAATCTTCCATGCTGCTGTGCCTGGCGGGCACCCAGTCCACACTCTTGTTCCCTGGAGGCAGTGGGTGGACCAGGATCCCCACAGGGGTCACTGTCCTTTGCTGCCTACCTGAGGCTTTGCCTGTTGCTGAAGGCTGTGAATTAGGGGGTGTGAGGGTATTTGTGAGGGAAAAGAGGAGAGTGAAACATGAACCTGTCCCCCACTTCTCCTTACCAAGGCAGTAGTTGGCAGGGAACTCTCAAACTTCTCGTGGACATGATGCTGCAGGTGTCCAGGGCCAGCCTGGCTCCAGTAAAGTGCATCCTTTTCAAGGTTGCTCCACGGATTTCACCACCAAACAGAAGATTTGCAATAATAGTGTCTCATGTAAGGCCTGACTGGCTCAAGAAGGGGAGATTTGTTTTGTTTTGTTTCAATTTTCTGAATTTTCCAACTGTGCGTCTGCATGGCAGAGCTGAAGCCCAAATACATTCCACCTGCTGATAGCACCTGCCAAGTCCAGAAAAAATACCGAAATACTGATATGATCCATCACAGTTAATATTTCTCAAGACCCAAATATTTACAGGGAACTTTCCAAGCAATTTTTTGGGAAGGAATAACAATCCTCCTTTCTCACGTACACACACAAATGTACAGCTCCGTGCAGCAATTCTGAAGAGCCACATTAAATAATGTATGTGCTGCTCGTGGACATTTTGCAGCAGGGAGAAGTGAAACCCACAGTATTACATATTTCATTATTTGTTCAGCACTATTGCTTGTTAACTGTTTAGAGAAGTAAAGCAATCTCCCCCAAAACTCTTTGATGCATCCAGGGTTGAATTTCTGGAGAAATATAATATCTTTTGGGGTGGAGTGGCATAGCAGGAGGATACCTTCATCCTGGCAGATTCCTAAACTGAACAGATCTGATTCATCTGCAATTCTGAGTAAACAGACAGGTAGGTTTTGTTGTGGTTGTTTTAAGGAAATGATAACAACTGATAGAGGTGCTGATAATTAACATTTATCAGTTGCAGAGGATTGTGATGGATTCTCTACCACTGAAAAGACTTAAATCACAACTAGATTTTCTTTTCCCCTACTGATTCATTGCAATTCAAACAAGAATCTATTCACAGCCTTCAGACATATGTTACTACAGGAATCCTAAACAGATTACCACAATGGCCTTTTGCTATGATTGTTTGTATCATCAAGACTTCATAGGGAAAGACAGCCCTGCCACGGGCACAAAGTCAGAAGCAAAGGCTGGTCTGTGTCTAAAGGGATTTTGAGTGTCAGACTGAAATAAGGAACAACAGAAAGATACAGGAAAACAGAACAAACCGAACTACACAACAACACCAGGACAAAATTCTGAATCTGTAGATGTTTTTAAGACACTGCCAACCTCTGAAGGTTCGGGAAGTTTCAAATACTTTGTGAATACAATACATCAATATTAACTTCCCAATGTTTTCTTTCGGGGGGGGGAAAAGTTACTATTATACAGTAACTTTCCAATTCAGTTCAGTCTGGCTGTACCAACCAAACATTTCAGACAGCAGCAGCTGCAGAACTTCTGTTTTCTTTTGAACCAAGACAGACTGACACCAGAATTGTGTTAGATCTCACAGCCTAGGTAGGGCCAGGTCTGGACAACACTTGGAACAAATATCCATGGTCCCTTTGGTCTTCTCAGGGAATCCATATCCTTCTTGATTTCTTTACAAGAAGACTTTAGCCGTGGTGAAAGACTGCTAACAACTACCCATACATGCATTTCTTGTGTCCTGTCAGGTTAATTATCAAAAAATCCCACAATATCCCTACTAATCTGCAGAATATGTTTTTTATCTGTTCTAAAGAAGATGAAATTAAATTAGATGTTAGCTTATGTTCTCAGATGTAAATTATGTAGCAGGATTTCAATTTAACTACCAAAATATTAGATATAACTGAATCCAAATAAAATAAAATAGTTTAAATGAAACATATCCCCCAGTATTATTTTTTATTTATAAATCATTATGCAACTATGAATCCCTGAAACTAGTTTTAATTGATAAATATTGCATAAGATCTGTCTTAAATCTGTTTTTTAGAGATGATTTGCATTTTAAAATGGACTCTACAGTGTGGCTTATTTATAATAAATATTTAAGCAGACATATATCTTCAAGAATTAAATATCGTTAATGGTAATTGAAAGGACACAGCTTGTGAAATGTATTTGGAAATCTTTTCCATATGGTAAAAACATCAGGCAGAGGAAAGAGGGTGATCATAGCCAGCCTAGAACACTGCAGCCTGAATTCCCAGTATTTTATCAAGAAGGTTGGTCACATTAAGGTATTTAGTTAGGTTTTTTGGAGATCAGTACTGCACCTGTTACCCTGCAACTGGGGCAAACCCAAGGAGTTTCCCCAGACCTCACATCCAGCTCCCCACCTGTTAAAGAACAACTGGAGGTGTTTGTTCCTGCACCTCTGGGTCTTGCAGGTGCAGCTCTAACCCAGGAAAGCCTGGATTTTCCTATTTGACAATGTGGATGTGTTTAGGGAGAAGTTAACTTGTTAAAAGACACCCATAGCTCTTGTTCCAGGCTTGGAAAGCATTTGGGGATCATTTAATTCATCCCTTTATTTCCCATTGCAGATCTGACTGTTTCTAAGGGCTGTTGGAGCCCTATGGCCTTTTGTAGCTGTCTGAGTACAAATTCTCTTCATAATAAAAGAGGCAATTAACAAATTGGAAAGGAAATATTCCATCATGGGAAATATAATTCTACATGTATATTACAGAAAAAAAAAAAGGAACAGAAATCTGATCTTGACTGTGGTCACCTAAGTTAATAATACTATTTCCATACATAGCACTAATTACTTGCTTCATATAGTTGCTGGATTGATGCCTACAACCAAAGGAAAGATTTAAATTGAAAGGAGTGGTGGAAAGAAAAAATAGTAGAGGGAAAAGACACACTGTGTATTCTTTCCTCAAATATTTATTTCTTTCCTTCATTTCTTCTTCCCTTTTTCTTTCACTCATTCTGTATTTAGATTTTCCTCCTTACACTCACCAATCGAATCCACTATTTTTGTAATTCTTCTCTTTAAAGTATGTAATTTTCTTTCTATTTACACCCAACAACTGGAACAAGAAGGAGAAAAAAAGGTTTCTTTGCCTCAAAGGGCAGCATTGCTGTGAGGAAATAACTGTGTAAAAAAGAAATCCTCTCACGGAACAAAATTAATGCTCTTTGCACAAGGGGACATTCAAGTTATTTTTTTGGAGAGTAATATACTGCTTCACTGAGTGTTTGCAGGAAAGAGCTGGTGTGGCTGAAGGAGCAGGAGCAGACCTTTGCTTCATCTTGTGGCTCATTAGCAGGGCCACGTGTCCGGCCTCATGGGGTGACACTGGCTGCTGACCGTGGGAAGGGCACTGACAGTGCCACCACCACATGGGGCAGATGGAGTGGCAGGACCAGAGAAGATCACAAAATCACAGGTTCACAGAATATGCTGAGTTGGAAGGGAGCCACAAGAATCATCAAGTTGAACTCCTGGCCCAGCACCATCCCCAAGACTCCCACCATGTGCCTGAGAGCCTTGACCAAACGCTTCTTGAGCTCTGTCAGGCTGGTGCTGTGACCA
>VWZT01015731.1:460824-563946 GCA_013397055.1 Pachycephala philippinensis
GCTGGTGATGCTGTGCCTGATGCCCTCAGGACAGGGATGTCCCTCCGGGCTGCCAGGGCACTGCTGACTCACATTTGACTGGCCATCGACCAGGACCCCTTTCCATGGCACTGCCCTCCAGCCTCTCATTCCCTATTTGTACAATTCTGGACTGGACACGGCTCCTGCTGGTGGTGGCCAAGAAGGGACCCAGGGGATGGGGGGACTGAGCAACTTCCAAGTCACATCACATGGCATGAGATGGCTTGATGTCACCAGAGATGTGATCCCTTTCCTCTGAGGGGTGAAGGATGCAGACGATGGACCTCAACACCAATCTTCAATCCCTGGTCTGATTTAATCTGTGTTTACTGCCTGTGATGACAGACAGGATGCAAAATCTCAACTTCCCTCGGAGACTATGATAAAACTGAAAGGTCTGGCAGGCAGTCACGCTGCATTTTAACTGGTAAACCAAAACTCTTTATATAGAAACCATTAGAACCATAAACATGAAACTACACAGCACTGTTTTTACAGTCACCTTTCAGAGGGAGCAACAATCTAAAGTTAAACCTTTTTGTAAGGAGGAGTTTTATGACTCCCGGACTTCAGTCTGTTTAGTTTATCCCCAGAAAGGTAAAAAAAGGATCTGAACATGGTCTGTAAATACCTCTGATAGCAAAGGGCTTTTTAAACTAATGGAATAGGGTAGAGCAAGATCCAACATCTGGCAACTATGCTAACTGCATTCAGGAGCAAAGGCATGCACTCCTAACAGCCAAGATCTCCAACCAAATCACTTGCTCAAGGGTACACTGGATTCCTTCTCAGGTGAAGCCTTGAAACTGAACCTGTGTACCCTACCAAGGGTTAGAGGCTCAACAGAGAAACCAGTTTGATAAAAATCTATGGCTTTTGTCAGGCAAGATGATCCTAAATAGTCCTTTCTGGCATTAAAATTATATGCGTTCAATTATTCCATAAAGGGAGGAGAATTTAATTTAGAAGTTCTTCAATGAAGTGTCTCTCTTTTACTCTCTCTCTCAAAACATGCCTGTTCAGGAAGAAAGGTGATATGGCCACAGTGGATTTACTGTTCACTAGGTGCAAATTCCTATTCTTCTGTTCTCCAGAACACATAGTAGCTGTTGAGGCTCTACACTTTTACCAGAATATTCAATTCAGAGAAAAAAAAATTTGAAAGAAAAATTATGAATACATGTGAAAATTTTTGATATTGGATAAAAAGAGCTCAGGTCAACATTAAAGTGTTCACTTTCTCTGTCCTCTCACAAAAATATTCACTGACTTTTGAGGTCGCGTGCAAACATCTGTGGCCTGATCCTCAAGCTCTAATAGACAAATTCCACAATTCATGTGGAAAAGTAATTCCTGAGATATTTCAAACTCCTGCGAGTACTCTGAAAAGTCCTGGAACTGAAACTGTTTTCAAAGCCTGCCATTAGAAATCATCACATTTTCTTAATGACAGAGATGCAGTGCCAAATATGGATCAATTTTTCTCCAGGTTGCTATGACTTCTAGCAACTCCATAAGCAACCATGCACTATCTTTTTCAATATCTTAGGTTTGTGTGCTGGGTTCTTTGTGCAATAGGCTCCCGTGCTCTGGGAGAGTCCAACACTATCAGTATCTCACATACCAGTTACGTGGGTGTTGTGGTAAATGGTTTACACTAGAATTAATCATCTATAAAGATATCTAGGTTGTATTACACAGATAACAGCAGCCTTACAGCAGTGATATCCCTACATCATTATGACAGGTTAATTCAGAAAACAGATGAAATTTCTCAGTCAGGATTACAAGAAGCTTCTGTAAGTGTGACCAGCACAGAGATATGTGGATTGACAGCCTGAAAAGCATGGCACATAAACAAAATCTGCCTTTTCCTGCTCTTCTTCATCATCCTTTTGCTGCTTTAGGATCTGACTTCTTGGGGAATGGATAAAAATTTCAGTGACACCCCTGTGGATAGGAGGACGCTAAACAAGTGTATGCACTTTACAAGCTGCAATCCTCCACACGGCAAGGAATTCCACTGCAGCCATTTTCAATTTTGCAAGCTGCTCTTCCTTCAGGTGTAGCTGGGGAGGACAGAAACCCATGTGCCCAAGAAGCTTTCTCCCAAAGAGAACTCATTCAGTGAGCAGCCCATACACCTGGTTACGGCGTTTCAGGCAGCCCAAGCCCACAGTTTATTCCACTTTGGACTGCAAATTGTGAAAACCAGAGTCAGCAATCCGAGCAGCAGCTCAGCACTAAGCCTCACGTTCACCATCCTCCAGAATGGAGTGCTAATTATTCATAGGGAATAATAGCTTTCACATGAAGTAATACATTGACTGTCCTCCAAAATCTAGCTTGGAATTTAAGAGATTATGAACAGTGCCAACAAAACTACTGCAGGGCAAAACAACCCTGAACCTTCAAGTTTAGACAAGAGCTTTACTATAAACAAACAAAAGTGTGATATTGTTAAAATTGGTCTTTGAAATTGTCAGTGGGCGATCCACTTTTTTTTTTTATTTTTTCATGTAACCCTTCAAACAGGAGGGGAACTTTTACCTTCATATGGCAAAGTTAACTTCCAAACATTACCCAGGGAGCATTTCATAAAACATGTTGTGATATACACTCTCTTTTGCAGAGATATCGAAACAATCACTGCAAGCTCTTTTCTGTAATTACCACTTAAGACTTAAGGATGTCCTCAAGGCCGAAGAGATTTGGCTACAGGGAACTCAGAATTTCATTCCATCTTTCACTGGGTTGCCTTTGAACAAACCATTCCTTTGGTCACTGAAGCCAAGCTTTCACTTTTTGAAGACAAATAATCTTAACATAGAGGGTATTCTTCTCCCATGCTCTCTATAGCAGGAAGGAACAATTAAAGAACCTTAAGGAGCGCTTTGTTTATACCAAAAAGCTCATGAAAATTCTCTTTGCACAAGTC
Organism: Pachycephala philippinensis; assembly: GCA_013397055.1. Classification (NCBI taxonomy): domain Eukaryota; kingdom Metazoa; phylum Chordata; class Aves; order Passeriformes; genus Pachycephala; species Pachycephala philippinensis. Next base: position 463,784 of record VWZT01015731.1, read on the forward strand.
TTCCATGTAGGAAACACCTGATGCTGATAGCTGAGATTCTGAAGCACCTGGTAATACAGCTGCCAAAACAAAATGCAGAATATAAATATATCTTTTATATTTTTTTAAGGTACAGAGGTTGCTGAATTTCCTGGTTGTGTATAGCTGAAAATCAGACTGAGAAAGGAACACAACAACTTTTGAACCTTCATGTGATCTTCTGTTTTGCACTCAAGAAATTGTGAGAAGTTCAGAGATGCTCACACAATCACAATGAGTAGCAATCAGCACTCAGTTCCTTTGAAAATACAAACTTTCCTGTGGCACTGCTGTGTCTCACTGACTCAGATTGTCTCAGCTATGGGCATCTGCAAATAACAAGCAAGTGAAATGATGCTGCAGTCTGGAAAACATCACCTCCTTGTCACAGAAGGATGCTCCAAGGTGCCATCATCTCCAGTTTCAGGTGGTTTTCTCATGAAGTTGCAGTCAATTTTAAGTTCTAAGATGCTGAACTTGGCAGTTATGACTCATAGTTAGGCTACAATATTTGACTGCTTCAAAATAAATGTGCTTTAGCTATTTTGCCTTGAGATTACTCAGAAATTTCTTCAGTAGAAACAGTAGCTTCACTTTTTCACTTCATCTCTTACAAGAAGTAAGACATTTTTCAAGCCTCACTGGTTTCAAGTTAAGATCAAGACAAGCAAATCACAAAATAAGTGGCTCAATGCTGCAAAGATTCATGTATTTCATTGCACACATGGAGGCTGTTCCACTGACATCCACAAAACTGCATCACTGCACATGTAATGCTTTTGTAGGAGAGGGAGGCACAAGGAATTTGATTTCCAAAGGAGTTCAATGCACGTAGCTTTCACTGACTCAAATATCTCTGTCCATGGGGCTACTTGTGTAGGTACCAGTCTGAAAATCTGAAAGTCTTGAGCCAAAGAGTTAATTTTAAGTCAAAGCTGTGATTTTGCATGAAAGCTACGCCTTAATACACCGACCTGAAAAGGCAGAATTCTACATAACCATCAGTGGAAGGATGCTTGGATTCAGGCCCCCAGATGATATAAAATGTGAGTACTTTACTAGACACTGAAACTACAGCCTTGCAGAAAAAGGTGTGGGGAGTTCTTCTGTTTCTAAAAACACAGTAGTAATAATAATAATAATAATAGTAATAATAATAATAGTCAAAAGATCTCTCTCAGCAATAGGACAAAGCTTTCCAAATAAAGAGCAGTTTACCTACAGAAACCTGCAGGTCAGCTGGTGCCTGTTGCTGTAAGGTGTGTTACCAGGGAAGAGACAAGGCCTGATTCCAGCCTCAGGATACAGAAGAATGTCAGGGGATGACCAAAACCTGTCAGATTTCCCTGGTATTCAGAGTATGTGGATCAGTCTGATACCATACCAGGAGCAACATGTCATTATTGCAGCTCAGAAAAATAGAGAAGAAAAAATAGGGAGCTAGAACCTGATGGTTGGAAAGGAGCAATTCCACATGACATTTTTCTTTTGAAAGAATATTAGCAAGCAATTTGTTTCACTTGTTTTCTTTAACCCTGAGTTTTTCTAAAGGAAGAAATCTGTCTCTCCATGCCTACTCAAAAAGCATGTAGGACTTCTCAGGGAAGCAGGACCTACATGTTGTATGCATCCTGAGTTTGCCTGGCATTCCTAGATACCCTGAAATGAGAATGAATTTATCAGTTTCACTGCATATTTTAAGAAGTATCATGAAACACTTTTATATCATCTTAACTTACTTGTGAAGTAGCTTATGGGAAAGTCTTTTAGGCGGAACACCTAATTTCCAGATACCCATGTCCAAAATTTCTCTACTCTTCAGTGACTGCAAGTGTAATTTTTTTCTTTATGGATGTCCAAACCTTTTCAATTTTCCACAACTATTCATGTGTATACATCACTCAAGAGCATATATGAACCTTCTTTACTTATTCACCTTTTCCTGAACCCTAGGAATACTTTGTGGACCATGAAGCATTCATTGACAAAATTCTGAAAACTGTGGCACTAGAGGAAAGAGTCACAGCTTAAGAAACCTTCAATTAAAAAAGTGATAAAGACATTTTTTCAGGAATTAAAGTGGAAATTTTCCACATTCAAGTTTTGTGGTTTAAGAAAATTTCCTTCTTCTTTATTATTTATGTTAATTGGCACCTACCTTCCTACTGACAGTAGCAAAGTCAAAGAGATGATGAATTCTTCTCCTTTTTAATGTAAGGGTTAAGAACAACCAATGTCCTGAGAATTTCAACAGCTCAAAACTGGACTTACCACACCATTGTCTCATCTACTTTCATCACCAGAATCCCGCTAATTAAGAAAATCCTCCCTTGGGAGAGCAACACAGATAAATACAAAGTGACTTTTCACAGACAAGGAAATGATCAGCCTCTCTGAACTCCTCACTTGGCTTTGGAAGGCAGAAACCAATCAGTGGTGGATAACTTTCGGGTTTTCCCATGATGGTGGAAATGGGCAAACAAACAACAGGTTACATTTTTGCCCTCTGGTCTTACTTGGTGCGTCTCATCAGGAAAATATCTAAAACCTACAACTGCATTTTTAAAGGCCCACTGCCTCATTGAGCATTTGGAAGGGGAAAGCAGTGTGTAACAGACTGCTACCATGTTGGATATGCACTGTTAAAGAAACACTGTGTTGTCTTTTTCTTTTTCTTTTTCTTTTTCTTTTTCTTTTTCTTTTTCTTTTTCTTTTTCTTTTTCTTTTTCTTTTTCTTTTTCTTTTTCTTTTTCTTTTTCTTTTTCTTTTTCTTTTTCTTTTTCTTTTTCTTTTTCTTTTTCTTTTTCTTTTTCTTTTTCTTTTNTCCTAATCCATTTTGCAAGATCACCACTGGTGGCTGTGGAAAATGACTCCAAGATCATTAGCAAATTATTAGGACATCCTAAATGGAATAGTCTGAGCAACCAGCTCTTCCCCTTCCCTTCTTCATGAGATGTTTGTATACACACAATATCAGAAGGACAGTCAAAGCACTGTAACCAAAATTATCTCCAACATATACAACAGATGTATTCTCCTATTAAAAAAAAAAATCAAAATAGAACCTTTCATAATTATTTCACCTTGAAAAAGTAACCGAAATGATACATTATTATAGGATATATCCTTTCTTGGTCATAACTGTAATATAGATTTTCAGAATTCAATCTTTAAAAAGAAAAAGTTGTGTATTATATTTTACTGTTACATCATTCTACTTTTTGGTATATTTTTAATCTTGGCTGTTTATGAGTGTTTTGCAGGCCAAATGAAATTTTAAAATGAGCATTGAAATTTTTAAAAATACCATTTTTCAGAATGTTGGTTTGTAGGAAATTGTGGAACGAAAAGTTTTCAATTACTGGTTTTTCTGTGGAATTGCAATGCAATTCCAAGTTTGGACAAGCATACCTGCTTCATCTGGGAAGGAGAGACTGATGCTATCAGGGATCCCTGGTAAACTGAGTTGGCTTTGAACTGATGACATAGTAATGAAGGTTTTAAATTCCTAAGCCATCCAACTGTCTATTAACAGCTTTTTAAACTTACTGCATACACACTGATACCGATCTGCTTATTACTGCAGAAATTCTAAACATAAACATTATTATGAAATCTTGTTTTAGCCACCAAGAACAGAGAGAGAATGAAATACTAGACAGCTTTTCTTTGTCTTTTATTCCACGTGTGAGATTGGAGTTAGACATAACAGCCCTGTAACCCGCTCTGGGAGAAAAATAAGCCCTTATAAGACAAAATGGCCAGCATTATTCAAACAATTTGGCCTGAAAGGGCTTAGGAAAAGGTAGGTGCAACAGAGAGAGGGAGAGATATCGCAGCTGAGGAATATAAAGTACAGAAAAGTGTGGCAAGGACACAGATGTGTGCTTTTGTCAAGAAATGGTTTCTTCTTTAGAAGGTTAATTAATGGGATAATGCTTTTATACGCTTTATGCATGTTGGCTCCATCAGCCAGAAAAGGGTTGCCCAAATGGACAACCCCTTCATACTGTGGGAAAGAAGGCAAACCCCTCTGACTATAAGCAGTTTTGCACCATTAGGTGTTCCTTTTGGGCTCTTCTTCCTACTTTGTCTGAAGCAAAGCACAATTACACCGTCTGTGTGGAACACATGCCCACTTCCCCTGGTTTGTTCAGACCGCTAAATGTGGCTGCTTCCCCTCTTTCAGGTTTTGTCTCTGGACTGATTGTGCTCTGCAGCCTGATTTCCACTTGAATCCACTCAGGACTAGGATGCTGAAACATGATTGTTTCCACTCTTGGAGGCTGCTGGGTTTAGTGCCACACACTGCCTTAATGAGCTTCACCCCGAGCACGCGACCCAGCTGGCAGTGAAAAACAGGAAGCATTTTGGCACACATTTTCCCTTTGTGGGGTGAGAGAGGAAGCAGACGCGAGCCCTGGCTAACAGTGACACAATTAAAATGGAAACAGAGGGCTGCCTTACCCTCAGTGCAGCACGAGATGAACCCTAGGTCACCCCTTTAGGCTGCGTCCCTGGCAAGACCCCTGGGTTGGATTGGAGATGTGTGAGGAACATCCACGTTAAAACTCTCATGCAAGTGGTCTCCAGGGGCCTGAGCCAGCAAAGTCAAGGGGAAGTCCACTTCCCCATTCCCACAAAATCTGGATCAAGCCCTATCTCGTCCCTTCTAGTGAGCATGGAACTTTTTACTAATTGGTTAGGAAAGTTAGGTGAAGATCGCTGCTGTATTTGGTGCACCAAGAGTCTTCTAACACTTAGAGCATTAAAGAAATAGTGGCATCTATATTTACATTGAGGCACCTGTACTGTGTAATTTACAAGTGCAGATATTCTGGACATGACAAAACAAGGTGTTTTTTGGTGGTAACTTCCCTAAGTGGTCCCATTTCAGCTGTTGACAAACATAAGATTTCATTCTCCCAGCTGTCTTGGTACTTCCCAAGTCCTTCTCATAGCTGTGAGAGCCCTTATTGTTAATTCATGTTCATCCTTACTTCATTTCTTCGTTTGGGTATTCTGTAATAGCAGCAAGCTTAGAGGAGGGGGTGGAGGGGTGGGGAAAACACCTTCTTTTCTTTCACTGGTAAATAAAATTCAAAGCAACTTGGAAGCTGTGTAGTTCTAAGGAAAAATATGATCCCATTCCACACCCTGGGACATTTTTTCTTAATGTAAACTTAGCAGAGGTGCATGAGAGAACGTTTTAGCATGAAAGCATTAATCCATGTTTCATTATGTTTGTCAGAACAGGATTCGTGAGGATAAAATCTGGGCTGAGCAGGAGCATTTTCCTGTAACTCAAGTACGACATTTCTGAAAGATGGCAAGGTGAAATTTGTATCATTTTCATTAAAAGCCAAATCCTACAGTCCTTACTAGTGGCCAAACAAAATTTCTGAGCCAGTGCTACAGGGACCCTTAGAAAAGACAGCAAAATGCAAACTGATATTGGTGTTCAGCACAGTCAGGATGTCATCTCTTTCTTTTTCAAAAGGGATACACTTTTTGTCACCACGTCATGGACAGTGCCTGCCTAAAGTGGTGTCATTCCTGTAGCCAATTATTCCCACTTAGTGAGCAGAATCTGCATAATGAGATGTGATGGCTTTTCCTGAGATGCAGAGGAAGAAGTAATTAAAAAAATCCCACTGGGTAATGCTCATCAGCTTCTACACATTTTTCGGATGAACTGCTAAATTTTGTGGAAAACTTCACCCCCCTCATCCCAGTGGTCAGCCTTCATCTGCTCTACATGCAAGGGCTGAACACTCATCAAGAACTGTTTAGTGCTTTCTCAGTGTAAATAAAAGAAAAAAGCATTTTTTACAGTAAAGGCCTTTGTCATCTGTAGAACTCCAAGTAATTTACAAAGAAGTCAATATCTCCATCTTGCAGACAGGAAAGTAGAAGATCAAGGATGACCTGGTCAACCCATGGTCATGAAGAAACAAAGCCTGGAGAGCCCTAAAATCTTGACCCCTAAAATAGGGACTGCATTCACAAACCCAAATGCAGAAGGGACATTTTAGGGAATCAAATCCAGCTGTGCTTTCAATATCGCAGCAACAATCTCCTTAAAAAGAGAATTACTGATTGATACAAAATCAGACAGCTGGATGAATGGTGGAAAGATGACACTTGATCACCTTAAATGGAAAATACAAGCAATGTAGTCAGTCTGCTCATAAGTCATTCACAGGTATGAGTCTATACAAGCCAGTTTTGCAAGAGTTTGTAGATCTTTTTTATGATTGTGTTTCAGCTTCAAATCTTATTGGCATCTACCCACAAACTTGTCATCTTTGGAAACCCCAGCTTATGCTAAGTGTAGGCCCTTTGAGGGCTCTGAAAACACATGGAATACAAAAAAGGGCAGAAAAGAACTGAGAATGGAAAAGAAGCAGAAGGAAAAGCAGAAAGAGTAAAGAAATAAGAATATATTCGAGAGGAAGGAAGCAGGAGAATGAAGAAGATTAGGAAAAGGGAAGAGTCATGAGAAGAAATATAGGAGAAGAGATAGGGAAATTTGGTTTTAATTATGTTTATTGTAGTTCTTCATGCACAAAATTACAAAGTGAAAACAACATAAACAGCTCTGCTGCAGGCATGCTAGGAAACAATCCATAAAGCAAGGAAACGTTACACAGGAGCTCGGAGTGACTTACTGCATTATTCACTACGTAGTAATTGCCCAAAAGAAATTAATGAGACTTTTTCCAATTAGTTTGGCGGATAGCTGGAAAGACTTATAGGATTCTTTGCTGTAGACTCTTTACCTAAATAACAGATAAAAGATAACCAAGACCTTTAGAAGCTGGTTGTAAAATAAAAAGTTAGATATGCTCTGTGCAGAGAGGCACCGCTGGCCCAGAGCAGGACCCCTCATTCCTGATGGAGGATATGTTAATACAGTAAGAGACAATCCCTGCTCAGAGAACTTGAAGGAAACATTGGAATGAAGAGACAAGCTGTGCTGAAACACATGAGAATGAAAGATTTTACAGGTCCGAAGCCTGAACCCCAACAAATTCCCAAATCCACCTCTAAAGCTGGCCCAACTTTCAGCTACTCAAATAGTTCAAGAGAAAAGCTTAACAGGGACGATCAAGCAATTTAGGTGTGACAAGTTTTGGCAGGGTAAAGTCATTCTCCCCAAAGAACTACATTCTCCTCCACATTGATTAAGGCCAACAGGGACCCAAATACCACAGCATTTCCAAATCTTCACATTTGTATTCCACATTTAGGGCTTTCCCCCTTATTCCTAAACCCATGCTCATTTTACTTTCTCTCTTCAAAGAAAGAAACTTCAGAAAACCCTTCGACCCGAAGGGCTGAATGGAGAGTACCTCCTATCCATAGCAGATTTCTTTATTTCCCCCTAGAGTTTGGATGATGATCACAAAGATTTTTCTTTTCATTTCCTTATTACCCATTTCTACCTTTGAACTTTTCTAATTTAGAAATCCATGATTCTTCATCTTCTTCCTCTCAGATCTCTAGCTGCTGGATCTTCCCTGATAGCAGCTAACAAGGCTGGGATCATTAACCAAACAATCAAGGAGAAAATCTAGATACATGTTAATAGGAGGATATTCTTTCTCGTTATAGCACTGACAATGTATCTTAAAGTTTCCTGTCAAAATGTCCTTGAAATCTGCTGAGTGTTATCCTTGCCAAACACATTGTCACAAGAATTCTGCCTGTTTCTAACATAAGCCTCTGAGTTGGTTGGTACAATTTCTGGCTAAAAAAAAAAGTTAAAATCAGGAAACTATGTACCCAAAAACAATGCAATATTAAAACAAAGTGTCTACGCTCCCGAAGGATTCATGTGGGCATGTCTATCTGCATGTGACCATGTCCTGCATGGTGTGACTTGGCACCTGATCTCTGAGCATCTGGCACAGCTGCAGTGCCAGGAGTGCAGCCCATTGTCACACCAGTAGTGGTTAATTGGCACAGCACACTGGCAAAACTCAGAGCAGCCCCGCACTGCAGGGATGGGCACATTGCACAGCCTTTATCCTGCCAGCTGCCTCCAACACTCATCCCACACTCCTGCCCTGCTGGCCAGGCAAACACCACTGGTGCTGCTCTCTGGAACAGTCCATCTTCTCCTACATCCTTAACCTGCTCCACTCATGCTGCATTTCTCTCTTAAAGCCTCCTAACAGAGCAGAAGTGTGTCCATGGAAACCTTCCTTGCTTTGCACTAGCTATGCAGTCTGTTGCTACACTTTTGCATTGAATTCGTTACTGCTGCTTATTCACTTGGACTGAAACAGTAAACTTGTCTGGAGATGTCCTGAATTATTCATAGGCAGCACGTACAAAGATAAGTCAGGGCATGAGATGCACCTCGGTGCTGAAGTCGATGTGGTGTGTGTGAGAGTGAACGATGCTTGTGTGGCTTTGTGGGGGGGCTGCTCTCAGCCACTGGGAATGGCCAGGGATTTGGTAATGACCATTAAGACCTGAAAGCCAATTTGCCTTTGACAGTGGAAGCTGGGGGAAGCTTTTTGACACAGCAGCTGCTTTTGCTTCACTTTGATTGTGAACACAACAGTAAGGCGTGGAGTCACTCCCAGATTTGTGTTTCGACTTTCGCAGGAGCAGTTTTGTGGGCACATAGGGGCAAGTATATCTGATAGAGCTTAGGCAGCTAATTACTTCGTTATGGTTCTGCAGGAAGTAGTTAGATGACTACATATTGACTGTGGCTCTGCAGCTGCAGCTGGAAAACTATCCATGGAAGTTGGATAAATCGGCCGATTTCAGATCTGTCATCCACCATCAGCTTTGAGCTCATTTTCACCTTTGACTGAAGCTGTATTCACTATAAAGTATCTGTGCTTTACAGTTTCTACCTTCCTCTGAAGCCTGGTACTGAAAGAGCCAGAAGCCAGCGTTTGTGAACTATGAGTGGGCCTGGTTTGAATGCATACTTTGTGTGACTTCCATTTCTAGTCTGAGTCTGCAGGATCAGAAACGGACCTGTCTATAAAGTCATCACCTAATCAGGTAGTTATGCTTTACTAAAAAGAAGGTGTCCATCTATCACCCTGAGAAAATGGGAGACTAAGTGATTCTATACTGAGGACACTTCTGTAAGCCCTGGATTAAATACTCACTTAAGCACTCATGTTCATCCTTGTCCAAAATGGGAAATTTTTTTTGAAAACACAGAATCTTTGAGAGAAGAGAAACTTAGTTCCGACCCAGCTACAGCCATTAGCAGACTTGGGAAGTGTAAGTCACAAAAGCAAGGTGCCACATGCCAGAGCACAAGCTAATGGATTTTAGAAGAGAGCTACCTTTCTAAACCACCTTTGGTTGACCAGTTTGACCATGGGAAGAGACTTCTGTTTGTAAATGGCATGTTCCTATTTAAATTAACTCAAACTTCTCTTTCTGCTATCTTTATTTTAAAATCAGATTTATACAAGTTAGTAATTTTTCCCTAAAGCACTTTACAGATCTATGCCATCACAGTTGGTGTCTGACTTTCAGCTGTCAGTAATGTAGTACTGCAAGATGTTTTTAACTTAAATTATATATATATATATNCAGAGTTTGTTAGTAATCCAAGAATTTTTTTATTCTAATACTCCTACAGAATATGACTAAAGATTCAGCAATGCTTCAAATTAAGTTAATGCCCCACCCGAGCAGATCAGCTCTTCAAACAGCCTACATTCCTTCATCTGGGAGTGGAAGGAAATCATGAAAAAAAAGTAAATAAAGGAGTGAGATGGAAAGCATTTTTGCTGTGCAATTATCCTGATTTTCAACTTGCACTCCCTGAGAAAAAAGAGGGAAGGGCAACCCTTGAAATGTCCCTTGGTCATGGCAGGGAAAAATTGCTTGTGGGTCAGTACTACCATCCATACTCATCTTGACCAGTATCTTACTCTGACTGGCCACTGTAGAGAGAGATCTCAATGCCTAATGTTTTAAAAGCACAGCAGATGTGACTGAAATGCCCCTCACAGCAGGACTTGTGTCCAGCTCTTGCAGTGGGCTGGAGCAGAGAGGAGGAAGAGTATTCAGGACACCTTCTCTCCCATTTTGCAGTATAACATTCTTCTTACTCAGCCAGTTTTCCCCCACTCTACTCCATAAGGTAGCACTAAGCTTGAGTTGCTGGCTCATAATGTGATTTTCACACATAACCAACCTGTCTGGGTGGAAGGGTTGGGGAGGATCATATTTCCAGACATACACTTATCTGAGAGTACACTCATCCACCTCAACTGATCATTTCAGAGTTATTAGGCAAATATCACGATGACACCAGACCTTCCTTCCAAGCCATCTGGAGGGAATAACTCAGAAATTTTGCAAGACTTTTCCTTTCTTCCCACTGCCATGATTTCATTACCATAAACCAGCCTGCTAGCAAACAACTCAAGGAATTATGCACCGTGCTGAGCAAAGCCTTGGTGCAGGGTCCATATTTCGCCATTTAGCTCACGACAAAACTCACATGTTGATCAGTCATACTTGGGAGCATTGCTGCTCTTTGGCAGAGATTTTTGCCTTCTGAGGAGGTGGTTTGTGTTCCATGCACCCTCTGAATCACATTCTGACTTTTAGATTTTAGTACGCAATGATGACACAGCAAATTGCACCCTTGTAATATGAAAACATAATATTTTTCTAGCAACAGTTCATAATGCTTTGACCAGCTGGTCCAAAATGGTTAGCAATGACACATCCTCAGATTCTCAAAGGCGTGCTGGTAATGCAGCTCCTCAGAGTCTCTAATGTCTTGGTTTTAGGATGAAATGAATGGAGCATCTTACATGAAGGCATTCCACTCTGGATCATACAGCAGTGGGAGTTTCAGAAGAGTTGAAGCCTTGTTGAATTTAAGCAGCTCACCTTATTTCTGGCATCCTGTTCTCATGATGAGACAACATCTTTGATGACATTTCTGTATGTACGCTGATGATATGGGGAGATAAGGTCACCCCTAAATTCTCTGCATCCCCAAAAATGAGAGAAATGTGAGCAAGGGCAAGTCCATTGCACAGCGTGTGCTGCTAGTTACTTACTTTGACTTGACATTGATGGATGCATTCAAGTATTTACAAGCTGCCTGATGAGATGACTCAGAGAAAGTTTGAAAGAAACAGCACGGCTGACACCCCTGCTTGAAGGGGGAGGAAGTGGGAGGGAAAGATTGCCTTGAGATCAGAGTTTGTGGTTTTTTAAAATGCTGCTGCTTCACAAGCCCACTCTTTGTGCTGGAGTAATTATGTGGGTGTACCAGGAAAAAAAAAAAGCTAAGCAGCTTGAGAAAGGTCTGGCTGTGGGGAAACCCAAATTTAAAAATCTTGAAGAAGCAGAGCAGCTCAGTAGTCCCGGAGGAGGACATGCAAGCCACCTTTGCAAGAGCCTAGAGCAGTTACTGGGCCAGTCCTGGGAAGTTTGGGGTGCAGATCAGCCATCCATGAGCAATGAGCCCAACTTTCCATCACCCTGCTGTAAAACTCCTCCCTGCTGGGGTTGTCTCCAGTCTATGGCATTGCACGAGACAAAGGTCAGCACATTTCTCCCAGAACTTGAAGACTGCTTCAGTCAAAGGTTTCTCTGACCACATGAGGATGTAAACAGGAGTAGGGACTGGAGGGTCTAAAAGCCATTCAGAGCTCTTTCTTCTGCCCCTACAATGTGTGGCTGGGCCCTGGAGATGTGTCTTGGTACTCACCAGCACCAAACCTTCTTCCTTGGGGTAAGGCCAGAGCCATGGCAAGGCACAGAACAGCCACTCTGGAGATCATGGCTGTCATCACTGATTTTTTAATGAGCAGAGAGCAGAAAGAAATGTGCATCCTGTTCCATGAATTACAATTTTTGAGCTGTTGGGCAGGAAATACCTGCACCAAGCTGGGAAGGCACTCCCAAAAGCCATCACATTTAACTCTTTCCATTTTTCTAACAGCTTGTGCAGGTCACAGAGCAACAGTGTAGAAAGAACCCCACAGAATGTGGCTTTCTCCACAGCTCCATGTGGGAGTGATGCACCTCCACCTGTCCCCATGGCCCAGGGAGGAGAAGTGCCCTTGTGAGGCCAGTGGTGCAAGGGCAAAGTGTGGTTAAACTCGGACTTGATCCCCATCCTCAAGACAGTCTTCATGAAGAAATCCTTATCCTATAATCAGCATGGCAAGAAGGACAAATTCCCTGAGTAACCAGTTGGCACAGTCCCCCAGCACGAAGGAAGAGGAGGAAAAACACCATTTCACCTGCAGAGTCCTAACAGGGATTTTGTAACTTACCTTTGTACAAAGAAACCAAGGATGTCAAGGATGTGAGCTATTTCTTGTATGCATTGCTGCTTTAACTCATCAGATAAAATCCTTTCAGAGTCCATTTCAGGCAGCTCTGAAAACAATACAAGGCTGTCTCGAGCATCCTTTGTCTGCAGCTCACACCCAGGTGAGCTCCACGCCAGCTGTGGGGGCCCAGGTACAGGGGCTGCTCTGGAAGGGGGAGTTTGGTGTGGATCAGCCACCTGAGGACCCACCTAGGTGCTGTAGCAGAGGCATACCCTAACTTGCAAAAGGAATGCGATGTACAAGGATTATTCTCCACACAAGGAAATATCACATGCTACTATTTATATTCTTTTATATCCATCTTCTGGGTGCTCCCTGTTCCTTAAAATAAAATTTAAAAAAAAATTTTAAAAGGGGGGAGAGATTAAGAAACGGATGGAAAATCCTAAAATGACTGTCTTGTTCTGAAGAAATAAGAGTATTTCCCTCAAAAGTTTTTTGCAAAAATCTCTAATTTCATTACAAGATATTCTATTTCCTTGGAATTTTGTTTTTCTGTCAGACTTTGCTGAAAGGGATATTTTTCTTGTCAAATCTTGTATAATTACAAAAGTAAAGGCACATTTTCCACTATGGTGGTGAAATTTCATTTGGAATGAAAGACATTAAAGAAATGTAGGTGTATTAATGTTGTTGAAAATAGCATTATGTAACAGACATTTGATGGACTTGCAGGTCTTTACTGGGGGTCAGATGCAGTTATTACTCATTCCCCAGTGCTCACAGAACTTGATGCCCCTTCTAACACCAATGAAAAGACTCTGGTGGACTGGAAAGGGAACTGTTTTGGGACACTGGTACATCAACTTAATTCCTCTTTTCTTTTGGGAGTATAAAGGAGCAACACTGACTGGCAGAGTGCAGTGAGGAAATTTGCTTAATTGCTAAAATGATAATGGTTAATACAAATCATGACATGCGAATAAAAGAACAGGAGAAAGGAGCCTCTAGCTGCACAAGAAAAAAGCTCTATGAGATTTTAAAATGTTCCCTTGCATGCATATATGCAGTGTTTTGTACAGTAACCATAAAAATGACATGTTTTATACCTTTCAAACACAAGCAACCTGTTTTGACTTCGTAGCACTTGGTGAGTCATTAGAGAAACTGATCTTACTAAAAGCTTTGCTATTTCTCTTGTTCTAACTGAGATCCCTAAAAATAAAGGCTTGGCTAAGATACATGCTGCAAAAACAAAATGATGTGCATGTTCATTGTCTCCCCATCTTTGCAATGTGCAGGCTTGGGCACCCAGCTTCCCCTTTCTTTGCCATCCAGGACAAGTTCTGGCTCCAGAGCTGCTCATCTGAGGTGGAGCCCCATTGGACAGAGATTAGGCTTCGTCCTTTCCTCCAAGTGCATGTGGAGGGGAAATGAGGGTATCTTTTTGCTCATAGACTCAGACCCTGGGTGATCTGGCATAGCTGGTGTCTGTGATGACACCTGGCTGAGCTCACTCCACCTGCCCATCCACCATGGCTCTGCCACAGCACTCCTGGAACACTAAGGCCTTAGGAGCTGGAGCTACAGATCCAGGCACTGTGCCTGTCACGGGTCCCTTGGCTCATCCCCTGCCTGGGACCGGCCTGCTGAGCCCTTGTGCCCTGCAGAGCCCCTCGTTTGTGCCATCCTGAGCCCTGGACACCACCCCAGCTGGTGCGGAGCTTCCCTTTGCAGCCGAGCTCCGTGTGGGAAACAGCACAAATTAGAGCAAGAAGACAGAGACACTAGAAAGCCTTTGCCTATGATCACACCATTGCTCCCCTTAACAATCAACTACCAGAAGTGAAAGCACTTTACAGGAGGAAAAGCAACAACTAACCTATAAATAAAGCATTGCACTCCTTCTCAATGTATTTTTCCCCCAAGCAATCAATTAATGTTTCTGCAACAAAGAGATTATAAACTCCTATGAGTGAGAAAGGAGGGGTCTGATGTGAGTGTGAGGGGGCTCTGCTGCAGAGGGCACACTGCAGAAAGAAGCACCTCTCCTGCAAGATGTAGCACATTGCATCCAAAAAATGGGAGACGTCCCTGCACTGAGGAATCATCTTATCTCTGAATCCAAACATCTGTGGATTTTTGAAGGCTGAACAGGCAGCTATGTGTGCAGAGAGGCAGCAGGGTATTCATTTGCTTCATTGTTCATGCCTTCAATCTTCCTCTGGCTAGTTGTGAACAGTATTTTGCTGCTGAGTACCAGTGGACTCTTTCATGGTGTCTGAAAGCTTGTCAATAAAAATAACTGCAACAAGAAAAGAACAGCTTTCCTATCGTGCAGCACTTTCAAGTTATCTCTTGATAGCAAGCGGTCAGATGTCACCGCTATAAAACCACAGTTTTCTGGGATAATGTATAACCCGAACAATAAATCCAGTATTGTATTCCTAGTCTTTCACATCAGATATGCAGGGCCCAGTGTCACTGCTTTTCCCTTCAGTTTAACCAGGGTTGGTCTGTCTGCTTAAGCTGAATGTTCTTCTGACTCCTACTCCTTTCTAAAACTAACCCACTTCATCTGCTGCCTGAATAAAAAGCTTCGTGTTAGTCACGACATCTTCCTGCACTGTTTTATTCACAAAGTTTGACAGAAAAATACATGTTATGAAACCAACTTTTAATGCTTGATGGAAATAGGTCCGAACCTGCCTGGGCAGCTGTCCTGTGAAAACTGAAGGCAGCATTAAGAGCTCCAATCCATTTTCACCCTGCTTGATGTGTTGCCAGGCTTGGGTCACCCACTGATCAGACCGAAGACCATCACGCTGGGTGGACCAAAGGCCCATCAAAACCAACACTTGACCTCTGACAGTGGTCAGCAGTAGGTGTGTCAGGGCAGAGGAGGACAAAAAAATTGTGGTGGGAATCATGTTCCCACCTTGTCTCAACCTGCTGCCTCAAGCCAGATGTTGTACTCACAGTTTTAGCAGCTCAGGAAGCATTTTTCTTCTTGTGTTCCGGTCATCTTATGAAGCAATTCAGACTTTCCACTCCATAGCATCCTCTGAGTGAAACATATCCAATGATCGTGCAATGCATAAATCACTTTCTTAATTTGCTTCAGATCTTCAGTCTGGTAACACCAGAAGAGGTTGCCCAGAAAGGCTGTAGGATCTGCATACTACATTCAAAACCAAGGAAGACAAATCCTGAGCTAAGCTGGCCCTGCTTAGAGAGTGGTTTGGACCAGATTTTGTCCAGGGATTCCTTTCAACCTAGATCATCCTGTCTTTTTAACTTGTCAGGGTGTTCACCCCCCTTTTTACCAAGTAATAGTGAAACACTTCTTTCTTTTCACTTCCTTCTTACCTGTCAACCACGTCATTCACTATCCCATGAAGGACCATAAACCAACAGCCCCTCTCTGCCCCTGCCAGGCCTCTTTTCCAGATTCCAGGGTGATTATTCTGTTTTGCCTCTCCCCTTAGAAAAGGGTGAGGTGCTCTGTACCTTCACTCATCCTTGCTACCCTTCTCTCAACCTTTATTAATTCTGTTTCATCCCTTCTTAGGGAGAAAGGAAGGACCAGAACTTCCTGCAGAGTTTACGAGGTGAGCAAATCAGGCACTTTCTACTATGGGAAAGTGGTATATCCAGACTATTAGCTAAACTTCTCCTATTAATCCCAGTCTGGTCAACTTTGCAGAGCCATGAAACAGCATTTTCTCCATGGTACTCCCAGACTCCTATTTCTCTCTCTTACAGTAATTCTTGATTGTAATCCCATCTTACAGCATCTTCATTCCTCTTCTTTCTCCTCTTCATTCTCACACTTCCCCAGCAGTCAGGGCAACATTGGTGTTTGTGGGGCTCTATGGAAGTCAGGCAGTCTCAGCAGCAGCTTCCACCACACCAGGAAGCTCTGGCTTGAAGGGAAAGGCTGTGATTTCTTGGCAGCCTCAGTCAGTGTGTGTTCTGGCACCACAGCCACTTCTGCTGTCCTGCCCCACAGCCCTGCCCCTCTCCTGCAGCACCTCAGGGCACCTTGGGTGTCCTACCACACTTCAGAGCCTTCCTCATCCACACAAACAAAAGGTCACAGGGAGATTTCTTCCACATTAACACTTCAAAATGGCCCTACAAAGGAGCAGAGAACATCCAGGCCAGTGCAGGGGATGGACTGGGGCTGTGGGAGAGGGGCAGATGATGGCACTGCACTGCAGAGGCAGCTGTTCCATCAGCTGAGGCTGCTGTGGGACTGCAGCTGTGCTCACACCTCCCAGAGAGGAGCCCCTGGAAGCTCAGAGCCTCAGGAAGGAAGTTGCTAATGAGCATCTTTCCTTCTTCCCTTCCTCACATGCAAAAGTACAATTCTTTTAATGGCAAAAGATAATAACTGTAATATGTTATGATTACACCACACTTTTCTTTCCCCCCCAGCAAATCTTTGCTGGTTTTACATAAAGTCTCTCCTCACAAGGCTGTGTGAGGTACCTAACATCAAAAGCAGAAGGCTGTCTTACAGAGATACAAGGTGAAGCTCAGGGATGTAAAACTATGTGATTGAGTTCATGCAATCTATTAGGAAGAGTCAAGAAACCGGACTTAAAGGTCTGTCTCAGACTTCATTAATGTCTTTAACCACCAGAAAAATGCTTGTACAGAAGGAAGAATTTCTCCATGTAATACTGCTGGGGAAGAGATTGAGGAAAAGCCTGATGCATGTCTGAGGGAGACACCTGATTTCTTTTTGTGCTTTTCAGGTACCTTATCAGTAATTTTATCTTTTAGTATCCAGAGCCTTACTTTAAGTTTCTCATCCCTAAGCAGGATGATTCAGATTAGATGCCCTCACACAGGCTGGAAATACAATTTTCTGTCTGGGTCACACTATTCCTCTTTTACATACTTCTCTTCTGAAATCCCTCCAGACTTCTCTTCAGATTTCTCTTTAGAAATCTGAAAAGGATAAGCCCTGCTATTCTAATAGTGATGGGACATCTTCCTCCCTGCCAAGGGCCTCTGCTCTCCAGCTATGGCCCCTGCTAGCAATCTTCATGGGCTTGAGTGAGGAAAGCCTTTCAAAATTTTAATACATCTATCCCTGTTCAGGAAAGCACTGCAATCAGGAACTCGCTTGCAGACCCCCTGTACTGTCAATGAACTCTGGTAGAAAATGAGTGTCATACCCACACAGGCAACAAAGCAGAGTAAGGGTAACATAACTGGTGGGACTTTAACGTTTGTCTAAGGTTTTAAATAGTTCATATTTTTATATCATATGACTTCAAAAATGGTATTTGTTCATGTAATTAGAGACTGTACTGTCCCAAAGCAGCCAAATTGAGACTCTGTGTGCAACATGAACGTAGTTGTTTCCTGGTATCTGCTTAAAATATGTTCCTAATGCATTCTTTTCCAGGTTTATCTCCCCCATCTTATTCAATATTCCAACATATTTTAAAAGTTAAAAAAAAAAAANTAAATTTCTAACAGCCATGGCAATGACAAGCCTACATATCTCTAAGGAGATGTTTTTTTCTGCATACTCTGGGAGTTAAACCACACCAAGACAACATCAGCAACAACCATTTCTAGCTTTGCAGAACCTGATGACAGTCTGAACTGCCATCAGGAACTTAGACTGTCCCACCAAACGCTTTCCACCAGTAGATCTCCAAGTGAATTAAGAAGAAAGGCAAGTATTACTGTCCCCATTTCACACCCACACAAAGGCACTGGTTCCCAAAGAACTGAAGGGAGATACCTTGAGGAGAAAGGTCAGGAGCAGTAAAGTCATGGAACAACACAAGGCTCACTTAAATCCAAAACCAGATGTTGATGTCTCCCATTACTCCTCCAAAACCACCAAAGACAAATCAGGTTTCAGTTTCATTTTGATTTCAGGCTGTCCTCATGTGACTGCATGTTGCACCTCCTGTAAGAAAAAGCAAGAGCTTCCCTCAGGCTGTCCCAGAGAGGCCTTGTCCTGAAGCTGTTGCAGAGAAGACAGCTGTAGAAATTGTTTTTCTATGACAAACACACGAAGTGCAGAGCAGCATGCTTGGCTCCAGAACCCGGCGATAAGGCAGGATGTGGGAATTGCCTCCCACTCTGCCCATGAACCCAGAACCACATCCTCTCTCTTGGGAACTACCCACTGTTTTTCCCTCTGCTGCCTACTACGGACCATGAGGACGGTGGACATCCCACTCGAGCCTGAAGGGGATTGTTTACCCTGTCATGAATACCATGCCTCAGCCAAGTGGAACTTTATAGCAGCCCACAAGCAGTGAAATCCCAGACTCTGTAACCAGAGTGCAGAGATGCACTCCTGCTCTTCCCATCCTGCTGCAGTGTTCTGCTTCTGATAGTTCAACCATGTGCTCTCCAAAACAAAGAAATACTGCTGCAAGCACTTCCCTGACACTCTTGTTTTTAACTAGACAATGGTCTTTTCATATCCCCCATATTAAATCTGGTGAGATGGCTTTGCTTAAACCTGTACACTCATATACATATTTTCATGCTGAGACAATGTTTAATAAGCTCAGTCCTGCCTGGCTGAACAAATTCTATCCAGCAGGCATTGCTCAAGTAGGTTCACAAACCTTGAAAGGAGTACCTGGATACTCTTCATTATTATGGCAGCATCCCTAGTAAATAGGAAATCACAGTTGGAGTTCTAACAGCATTATGATCATTCTCTTCTTCCCATACCAGCAATCCCACGAGAACCCAGGACAAACCTGCCCCAAGGTGGGGAACAGCTGAGAATTCAATGCCACCAGCCTTCAGTGAGCAGCTTGTGGAAGCTCTGGGGGGCTCAATTTCTGCAGTGAGCGCTGTTCCCCCTAAAACAGGACAAAAGTCCATGAAGAGCAAGCCTTTTTGCAGCTGTGATGGAGTCATGCTCTTATCTATTCTAGCAAAAGGATGAAGCCCAGAACAGTCAAAGTTGACAGTATAAATTAATCCCTCTTAATATTTGCCTTGCAGTTTAATTTCAAATGATACTAACCTACGTTTGTTTGAAAACAATCAACTGGTCTCTGTTTCAATAATGGTTGTGTATGCTCTAAAATCAATTTTCCCTATTTGTACTCTCTTCCATGCCTTCATGAGTTTAATCACCTTATCTAAAAATGTGCAAGAACTATAAATATGAGAAAAAAGCAAACCTTTCAGCCATGAGGCTGAGTGGAGGCATGTATATCAGTGAACACATTTCCTGAGTAATAGCACACTACACAGTTTGTAAAATGCAATTTTACTGCAGCAACCCTTATCAGGAAACATATTTACACTGATTTCTTGTAGCAATAGATCAAAGAACTTATTTTACTGACCTATATCTGTATTTAATTGTACAGCAGTTTCTTACATAAATAAGCAAATTGTCTTCCTTTTTCTGAATAATTTCCTACTAATGGACAGCAGTTTTCCTGACATAGATGCTTTGCAAAGATTAATTTTTGAAGGCTAAAACTGGTGTCTGAATTTAATATAACTCATGGTTGGAAAATTGCAGATGTGTGAAACACTGGCTGTCTGTAGAGGAAAAGAGAAGCAGACACACAGTGAGGCCACCACCCTGAGAAGACACAGGTGGTCTTGTCACAGAAATAGATTTTTTTCTCCTGTCTATTTTCTCCTTTGTCTCTACCACCCACAAAACTGTCTAGAAAAGTATAACTAATATTCATCCAGAAGAGGAGGACCAAGGAGAATGCAAGGCTCACAGATCCTGGCTCCTGTTCCTTTAGTAACTAGAGGTGTGCAGAATTTACTTCCCAACCAGCCAACCAGACTTCATTGAGACAGGGCCTCCAGTACAGCTGAGCAGCTGATGGTGACTCCTTCACGGGGGATTTTAAATATTTTGTTTCCATCCTGCTTTAAAAAATCATTACTAGCTGTGTAAGGGCTCCACACATGGGACACGTCACCTCTGGGCTGCTGCCCTCCATGCAGCCCTCCTCAGTTAAGGGCCCTCGTTTGCTTGGTTACTTCAGCACAGACAGGAATACCTGGGAGGGCATTTGCAGCCATTAGCAGCATGTTCCAGACAGCATCAGCTGTGGTTTTCCATGATTAGTTGTGCCAAGAGCAGCTGGGATGAGAAGGGGAGTCACAGGGTTGAAGTTTTATTGAGAACTGAGAGGGTCCACAGAGCAGCCCAAAGAACCAGTCCTTTGACCTCCTATTCCTTGGAGCTGCTATGAAATTTCTATAAAATATCTTTTTTTACAAAATGATGACTTGTTAAAAAACCAGTGATTCTTATGGAAATACAGATATTAAATGAAACTTTTGGTACAAAGAATAGCTTGTGTTGCTCTAGGAGCCAATATGTGTCAAGGCTACTGGAGCTGATGTAAGGATTTCAATTTCAGGATTAGGTGTTCTCCTCACCACTGTACTTTGATAGAAAGGAAAAGGCATCTTCTCCAAGCCCACCCACCAGTGAAGTTTCCACTTTTTATAAATAAAAAATACTCAGGAGCTTGCATCTGAGTCTCCCTCATCCTAGAGCAGTGCTCAAACCCACACAGACAACATCTCTCGGAGAAGCACAAGCAACTTATATGGCCAGAGATATTTAAGGAGACCTATCACAGAGCAGCTGATGGAGTGGTGTCAGGAGAATCCCTCCATGGGAAAACCAGACCAAGCCAATGAAGGGTTTAAATCTGTTTGTCCAATAACCCCAACGTGAAAAGCAAGCACCAGGCTACCACCTAGTGCAGAATAAACTTGCCCTTTTCCCTATTTGGAGAATACTTTTAGAGATCTGCTTCATCCCAGAGCGGCATGGAAACATTTCCCAGCCAACTCTGCTGCCTAAATTTGTTCTTGAAAATGGCTTAGGTTTCCTTAGACAAGTTTGAAACCAGGTTGGCAAAATGATAAATCTTGCATTATCTTGCAATAATTACAGCTAATTCATTAAAGAATGCAGGCCATTCATTTATGTTAACTCATTTTTCGAGGAAGTTTTCTATGATTGGCACAGTTTTCATTTAGGTGGAAAAATAAGTTATTTAACTTGTTTAAATTAATAACATGGAGGAATAAAGTAATCCATACAAGTCCACATTGAGAAGGAGTTTTATGGATTTGAAAGACATAGATTTGAAATCTATGGATTTGAAAGACATGCCAGCAAAACCAAAAGATCACCTGCAAGCTTCACAAACCCCTAAACTCAACTAGTCTGTGGTTATTATGGAGAAAGATACGATACATTTCTGATTGAATTGCATGTGGAGGCTGATCTGTGTCAGCAGACACTGCCATATGTGGCTGGCTGCCCTGTCATTTCCTACAGAGATGCTCACAAGTCTCTCAATGACACTTAGGGAATTGTGCAGGAGAGCGTCACACATGTCCCATTAATTCCAAGAGGAGACGTGTCACTGCGCTGCACCTTTTTAGAAATTTTCCATCATTACTTACATTGTCTAAGCATTTTGCATTTTCAATGAGTGATGACACAGAAGTAGAATAAAAACTGATTATGGTTAATATCTGAGCTTGCAGAATGTTTGAAGAAGTAATTTTTACTTGAAAGAAGGAAAGAAACTGCCAAAGGCAGCCATGGTTTAGCTGAAGAGTAGGTTATAGCTGTACCTACCTATATCAAGGGAAGTTCCCTTCCAGCATTGCTCTGGGAGGAAGGTCGGTTCAAGGGGTTGGTTTATTGACTGATTGTTTTCTCTAGGCCAGGATATTTCAATATTTGCATGATGGACCAAGAAACATATACCTTAGAGGGACAGGAGTAATTTCCTAGTTCAGGGGTTCTGCAGCCACAGAGAAGTACTGAAGAACAGTTGACATGGAAATCAAATCATTGGACTCAATTTCCCTGAGAACAAGGAAAGGCAAATATGCTGGAAAATATGGGCCAGTGGATTTAACCAAGTGGAAAATGACGAAAATATTTTAGACTTGGTTTAAAAGCACTTGCCAAGTTGTTTTGATTTAAAAATAGAGCCACTTTAGCTCATTATCATATACAAGCCAGGCTGTCTGGCCATGCTCCCTTCATGCAACACCTCAAACTAGTCTTTACTATTGTTATTATTAACTTGAGTAAAGATATTTTTTGGGAAAAGAAAAATCCCAACTACCAGAACATTTTAAAAAGTATTAGTTATAGCTTTTGACCAAAAAAAAGTGATGTTTAAAATGATCTGTTAATCCATATGTGCTTTGAAAGGTGTTAATGTGCATTAACCAACGCATTTTGAAAGCACCACCATTTATTTTCTCGGTCCACATATGTCCTGTGGGAATTAATGAAGAAGAAAGGTAGAATCCCAAGATATTGAAATATAATCCAATGGATGCTGATGGATCTAGTGGTCCCTAAGAGGCCACTGTTGACCACACTGGCTGTGTATGGCTTAAGCTTCCTTTTATATTGAGATTGTGGGGGAAAACAGGGTCTGTGATGTGCTGAGCTATGTAATGTCAGGGAAACTGCAGCCTTTTCTGGAGAGCAGCACCCAGAATCTGTAGTAACCAGGTTGTTCATTTAACATGTACTGGCTTACTAAGTAAAGTAAATTAAAGGCTGAGGTGGCAACAACGATAAGCAGCAAATTTGTTTGTTCAGTAGGGAGCTGAAACGTGTCGGCTCATGCTTTGATCAGGTTAAATTGAGAGGTTTCAAAGTACACACAGGAAATGCTCCAACAGATTAACTTTGTCCCTGGAGGTTCGTCCCAGTCACTTTTCAGCCTTCTGCGCTCTGTTATCTGTTTCGGCAATTCTGTAACTTTAACCTCAGAGAATCCACAGAGAAAAGTGACAGTGTTAAAGGTCAAGGGTTGACTTCTAGGGTGATGGGCATAAAATCTTGGTCTTAAGAGACAGGCTATTGGGCAGTTTTTGGTTCTTTACAAAAAGGGAAAAAAAAAAAAGGAAAGGAAATGGAAAATTAAATGGTTTTTAAAATCATTAGCTTTAAATGCAGTTAAGGTGGTAAATCATTACTACAAATCAGTATCCCCACATGCTGTGGAGATCAGTACATTGAAGTCTGGCTGCTGAAAGACCAGAGCCTCAAACTCGTTTGACTTCAGTTCAAAGAAGGAACAAGCTTTCCCTGCAAAGCTCCCCGTGGACAGGTGTTTATAAATAAACACTTTTCCTACAAGTGGGTTTTCCTCTGTCTGAAATAGTGCCTGTTCGCACTGCAGCCAACCCCTCTGTGAGCAGGTTATTTTCACAAGGCTTGTAGGAACTTGATTTTCTTTGAGAGATCAATGGGTTGAAATTTGTCAATAGGTTCAAAAGATTTCGGGGGTGTGGAAGTGACGAAGATACAAGCACACGCAGCAGGGTTGCATAAGCCTCATTTCTGCAGGAATCAGGAAAAAAAGTTGCAGCAATATAAAAATAAATAACTGAGCAGGCATAATTCCTAAAAAAATGCCAGTAGCTAGCCAAGACTTCATTTCTGCTGAGGGCAGAAGGAAAGGGGATACCTGTCATTTTCCTCAGTGTTCAAGTATTTAAACCTGTGACATCTGCTTTTTGAGAAGTGAAGACATTTCACAGATAAAAACCACTTCTCTCTGAAATAAGGAATGTGGAATCTTCTTGTCCTATCAGGGAAAAATAAAATCTCCTGAAACTGGTAGATGAGACAGCATTTTTTCTGTTGCTAATAATGCTGTTCAGCAACACAGATCTGTTCATGGAACTCAGTGCTACTCATGCTGTCTCTCATCCATCGTAGGCAGTGTTTAAAGCTGGCAAGTTATTTCACTGTTAGGGATATCAATGCAAACACAACTATATGGACCAGAGAGGTACCTACATCTGCATGATGACATAGTCTCCATGGCCATAACACTTCTGAGTGTCCAAGCCTGACCCTAAAGGGAGCTAACTGGCAAAATCCCACTCTAGTTACTAAATCTAAATTAACTATCAGCACAGTTAGTACCCAGCATCTCAAGTGAAACTCAGAAGATAATGTCTATAAAGTCCCTTGTGTGATTGCAAATCCCTTTGTCCTTGCAAAAGTAATTGGCTGAGATGGGTTTTTAATACATTCAAAAAGTATCTAGTATATTTGAAAAATAATATAAGATCCTAAGAATATTAAAGGCAGAGATTTTGCAGCATTGAAGAACATAATCATTTCTTATGCTATTGATGACCTATGGCACCATAGAATCCAAGAGTTATTTTCTCATCAATACAGGACCAGCTAGAAAATGCTGCTGTTTGGCAGAGCACAACCCCTAACCCAGGGAAGTAACCTATTGACTGAAAAACAACAGCCAATCTAAGTGGTCTGCTAGCCCAGTTAATTTGTTCTGTTATACTTCCCTGTTGTAGGAGTTAAATGTTAGAAACTTCAAGCATAATCCCAGAATCACAAAAATACCTGCTTCTCTCCCTTTTCAGTTCAGCTTTGTGTTTAAACAGCATTGTCTTCCTATATATCTCCTAGACTTTAAATCCTGTCACTTGTAAGGTATTTCCCTCTAAAGAACATGTGAACAAACAAGAAATTTTCCTTCTCTGTGACAGCTTGGGACACTGATCATGGGTGCTGCTGATTGCTGTGCCCAGGGTGATGTGCTGTGGCACGAAGAGCTTGGTTAAAATTCAGAAGGGTTGCTGCACATTTCCCCTCCTGTTAAATATCTTTATTTGCACTCCTCTCTGCACAGCCTTCTGGACAATCCCTTCGTACTTGCGGTTCTCCTGACCCCTTCATTATCCTACATTAACTTCTTGTTAAAGACTTTCCTGCTGGGAAACCTAGAAACTTTTTTCCTTCCCCCAGTGAGATCTTAACTTAGAAAGAACAGTTATAGCAATAATTCAATTTAGGAAAGAAAAAAATAAGACAGCTGCTCAGCCATGCTATTCAGCACTGTTTTTTTTTTTTTTTTCAACCTTCTTAAGTTTTTCACATTTTTTTAGGAATGGAATCTGTGTGGAGCAGAAATTTTGTTCTCATTTTTGTTGAAAACACATAATACTAGTTATTCATGCAAAAGCTGTTCTAAATTTAAACAAAAAGTAAACCATAACCTGAAATCCATTTTTTATTTTAGAGCTAGCAATCACTCCAGACAATTCAGCGCAATTTTGACTGTAAGTGCACGAGCTTAGCTTTTTTGCCTGAGATAGATCAAAAATACTCCCCAAATAAACTTTCCTACAGTATTTCCAGCACAGCCTTAAAAAGAGCCAGAGACAAAAAAAAAAAAAAAATCTTCGAAGTCTGCTGCACCGAGGCAGGAGGTCAAAGTGCTCGTACAAATTGGTAAAGAAGCCATGTTTTATCAGTGACACTGCAATTACGGACGTTTGATTTCTGTTTGTAGGACAAGGTCCTCTCATTGATGGAGAACCCACCAGGCATGGAAAGAAAGGGATCTTTGTGTGAGGAGCAGCAGCACATGACAGGCATCCTTGTGACCGGCCGGCTGACGCAGCCCAGGCTGCCCAGGCTTGGGCCCTCCCGGCCCTTGCTGTGTTCCACCCCCACGACTGGAGTCTGCTCAGCTCTCCACAAAAAAAACCCCAAAAAACCAAACCAAAAAACCAACCAAAAAAAACACGCCAAAAAACAAAACCCAAACCAAAAACCAAACCACAGCCTTTGAAAGAGGTGGCTGTGCTCACGGTCAAAATAAATAAATCAAGGAAGAACAAACTGCAGCCTCCTGGGCAGTGCTTGGCCTGGCTGTTCCCTGAACAAGCTTGTTTCTAGATTGCAGCAGGTATCTTTCTCAGAGCTGAAGGGCTCTCCAAGGGAGTAATTTCCTTTTTTTTTTCCCCCCTCAGGCATTTCAATGGGAAAGTTAAAAATAAATGAAACAAATCAATGCCTTTTGGCTGCCGCTGTTTCAGCTGATGCCTCCTCTAGAAAAACACAAGCTTGATATGGTGCCTGAGAGCTCTTCACAAGACAAAATGGGCTTCTCCACACAAGATTTTACAACTGCAGCCTTCCATCCTTATGACTCGGAGTAATGTTTTGCTTCTGAATGTTTATGTTTCCCAGCTATGAGTGAATATATGGAATAGCTCTTCTGTGCAGTGGGAAGCAACCTAACAAGCCTGAGCTACACGAGGGCACTGGAGGAGTTTACAAATGTGTGGAGAGCATGTGATGAGCAACCCAGGGGATGGTACCATTCAAGGGAGTCCTCTGACAGAGCTGGGGACAGCACTATGCCTGGAGAGGAGCAGACAACCAACCCGAGCAAAAAAAAGGGGCATCTTAACCTCCAGCTGAATGTAGGTACCCAAATCTCTGGTCTTGGCTGTGGTCTTGTTAGGTTTGAGGGAAAATCTATAGGCAGAAGGAGGCAAGCTTGGCTGATCTGGGTTTTACAGACCCAGTCTTACTTTAATTTGGCACCACAGGAAGTGGATGAGTGGGGGAATAAATAACATGTTTAACCAGTACAGGGCTGGGGAAGAAAAATATCTCCTTGGGGTTAAAACTTTGTGAAATTCTTGCTTTTATCTGGGGAGAGAAGCACTTAATGGTTGGGGACAAAACAACATTGGTGGAGATTGAAGGGGCTGAAAATTACTTTCTGGGAACAGGGTCCAACCCCAGCAGTCTCCCCCGAAAAATTCACTTCAGCTCTTGCAGGGAGTGAAAGTTTAGCTCTACTTCCAAGGCAGAAGCTAGAAGAGGGGCTGGAGAGGTGAATTGCTCTGTTAGGTACAGAGACTGAAGGAAAAGCTACCGTGTGCACAAACTTAACAGCCACTATAGAATGTCAGGGTGAATGCCACATTTAACAGTGATCATAAAAAAAGCAAATGATTATGTGAAGAAAGCAAATGGCAGCAGAATGTTTTGAAAGTCCTGTCATACTAAACATTTTCCTGTGGTTTTGCAAGAATGGAGTGGCACAAGTACCATTAATAAAAAGCCCCCTACCATAAGAGATCACATGAGGATGAATTCAATACTGCCCTTAGGCATTTCACAGGAAGCCAGAACATATTTTTGATGGTAAAATGGAGTCAGAGGACTTATATACTGGATATTTTAGTAAAAAGAGAATCAGAAGACGAGTACAGCCAGAGTCTGCAGCTCCACTGGTCAAGGTGAGGGTACAAAGTTCAGCATTCCACAAAATCTATCTCACTGGCCAAAATCTAGTCTGAAAGCACTCAAGAGCAGTCTGTGAGCAGACTGTGCAGGGATAGCACTGCACAAAGGATGCAGCCCTTAACAGCCTGCCTGCAAAACAGAAGCAGATGATGAGAGCAGGGCAGGGAACAGAGCTCAGCATGCAAGAGATCAAGCACGTGGTAGCACAGTACAGGGACTGGATAGGTAACACCTCTGCCCCACGGCCTCTGAGCCGAGTGTGCCAGTGACACGGTGACACAGTGGCAGCACAGTATGCCTACACACGGACACCAACACAGTCTGGCCTTCCCAGGCTGAGGGGATCACAGAATTGACTCAGAAGAGGGGCCACTTGGCTACTGCTCTGTCCAGGAAGACCAGGACCAGAGGGGTCCATTGGAAGAGGTACTTGAGCCTGGCAAGGGGAAGCACCAGGACTAACATTTAAGCGGCTGTAGTCACCATGAACACCCTCCAGACTGGATGTCCTTCAAATGGTTTTAACTCCCCTGTGAGTTCATGCCTGTTGGCCAGAGGGGAAAGGAAGTTGTGCCCAGTGGTACCCTGGCCATGCTGGTCAGACATGGGTGCTGGGCTGGGCTTCTCTTCCCACAGTACTCAAACCTTCCAGGCACAGGGGGACTGACACCCATCTCCTCACCAGGACACCCTGCTTGATCATCCTCAGGTGGCCACGGTCTCCTGCTTCACCACTGCCTGCCCAGCTTCCCAATCCCGGGGCTTGGCCAGGCAGTGCCCAGGGCATGGGGCCAGCCTGTCTTCTCTGATCAATACCCAGCTGTGGGATGTTCCTCCACCTCCCTCTAAAACCCCACAGTGGTCTAGCAGACACGGAAAGCAGCATGTGGCTGGCTAGCCCCAGGCTCCCTAGCCCTTCAAGAGGAAGGCGGCAGGCTCTCTTACACCATCCTTCAATAATTTACTAGACAGGCACTAACAGCTTCCCCCTCTGTTGCAACAAGCAAGTCAAAAACAGTAGAGCAGAAGCATCCATCTCTGACATTCCTGCAGGTTTTCTGTAATGGATCACTTTTGATTAATTAGTGAAACAAGTTTGAAACAGCCTGCAGGATACTTGGTGTGTGCTTGTGTCTCAAACTGGAACAGGAAACCGAATGTCTCTCTATAAAACATGAACATAAAAACTCTGCCCTTATTGTTTCCACTTTCACAGGGGTCCTCCTTTCTCGGCTATCCATGTAGAAAAGAAAAAAAAACAACCCTAAAACATCTTTGCTTTCCTACTAGAACTAAAAAATGAAAAAAAAATTGTTTTGCTCACCTTTCCCTCTCTGACCTGTGATCACAGAGCCATTGCTCGACAAACCGTAGCACAAACACACATCATGGCATTTCTCCTGCAGGTTTGCTGTCTAGAGCTTCCTCAGTTAAAAACTGAGCCAGGGACTGGCTTCCTACAGCTGGTTACCAGTTCAACCCTTGAAGCACAGCTCGTCTTTGACAAAGTCCCACGATGCTGAATGTGGTACCAATCTCAGCCTGCATGGGCAACACCAGCTCTGGAGTCTCTTGAACTGCAGCACACACTGTCAAGAGAACGTCTTAAGATGCTCACTCAGAGAATTGTTGTTAATTTTATTATATGTTGCCCAAACCACCAGAAAAAAAAAATAAAAAATGGTTAAAGACAGCAACTTTCTCCTTTTTTTTTTCCTGAGGAATTAGTCTGAGGCCTTGCACGCTTTCCCACGCTCGCAGATTGCGGGTTATAAACGCGTGGGAGTAATGCAGTTTCGATCAGTCAGGTAGGCTGGGTTTCTGTTAGCTGGCTGCATACCTTTGAGCCCTATCAGCACACAGTGATCAGTGGAATTCCTGGCATTTTTGTCATAGCATCAGAGGCAGTACTTTACAGAGTAAATACCAATGACCTGCTGTTCTGTCAGGGCTCTGTACTTACCTTTTATTTTCAAGTCAAAGGTTAGGCCTATTTATGTAAATCCTCAGCCATGGGCCAAGTAATCTGACCTCCTGGTTTTCATTCTCCTAATTGTTTCAGGTATTTTTCTTGAAAAGTTTGGTCAGTTAAAGCTAGGGATCTTTTTTTTTAAGGCGCCTTTGAAGGGCTCTAGGGGCTTTCATAGCCCACCCAGTTTGCAAAGTGGAAACATCAGTGACCTGATGCCCTGGGCACTTATTTAAAATTCATTACCAGGAAATAAGCTTTTGATATATAGCCCCTCTATGCTGAAGAATATCTTAGGGAACATATGCATGCCATTTTTTACTTCGGATTATGTGATCTCTGAAGCCACATAGCGAGGCAATAATAAATTATACTCCTGTTTGCCCTTCATTTCTAATAAGAACGTTATTCAGCTGTAGATAGTTTTGACTTCCCACATGCTGGCCACTGCTTACAATTCCTTTGTTACTTCACGCTTGGCCGTGCCATTTTATTCATAAAAGGGTGTCCGAAGCTGTATAACAAGAAAAATAAATTTACTGGGTTTTTGTCAAGCCTTCTCTCTGAGATTCAGCCCTGCTTATATTCTAAGATTAAAAAGCAAAAGGAATATCTTCTGAATAAGAGAGAAATACAGCCAGTTTACTCATACGTAAAGGAGCACAGCTACTCTAGATTTTGTCCCATCACCCCTGGGCATAGAAGCTACGTATTTCCATGTGACCAAAACCAGCCATTGATAGCTCCATAGTAGGAGTAATTCTCTCCCCTCTTCAAATATATTAAAACTAAAAACACTTATCAGATCACTGCTTTCACTTCTGACCACAGGTAAACCACAGAAAATGCACACTAACACATTTCAGTATTTATTTCTGCCCTAGTCTTCCTCCTGTTAAGTGTCACTTCGAGGTATGCACTGGAAAAGGATAATTAATATAAGAATAATATGTTCTTTAACTGGTGCTGATACCAGAGCTCATGCTACCATCTGAAAGCAGCAGCTCTAAACTGGAATTTGGCTTCTGTATTTTAGGCCTGTGGGGATCAAAAGCACAATCAGAGAGCTGAAGTTTCAACTTCTGGGGCACTCATTATGCAGCTAATTCTCCAGGTGTATTCCTTTTAATTATTGGAATAGTCACTTGTCTGCTCCTGGTGAAAAAAAGGTTTGTAAGAAACCAGGCTAAGTGAAAAGCACCATTTACATTCTTCACTGCTCTGTGCTACTGCCTTGAATTACAATGCTCATTTTTTCAACCCTCAGGTAACTACAACCTGATTCTGGGGGGAAAAAATTCCTTCATCCCATACCCAGCAACAGAAGAACACTGAGGAAACACTGAGGAAGGAAGGTCAAGTCTTTCCACCTGAAGCCATCAATAGCTGAAACACATAAGCTGGGATAGGGTTAACAGAAATTGCCACAGCAAACAGATGAGCGATGGAGGTGTAAAATAATGACAACAGCTGGCAAATGGAAATAGAAGTCAAACTGTCAGAAAAGGTGAAATTATAGTCATGCTCTCAGGCCTTCACAAAATGTGGAACCCATACTTAGGAGAGAAATTGTACATTGGGACTTTTCCCCACCTCTCCTGATTTCACTGGCCACTTCCCACGCTCAGCCACAATTGCTCAATATCCCTGCAGTGACTGCAACTGTTACTTACATGCCAAATTTTGAAAATACTTTGACGTTCTTTGAACTGAAGGAGACGTCATTGTTTGGTAAAGACAAGTTCCCAGGGGACACTGTTTGAGACCGCGCTCTGAAGCCCTGTTTTCTACCACTAATACCAAAGTGCTCATTTCTGTTGATTCTTCTGGGCCCCTTAAAGAAGAAGATGGGACCAAATCATTACCATTCTGAGGTCTATTTCTTGTCATACATAGATATCTTCCTAACATTAAATGGATGTGCCTGCATAGCCAGCCAATGCCCAGAGGATGAGTGATGATGTTAAGATTCACCAGCACTGGATGAGACCAAGACACTGACACCAACACATTGTCTTCCCAAAATGTGACAGAAATAAGTCAGCATCACCTCAGTTACATGGCAGGGAGTCTTTGTATCTCTCTATGTGCCCCTGTTGCCTTGAGCTGAGAGGGAGCCATCAGGGTGGTGGGATTTAAGCCGTCCAAGTTGGGAACCCACAGCATTTCACAGACCCAAATGCACACATAATGATGAGTGCAGGAGTCCAGTTAAAGAGTCCACAGTCAGGTAAACGTGGATATAAAATATCCAAGGGGACTGAAGGTGTGTAAGTGGATGCAGAGGAGCAGGAGGAAAGGTAAATTGCTGTAAGTTGAGGTTCCCCAAGAGCTCAGCCAATCCAAGTCCTGCCATTTCCTTCTCACCCTAGCCACAAATTCCAGCAAGATGTTGTGCTCCAGCACCAGGCCTTCCTATGACCCTGCTGAGCTGTTTCAGGGAGTCAAACAGGTAAAAAGTAACTCTGCAGGAAAAAGCTGAAGCCTTTAAGAAGTTTAGCTCCCTGAACTGGCTCATGACATGACCATGCAAATATCAGCGCTGGCAAGAAGAGAGGGAGCAAGGTGCAGGACCAAAGCTCTGACTTGGACCTGAATCAATTTGGACATGAGCCCTTAAACAAAGAGCTAAACTAGTCTGTGTAACGTCACAAGCATGAAACAATTCTCCAAACTATTGCTCACATTCCTATTTACACAGCAATCCCCTGCTTCAGAAGAGTGCATGAGTACACATCTTTCTGAGGCAACAAACATTTTTTCTCCATGCAGAATAAACCTATTCCACACATCACTCAAACACAACCTGCTTGACCCTTAATTTTTCTACTGGGTCCCTAACCAGATATAAAAACTGAACTCTGAGGGCTGTTCAGCAGAGCTAGAACAGCTGACCAGATCTCTGCCAGCCTTTACAAGCTTGTTGAAAGACAAAAAGAGCATTCCAGTTCAGCTCAGTTGGGCTTGCTAAACCACAGCATTCCCAACCAAGACCA
Source organism: Pachycephala philippinensis (assembly GCA_013397055.1). Lineage (NCBI taxonomy): Eukaryota > Metazoa > Chordata > Aves > Passeriformes > Pachycephala > Pachycephala philippinensis. Next base: position 496,175 of record VWZT01015731.1, read on the forward strand.
GCAGGTTTTGACTCAGCGCTATTGTTCTTAGGCACATGGTAGACACAACTTACTTGCTACCCATTTTCTTGTTTTGTTTTGTTCTAAAGCATTGCCTCTCATTCCTCTCTAATTCCTGGCAGTGTTTCATGGGATTTTGTGCTTTAAACACACAGCTCTCAGAACCAACAATTCTTCTACAGATATTTCTCCTCTGCAGTCATCCCTTTTCTCTTCAGAGACAGCATGATTCTGTATCACTTTTGACTAAAAGATATATGACCCCTGACAGCATCTTGGCCTTACTCCATAAAAGCACACTGTTTTATTTACTGTCCATGTAAGCCTGCCTGGGAGTTATAGATAGAGATATAAGGCATTTTCTATCGGTATTTCATTTAGCATTAAAAAATTTTAATGTACTTCTGTCAAATGTCCACCTTCATACTACGAGTTAACTGATGCTTTCCTACTTATTCTTTTCCAAGGCTTCTGATTTTGTGGTTTGCAAAGCCAGCGGTGCACGTGGTGCATGCACCACCTACCTCCCCACTGACTGGGTTATCCTGTTCAAAACACCATCGTGATCCTCGGTGCTTTACATGGTGTTGTGGCAGCAGCAGTTTTGTCTTCTTGGTCAAAGACACAGAAAGACGTACCCCACGTCCTGCTGTGGCCATTTTGCACGCTTCCCAAACAACATTTTCCCAAGCAACACTGTGTACGCTCCCCAAACACGGAGCAGATCCTAGAGTTACAGAATATAGCCTTGGGATCGTTTATGCCTAAAGAGGCCAATCTAGAAACAGAGACTAGACAGGAGTAAGGGAATAAAGGTGGATATTTATTTGAAAGGCCTTCAGAGGTACACCCTGGGCAGGCCAAAGGCTACACCCAAGATGGACCCCGAGTCACGAGTTCTTCACACTTTTATAGCTTTGGTCCATTTGTATATCAACCTAATTTCACCAATTAAACTTTAGCTAATGATGTAATTTCCCCTCAGCTTGCCCCCCTTCTCAAGATGCTGGGTTACACATTTTGGGCCTAGGCCGGGCTGGGTGTCCTTGGAGAGCAGCCTGGAGAGGCTTTGTTCTGTCTGTCTCAGCATGAGAGAGCAGCAGCTCCCAGGCTACAGGACACTGCAGAGTTACACACTAGGAATACAGAATCTGAAAAATATAAAAGTTAAAATGTAAGGCATCATCGTCATTGCTGCAACCAAAAAGAGTGCTGCGTCGGATCCCAGTAGGGCACAGATGAGACGCAGGCCTGGTCCCCAGCATGGCCTCTGGCTGGGCACCGCAGGGCCTGCTCCCAGAGCCATCCCAACCGATGTTTGCTGCCCCACAGCTCCTTCCCTGTCCCCTCCCTTCCCCAGGCAGGCAGGGTACCCCCTGGCATGGTGCACACTGGCGTGTCCACACAGGCAGACGTGGCCACAGGCTGTGTCTGTGTGGTGCATGGCAATGCATCCCTCAAGGTACAAACAGCCCTTGTGTCCAGGACAAAATCTCCCCTCAGAGAAGGTGTGAGGACAGCGCGAGTGGAAATACCTGTGCAAGCTTGCATAGCTGCCTTAATCCTGTGACACAGCCTCTCTCAGTTCTTGGTCTAAACACCCTCCGTACATCCACATGCCTTTCCTCTCTTTCACTCTCTGCCACTGGCCTCGACAACCAGTCTGGGCTCTAACCAGAAGTTCACACACAGGAGAGCTGGAATGGTTTCCAGCCCTGTCTTCACATTGCTTGGCTGGGGTGTGAAATGAGGCTTCATTCTCCGGGGAGATATTTGGGTCACAGTCAGGGATGGAGTGACCTACTTCAGTATCCTTGGGAATTACTTCTGCTCTCCATTTCTGACTCAAGAGCCATGCCCAGACAGATGTATTACAGCAATATTGCAACTGTCCCAGTAAAACCTGCCAGCCCTGACGGATCTTGGCATCCCTCCTAATACCCCTGGAAGCATTCACCCCTCCTGGCTGGTCTGCTGGCATGGGAATAGACAGAGCACCTCGGCAAACCTCACCAGACCATCCTTGCCCTTTGGTAAATGCGCAGGATCAGCCCATTACAGAGGGATGTTTCAGCATATGCAATGCAATTATGTCAATATCAAGACACAGCAGATTTCTCTCCAACACAATTTCATCAAATCAAGAAAAATGTCCTAATTCCTACAGCAGTAAGTTGTCTCCCTTCCCCCTCAGACACAGCATTAACCTTCTCTACTCAGCAACCCACTCACAGGATTGCTGATAGCTACTAATTAAAAAGGTTTTTAACTGACTGCAAAACTGGACTGAGTGAAATGATGAGTATCACTGCTACAGATACGAATTTTAATTTGGATTTCTGAAATAGGCAATTACAGTATATATATATATATATATACACACATACATACATACATATATACACAGACATCCTTACTTATATTTTTTTGTATATTACACAGAGCATGGCCCTCCTGTGGGTGGGTATGAAGGAAAAGACAAAGCTTGTGAATTCAAATTTCAGATGCCAAGTGGAAGATGAAGAATTTTTAATCCCTTAAAAATGTTCTTTCCACAAACTAGGAAGAAGTCCATTTTCCAGGATTTGCCCAAGTCTGCCAAAGGGCTGTTTCTTCCATCCTGTCGTCCACTGACAAGATCACAGCTCTGGACCCTGTCACCTGAGACATCATAGTTGAAAGTAGTTGTAGTTTTGAAGCTCAGAGCCAGAGGTCTCTGAAAAGAGGAGCTAGTGTTAACTCTCACTGGATGACTCAGGACATTTCAGCTTTCTCCTGAAGAGCTTTGGATTTAATCTGTTCGTGTTTTCACACCCAGAAATGAAGCAGATTCAGCAGCTGAAGTCTGGTCTGGATGGCTGCAAAAAATGATTGAAATGAAACTTGAGTGAACCCTAGAGGCTCATTACACGGAAGTACCCTCTTCAGTAGCAACTGGAAATATCATGCTTCTGTTACAAAAAATACACAGTCCTTCTTCTTTGAAGCCAATTTCCAAAACAATTTTTCACATAAGAAAGGAGAAATTTTGTGAAAATAAAAGAAACTGCAATTCGCTGGGACCTGGCAGAACTGACTGCAGCATTGCACAGACATAATCTGTCCTGTTTATAAAGAGACAAAATGTCTCTCCAAAAAGCCTCCTTCCATTCATTTCTACACAAACATGGTTTACACCCCCACGCTGAGGACTGAGCTTCATTTTCATAAGATGTTTTTCTGCCTCCTCACAATTGAAGTCCTTCCCCATTTACTTCCCCCTTAAACAAACAAACATATCAAAGAGGTATATTTTTTTTTACATTTGTTTTCTATCTGGCTATGAATAATTGATTTAAACTGATAGGCCAGAGGCAGATTTTTGGTTTTCTAAAATCTTATCACTCAGATCTTAGTTTATACAATGTGAGCAAGAGAAGTCAGCTGTGCCTCAGTCATCAGGGTTTTCAGGGAGGAGGGAGAAATGGAGATTACTTTCTAAATTCTGGTTTTGATTTGTCTCAGAGGCAAATTAGCTTTCTTTCCTTCTAGCAAAGCAAGGTGTAGAACCACTCCATCACCAGTCTCTTTCTGAAAGGATTTCAACAAGAGATATGAACTGCGCCTTCATTTTCAATCTATAGAAGAGTTGCAGAAGTGTTTCTTTAAAGGAAAGAGGCGTTAAGTAATGTTATTGAAATGTGGGAAAATAAATAACTTTTATCCCTCATGATCAATATCAGCAAAGGTGAGGAGACTGTCAGAGGCCTAAATCTGAGGCAGAGCTGAAACTCCCCCTGTTGGCATCTGGTGGGCCGTGCCTGAAAACCATCTTTCCTCTGTCTTCACAAACCCTTGGGGATTTATTTCAAATGAACAGGTACAAATCCTCAGTTATTTGCTCCTTAATGCCAGCCAGGAGAGAAATCAGCCAGATCCTCTGAAATCTGTGCCACTGAGCCTCCCTGTGCCTCGTGCTTGGCGAGCTGTGAGATTTGAAAGTGGAATAAACCCACGTAGCAGTGCAGGCTAGTGAGGAGAAGCTGCAAAGCAAGAAGGAAAATTAACCACAGGGTGCAGCTCAGTGAAAAGTAAAACATTAAAGGAAAAGGAGCCTCCAGCCATCCTGAGAGTTTGGGGAGGAGGGAGCAGTGCCTGCTCAGTGGAGATGACAGGTATCAGGCAGTGCTTCTGCTAACAGCCTGTGAATTTATCCTTGGGTTCACAAGGTGGCGATGGCACTATCAGTTGGTTCATCCATCATCAGAAAAAAAAACTCACCACAAATAAACAAATTGATCTGTGGAGCTGGCCCCTATCCAATGGCAGAAAAAAAATTAGGAAGAGGAAGAATTACATGTGTTAGTCTGACTATGGGTAGCAAATGATACAAGTCATTGAATCCAGCTAATAAGCCCACTCACTTTGTGTCAGGGAAGCTACATATCCTGGAGGGATTCTTCAGGGACTGAGTTTCACTCATCCTGCCAACTGCATTTGCTGTCATTTGGAGCAAATTCCTACAGCCCTTTCTCTTTTTTTTTTGCCTGTCATAATTAACTTCCCAGACCATCTTTATGCACAAGGATCGGGGTTAGCACAGGCAGTACTGTTCGCCTGCAGACTGAACATATGTTGTGGGTCTTCTTGTTCCCTCCTTGCACCTAGTGGCTCTTCTAATTCTCAAAATCCAGAGTAATGCATCTGACAACACCAAGGACAAGAGCTAACAAGACTTTTAGCACTGCAGAGCCAATACAACCGTGAGGAAACAAATCAGCACCTATTCTTCTGTGTGGACCGCAATCACCTATATCTGCTAACCTGCTGAACATAGAAAGATTATTTTTGACATTGGTGTCAAAACTATACAGATATTGATACCCTTTGATAGTTGAGTGTTTTTAGCATTGTTTGCCACAAGTGCTTGCTGTTCCAAATACGTAGTGGAAATTACTGTATAGAAGTTCTCTTTATAGAAAATAATATCCCCATGACATGGCTGAGGGAAGAGTTTATGTGGAAAGGGCTGGATGGCACAGACTTACGACATGTGAGATCTGTAAGGAGACATTTCTCCCTTTCATAAAAGGCAGCAGATACTGAGGATTGCCTTAAACTGTGCCCAGTTTATTCTTTCTAAAGGAGGAAGCATTTTGCAGTTAGGGTCAAACTCTGTTCCTCAATAAACACTGAGTGTGTCCTTTCCTCTGCAGAGTCCTACTGACCCCAGTGCAGACCCTCAAGGAGTGGAGTGCTACCCACAATGACTACAGATGGCAGGATCTCATTCTGCAGTATCGACCCTGCAATTCTGCAGTTCCTGCTGTATCTGTGCTACACTGGCAGGAGGTCTGCTCTGATCTTTCTCTTCTTGTGAAATCATTATCCCAAGAAAAGCTAGCTAGTCATTAAATAGTAAATGAAATTAAACTCATACATGCAGTTGTTCTGACAATTCATTTTACTGACAGCAGAATTTTGTTCTGCTTTTTAGATAAAAAATGTGAAGAGACAACAAGAGTGTTTTAGCATTGCACAAAAAAGCAAATACCATTTCTGTCTGTTCACCAGTGACAGGAAGAGTTAACCACAGGCACGCTGTTCCACAATGTACCACATCATGAGCAGGAAGCCAAGTTCGAGCATCCTTTACACCATCCCTGAACTCACCAGCATAGAGTTTCTCACCTCTATGCAATGGCCCTGTGACTGTCCCTCTCCACAATTCGTGCTTGTGACTCAAGTGGAGTACATACATGCTACAGGCACCTGGCAGAGCCCCAAGGAGCTCACTTCACTCATCACTCCCCTGCTACGGCATTTCTGAACTGGACAAAACCCCATATGGATCTTTCCCATAATGGAAATCATATTTAAAACAGTCTTTTGATGAGGAATCATTCATGAGGGTACTTGGAGGTCTTCCTAAGCCCACAGCAAGCACAGGGGTGACAAAGGCACAGGGAAAGAGCAGCAGATGTCAGCAGAGAATCAGTGTCAGACCAGTGGGTGCCTGGAACAGGAGGTCCCTGCAGAGCAGCCCCTGGCAGCTGGACGTCCTGAGTGTCCTGCTGGAGGCCACCTTACAGAGATGCACTATTCAAAACCTATAGAAGCATTTTTTAAGTCACCCAGTTTCAGCTCGGAGGCATCAGCAGTGGTTGTCCCAAGATGCTGATGTGCCAGAAGGACACCATCCGCAGCCCCGTGCACCCCCAGTGCCACACAGAAAAAGACACAGAGGGCCCACCAAGGAGAGCAAGGCTGTGGACAGCACTTACAGCAGGCCCTGAGGAGGCTGCTGGTCAAGAGTTTCCTTCCTGAGCATCAGCTGCAGCTCAGCACGCTGACCCAGAGCTCGCTCAGACGTGAGGTGCTCATGCAGCCCCGTGATGCCGCTTCCCTGAGAGCAGCAGCTCCAGCAGTTTGTTTTGCTGTGATGGTGAAGCTCTGCTCTGAGCACAAGCACTTCATCCCAGGAGGGGAACAGCCACAAACAGTTTGAACGTGGTTTCAAGCCCTTTCATGAGCTGCACACAGCGGCAAATTTCCTTTGAGCATCCCTTGCATCCCTGCCAGGCTACTGCTGGTCTGGTCTTAAGACCACCTGAGCATCCACTCTCTTTTCTCAAGTGTGTTCTCAATGAAATACCTACTTTTGCTTTAGGATTGCTTTGAATGCTAATGTGTTCATTTTTATTTCTTCAGAACAAACTGTTTGTAATTTCACAGGTTTTGTTCTTTTCTGAACGCTCTATCTGCAAATGGATTAGCTTTACTTTCAGCCTCAAGTGCTTCTATGCAGGCATTTCAAAGTGAAAGAACTTTGGAAAAACAATTTTCTGGAGTGCTTCAAGAAAACAAAAATTCACATGAAGTGACTTTGAATTATTGCACTGTATTAAATGACTAAAATGCTTAAAGCTGGACGTTTTTAAGGTTCTTCTGACTGTTCAGAGAGAGAAATATATAAAATAATACTCCTTAATGCTTTCACTTGTTCTTTGGTCTCAAATCAAGTTCTCTAAATGCTTACAATGCTATGCTCTATTCATAAAAGGTGAAATTCATTCATTCTGCACAAATCCTTACTCATCAATCAAGGCAACAAGTAGGAAATGGAGGGAAGATAAACTGCACTGTTCAAAATAAGCAGACTAGCAGAGTGATTCAGAGCACTTAAAACTAGGCTCCTGTTCTGAATCATCCTCTAGAGAAGTCTCCCCTTCTCCAATAAGTACACAGGGAGTTTAGGAGGCAAGTCTCCTTTGGCTGAAGTAAGCCACAATGAATTAGCCCCTTCATTCAGACCCTCAGTTTCTTCACAGATCCATAATGTTCTGCTTCTGGATCCTCTCTCTACACAGCTTCACGGTGGGGTTAAGCCATCCCCGTTTAGAGGGAATTCTCATTTTCCTGAATGTTGTAATCATCCTTGGAAGATGTAAAACACAATCAGCAGGAAAAAAAAATTGCAAACAAAGGAAAAAGTGAGAAGAGCTGAATAAACAATAAAAGTATCAGTGCCAAAGGACATTAGTCTTTGTTGTCTGGCACAGCACAACACATGAGGTCTTTCCCTTGTCCCTATTGCAATAAGAAAGGAAGAAAACCTACCTGCAAATATTTATTCATATTTAAAATACATTAGTTTGGCCATATTTGCAGTCAGTATGTATCCACTTTACTTGAGCTTTCCAGCACCCACATTCCACCGAGCTGTATATTTAACAGCAAAATTCACAATTTGCACTGCTTGGTGTGCTACAGAAGCCATTCAATCAGAGCACAGAAATGATTTGACCGCAAATTTGCAACTGTAAATATTTATATCTAAGCGTTTGTAAATGATGTGCAGTACAAGAATAATTGCCAAATCAATTCAAAAGGCAAAACTGAATAAATTAATGCATCTATGAATTATTCATGAATTTTACCTTCTATTATAGCAAGTTCATTATTTCTCTATGTAACCAGTAATATGTCTGAGTGCATTGAAAATATCGATTAGTCTTCTGGATACACTATTCAAAGCTTTTAATCAACAAAAGATTTCAATAAATATTAAACTTTCATTTAGGGAAAATATGAGAAATCTTGGTTCTAGGGATAATGCATGCTTATTCCAGAGTATAAGGAAAAAGTATTTGCAATTTATCCAAAATATCAAGAGAATTTTCCATAGCTATTTTAGCTCAGATGAGTGTAATAATAAAGTGCTCAAGAATTAATTGGCCAGGAATCTTGCAGGTTTGATTGATCTTGGGAAGATCAATCCAAAAGACAGAGCCTGACTGTTCCAAACAGCTACACACTGTGGAGAGAAGCCACAAGTTTCTCTAAAGGTTGGAGAAATCTCACGCTTCTCTTGCAAGGAAGAAAAGCTCAAGACACACCTCTTACACCTTGGCAAGTCTGTGAATGGCTTGGAGGCAGGAAATGAGAGCAGCTCCTGGAGGGTTTGCTGTTCCATTGTGAGATGGGGCTCAAGGACAGATGAGGGATGTTGGCCTCAGCTTGGCTCCCTGGTCCCCAGAACTGGGTGTGGCTTCCACCCCCCAGCCCCCCACAGCACAGCCTTGGTGACAGCACAACATCTGTGCCTATGGACCCAACACACCCCAAGAGCTGCCACAGCTGCCTCTGACCTTTCTTGGGCATTACATTCTGCTTCTGACTTCAGGCAACAGCTTAGAACGGCAGCACTGTAGGTCTATGTAATTTGTGCACTACTGGTAGGAAAATCAAGAGCGATAGTCTCTCTGGGAGGCATCTTCCTGGTTACTAAGGTACAAACACCAGGAGCAAGATTTAGAGTGATGGCGGTTCCTCAGCCAAGTCAGTCAGAAATGCTTTTAGTTTTGCAGATGCTGAGGCTGTTGATACAAATTTTGTATTAGACTGGTTTATCCCAATTATTTCCACTTGTTTTCTTATGTTTTGTTTAGCTGTGAATGTGTTTGCGTGAGAGAGAGAGAAGGGAAAGAAAAGGAAAACATCACCAGGCACATTTGGCTACAGCTGCAGAGAAGGTCCAGTCTCTGATTTTATCTTCAGAGGGAGATGAGGCTCTACAGTTAACCCATGCAGCAACTTCAAAAAGCAGATTGTTGATGACAGATTCTGGTTTATGACACCAGACAGACCAACCTCACAGGTTACTCTACAGTATGAGGAGGTGTGTACCTCTGCTCTACTTAGAAGTTCAAGAACAGAGATATTTCCAGGTAAGACCAACTTATCTCTGCAAGAAAAGCAGTGAGCAGAGGCTACAGCACACAGGGTGTGTGCAGATAGACAAGATGTAGTATATTCTAGATTTTGAGAGCTCCATTCAGCCATCCTACTTCTCCATGCTTTGCTTCATTTTGATGGTGCCCTCAGAGAGGCAAAGGAAACATTTTCCAGTGTGCATTTACCTACAAGCAGTTTGAAGTCATACAGCATTATGCAAGCAACAGAAATGAAGAAGTCATAGAAATTAAAGGCCATAAGGCCACTCCAAGGCTGTCATTGAGCCCAGCCCTCCTTTGATGAATCAGGAGTAAATATTAATAGGTTATACATAAAAGAAGTTTGTGGAACTCGGAAAGGAAGAGGGTTAGCATTGAGAGAGACCCTGGACTGCTAATTCCACTCTTTCATCATACAGTCTGCTCTGCCTCCACTGAAAACCACCTGGAATTTCCTTTTGCTGTAAAGCTTTAAACCAAGCTCTGAGAAGCTAAAATGAATGGCTAAACTATTGTCAAATTTGTACAATACATGATACACAGGTAAGAAGCTTTGTTTGAGCATCTATCAGCTACAGAGTTATGTACAGATAAGGAAAGCACTGGGAAACTAACGAAGATATCTGTATTTCTGTATTGCTTGTGTTGTAAGAAAAAGGAGATTCAGAGTCTATGTGCAAGATCACTCTTAGCTTGGTCCACACTCCTGTTAATAAAGTGCAGAATTCAGATTAATTCTACACAGAAATCATGTGCTCATCATCAATCCATGTCCGTCAAGTCATATGGATAGATGCAGCCACAAAATATTACCTTAGCCTGGGCGTATTTCCTTGGGCTCCTCCAGACTATGGGAGTCCCAGGAAGATTCCCTGGGATGTCCTCTGCAGCACCTTGTCTCTCCACAGAACAATTCTCTCTCACAAAGCAAGTTCAAGCAGACGAGGCACCCCACACTGCACGTGGGCTTTAAGGGCTGGTACACCGGGCCTGTATCAATTAATTCAAAACAAATTTGGAGATGTCTTTCAGCTGACTGCCATAAGCCAACCTTCCCAGTTCAATGCTTCGCTTTGCTAAGAGCTATCAGTAATGAATGAGTTAGCTTTGCAAAAATAAATGGAGAAGCTACACAGAGGATAAATGGCCATCAGACCTAAATGAGGCATTTATCACAGAAGTACTGGTAAAGAACTTCTAAGGCTACCAAACTTTTTAAAACTCAACTTCAGCCTAGGGTGACATTTCCATTTTTTGCAATCCCATGCTGCTGACTAAAACAGTGTTGTTCCACTCTCATCTCTATATCTTCCTCTCCCATGCTGCTGCTTAGCAGACACTACACACCTGGCATTTGTACTCCCCTTCCTAAATGTCACAGTTGGTACATTGAACATCCTTTTGTTTATTCACCTATTCATCTCTCTGACAAGTTCCCTATTCATCTGTCTGTCTGACCAAGTTCATTTTGAACTCTGATCGTGTCCTCTTGCAACTCCACCAACTGAAGTGTCAAATTTTAAAAGCATCTCTTCCATCAGTCAAATTGTTTGTAAAAAAGAGATGCATTTTTGCATCTTATTGTACATCAGAAGTAGCATAAGATATATTAGAAACCTTCCAGCTTGATAGCACTGACTTTGAGAATAATTTCTAGTCATTTGTGAAACTGGCTGACAGTGATTATCATTTGACATCCCCTTGAGCAAAATAAAAAAAATATGGTCATATGGAGTGCAGACCGGTTGTATTTTTCATGGAGTCTGGAGACCATTCAGGGCAGGAATGTGAGGAATCCCCTGACTGAACTTGATTTGTGAATGTGTTTGAGTTTGCAAATCCCCATTTAAAAAATGGACCACATTCTGTCATCACTGGCTCAGGGAAGAGCTCTCTCACAGCAAGCGTGAGGAATGGCCAGAGCCAAATGTTTTACACATTCACTTGAGGAGGAAACAGAGAAAACCTTCAGCTGTTTATTTGAAACTTTAAAAGCACTGCACAATCATAGAAACAAGACTTGAGGTTACCTGTCAATCACTGTTAATGTATGTTAATAACAAACCAGATACGTGGCGTCAGTGCAGACCCTTCACTGGCTTATTCCAGTTAAGAACATTTTATCCAGGTGACCTCGTCAGGGGGATTAATCACAGTGCAGGCTTCTCCCTCCTCATCTTCAGTGTATACAGCCAAGTGGGAGGCCAGAACCCCAGAGAAGTATTTGAAAAGTGTGAATGTTTGTTAAACCATTTTTAAGCTTCACTTTTGTTCAAGGGCAAATTACAGCACAGCAAATCTCTGGAGTACTTCCTCATTTTGTTCAGCCCAAGCTTGGCAATACAAGGTTTCTGGAAACTTGCAGTTCCTGATGAATACCAGGAAGATTTTCAAGTTTCCTATCAGACATGTATTAATTTGATTCAGTCCAAGCTTGGGGAAAAGCCTCTAGACAGAGGAGGAGGAGCTGTAGCAGTCACGCACTGATTTTCCCACTGGCATGTCCCTCACCCTGGGCTAACCCAGATTCTTGCTGGTCCCATTGGCATAATGCTCCATCTCATCCCTCATGTGGGGTGGAAAACCAAAGTTCTCCCACTCCATAGCTGTCAAAATTGAGAATATTTCTCACTTTCTTTCCAAGGTATTTCTACTGCACCCTCCTGCCTTCCTCGCGCCTTCCCTCTGAAACATGCACATGGGGACACCCTTCCTTGTCACACTTTTTTACTTTATGTTTTGGGGTTTTTAACCCAAAAATTTCCGGAAAAGATAGAATGATAGACAAACCCTAACTATCTTTCCAAATTGCTGTAAGAGAGATATTTACTGTAAGAGCAAATTGCTGTAAGAGAGATATTTACTGAAGCAAGTGTTCCTCTGATTTATCACCCCACTCCCTCATTCCTACTGCTCACTCCTACTACTGAGGTTGTATGGAGCCAATAATCCCTACAAAGAAAGAGCTTGACCTTTATATTTCCCAATAAAGGATGTTGAAAACTTTGGTGCAATTTCATCAGATTTACTTCAAATAGATTATCCTATCCCTACAGACACAACACAAGAACCCAAACCACAAAGAAAGGTTTTGCAGCTGGAGGTAGATTTCTACTTAATAATGGGTGCATGCACATAAATAACTGAGCCAAAGCTGGGATTGTTTGATTAACCATTAATTTCTAGAGTCGCTGGAAAGCAGTTTCAAAATCACTAAGAGTCACAACACTGATTTGAAAAGGAGTCAGAACAAAAGTCTTGCTATCACCATGGATACAACAGATGGGGACTCAGCATTTAAGAAAAAAACCTGGAACTTCATACTTACAGTGCTGGGCAAAGTAGATCACTTAATATTAATATTTAGAATATGTCCTACTTATAAATAAAATTGTGACCAACATACGAGACAAATTTTGATCTGTTTTTTGTTGGAGTACAAGCATTCATTATTAGTTATTTCATTTTTTTACTTGTGCAATGCCTGTGACAGCACAATGCAACACAACAGTGAGGTAAGCTGATAGTGGTGTTTCAAAGGCAAGATAGCCATGTGATATTTTAAACATTTTGAGAATAACTATGACTTTCCTGTATTCCCATCAAGCCTGAATCAACCAAATCAACATTCTGATTTAATACAAACATTATTCATTGACTTCGTTAGGACCCAGATATAAAAAATATTCAGACACTTTACTCACGGAGATTTTGGTGAGCTTTAGGTATTTTAATGCCTTTATTAATGCAGAGCCCTGACTTTGGTTTACTGTCAGCGATGGCTCAAAACCAGTGGAATGCTGATGGGTATTTGGTCTTGTTCCAGCCTCAGCACTCCTCACGGCTTTTTTATCATTATTCCTTCTCTGACACCTCCAGAGCCTTGTGGAAGATCTCAGCTGCAAGAGCCAGTGCAGCTACAGACACTCAGTGCTAATTGCAGAGAACAGGCACAGCTGAAGGGGGCAGGAATGATTTTCCCTGGTGTCTTCGTGCTAACTTTCTTTAAAATAGCATAAAATGCCTTGCTGCATCAGACCGAACTAAATATTCATCCAGCCCAGAGTTCTGTCTTGGACAGTGACCACACACCCAGAGAAAGGTGTAAAGGGAAGGCAAAGATGGCATAGATTTAATGCAACACACTTGCCCAGTTTCCAGTGATTTCTTAAACTAGAAGAAGCTTTTGCTGATACTTCTTGACAAGATCTTCTTCTATGATGTCTCTAAGTCTGCCTTCTGAGCATTAAATTAACATTGTGCCCTGTGACAGGGAATGTCACACTTCGTCATGACATGGAATTCAAATCCTTATGAAAATACTGGGCTTAAATGATGCTTCTACTTTCCTCAGGTTGATGGCCCTCTTAACTCCAACACTATTTTTCATAAAAAGATGTAAATAGGAAAATTTAGTAATTACACATCACAAACATATAGACTTCAGAGAGTCACGGGATAGTGTAGCTTGGTTGGGTTTTCAAGATCACCCAGTCCAACCCCCTTCCAATCCTCTTTCAAGTGCCTTTCACTTTAGACACCTGAAATCAAGGGCTGAGTCCATCTGCCCAGATGTGTTCAGACAATTGCAAGCAATTCTACCCCAGAAGCCATGGTAGCTACGTTTGTTCAGCACAGTATTACAGATAAAAAGTCCTTTTCTGCCTCTTTTTCTCCCCATAAAATTTCACCTGGGACCCAAAAATAACCTTCCGGATAACAGAAATTGGTACATTGCCATAAAATGTTTCCACTTCAGCAAGCTAGCATTTCTGGCACAAAACAGCCCCAAACCTATTTAGTGAGGAATTTCAAAGAAGCTGTAATGAATTACTTAACTAGACTCCCCAGGCCTTGCTCGTGGTTCAGTATGTGTCCTGATCTCTGCCTGATGGCATTTGGCTTAGTTTTTGTATCCCTGAAAAATAAACAGAAGGTTTGCCAGTGGCTTTGGTGAGAACAGATTGAGGCTATAAAGAAATCAAGACAATTTCCTTCTGGAAACCGGTAGCTTTCTGTTAATAGAGGAATCCAGAGGAAGAGAAAGCAGCATGACCTGTGGAAAGATTTCATTATCTCAAAGCATCCAGCCTTTTGAAAAGGAGGACGTGTAATTAAAATGCAGAGATTGAAAAAAAATATCTCTGAGTGTGCATAGTAGCAGCCCTGGAAGCAGCTTCCAAGAGCCAGGAGAGGAAGGCAGGGAAATGGCAATGGGCACTGAGCCACAAAAGTCCTCTCAGAGGTGGGAAGTGAGGGCTGAGCTGTGCACTCTGTGGCCAGCAGGATCAGTGGCCAGCACCAGCATTTTCTAGGGAGAGTCTGATGAGAAAATGAGAAAAGAGGGATATTTTCTAAAGCATGGAGGAGGACTCCTCTTTCTTTTTTTCAATGAAATAAGGAAGCCAGAAAACCTGCAGCTGCCGAATGTTGGACGTATCAAATCCAGGACTGATGGTACAGCTTTTTGCAACTCCTTTCTAGCCTCATTTTACACTAAAAATACATTATGCCATTTCCTAAAAGGTTTCATGAATGCTTCTAGTGCACTAGGAAGCGAATAATTCTCTTTATCCTGACCAAAAAAAAAGTCTCAGTTCCTCATTAACCTTTTTGCAGGATGTGATCTCCTGTAGTTCTGCAGAAGAGATGTTGCCTAGCTGGGGTGTTCTTGTTTCCTGTTATTTCATAGCTCTACGGGGAAATAAGCGGTGGTTTCGAAGAAAAAGAAAGGAAGTAAAAATGGCAAGGGAACAACAGAAGCATCTCTATTATTTTTCTACACCAGGTTATCTCTGCATTGCTGTGCCCTCGCCTCAGGTTTAAAGAAACGCAAGGGGAGATCAAGCAATTCACACACAGTCCAAAATGCTGCATGAGATTGTATCTGAATCAGATGGTCTTTAAATCCCATTATAGATAGAGTAGGATCACACATGCACAGGCATCCGTATCATTTTTGCAGCAACATGAGAGGGACCACGAGCCCACAAATGCACTCATGGCAGGAGAACAGCAAGGTGACCTCACTCCAGCATGACAGAGCTCCAGGCAGGGCCAGGTGGCCTCACCACAGGGCAGATCTGCACAGAGGGAGCTCCCTTCTCCTCACAGATCCTTCACCATCTCAACACTTCAGGACCCATGAGAAGAGCTCAGGCCTGTCAAGTTCTCCCATTCAATGCACGGATTGCACATATGCTAGGGAGATGATAATGATGTGATTCAGCTACTTCTTGTATTCTCCTCAGTCTTCTTTCCTCTTCCATGAATGTGCTGATATCCCCTAATTCAGCTGCAATGGGGTCTCAGCTCACCTTCAGGACTTCTCTTGCCCTCCCAGGGACATTTTACTGCCGGTCAGATACCTCTGAGTCCCAGGAGACATAACCATGCCTGGCAGAGATGGCCTTCCCATTCCACTACCGACCTCATCCTCAGCTACTCGCTCACCCCCTGCAGCTCACAGTCACTTGGCTTCTTCCCTCCAGCATCCAAAGCAGTTTCCTAAGCCAGTTTGGGAATTATTTGTGGGAAGAAATCACTCATGACTGACACACGAGCAGAGGTTGGGCTGTGTGTTGTTTCCCAGGCCAATTGCTGGCTCTAAACAGCTGTAAGGAGGGAGGGAGGTGACAGAGGCCAGGCAGCCTGACCCTCATCTGAGCTGCTCAACCAGACTATTAACCAGAGTGTGTCACACATCTCTGATCTGCACACAATGGTATTTTACCTAATAACTTCCTGCGTGAAGCAAATGGACAAAATAATTAAAGCACCATGAGCAATCTTACCATTAATGCCATTTTTTTCACTTTTTTTTCACACACTCATCAAATATTTGTAAAAGGTGTTCCAGCAATAAAAAAACCCAACAAACTTACAAGACATAAGTGGACATGCTGTTTCCAAAACGTGCTTTTCCACCTTCTTGCAGCCTTTAGAAACCAGTGCGCATGGAGGATGCTGGGCACCCAGCAGAGCTGCCCCTTGCCCTGTAGCTCCCACCCAGGGCAGGCTGAGGGGACATGCAGCAGCCTGAGCAAGGAGCTGGTGAATAAATCACAACAGAACCCAACCCAAACATTTCAAGCTGGATTTTTTATGGCTGTAGCTCATTCTTCCTCTCTAGCTCCACTATTCCAATCTTTTACAGCAGGACTTTGTCTTATATTATAAATACATATTTACCAATCACAATCAAAGTAGCAGTGGATAAACGTTTGATTTCCTCTCTAGCCAATGGGCATCTGCTGCCTAGGAAGCGATCAATGAAATGATAAAGCTTAATCAGGGTCTTATTGTATATTATGAGAAGAGTCGCATATCAAAGCTGTGTTCTGAGGTTTCCAATTTGAGTTATTTACTCGACTATATATCTTTCTTGACCGTGAAAGGACTCCCAAAAAGCCTAAATCTTACTGAGCTGTTCACTTTCTTGACATCCTATGGCATTGTGTGGTTTTTGTATAAATAAAAACATAAAACCTTGGTAAAAGACCAGAGATGTTGTCCTGTAAAAATGCACTGAGCATGTGGAGCCAAATTCCAGAAACAATGACAATATTTTTCAAAACAGAACTCCTGAGGATTTTGTTGACTAAACACACACATATAAAACTGAATATTTTTTAGTACATTTTGAATACTTAAAATATATTAAAAATAAAAAAAAAAATATGGATGTAAGCAGTGAAACGCCTCATCCTTTGCATATACTTTTAATGAAACCAGTATCTCATCCTAGTTGTTTTCTTATGTTGTTTTTGAAAAATGGAAATAATTCCTGCTAACGGGCACAACTGAAAATTAACTGTTCAAGCTCAATGTTTTCTAAGTGTGCCAAGAACAAACCATAAAAAGGGAAAAAAAAAAGAAAGAGCACTAATTACTTTATTTGTCTCCTGAAACTAAACTAACAAGTGTAAGCCTTTAAAGAACACCGGTCAAAAATACTGATATCAAAGGAAAAGACTGCTGATAATCCTGGATCCTTTTGCAATGATTTATTCCATATTTTATTGCACAATTTATAAAAGAGAATTGCAGCAATCGGAGCCCTTGCATTGCTACAAGAGATTAAAAGATTTTCTTATCAGACAGCTCAGAATTGTGATGATTCACACCTTCATTATTTCTTGAAACACTCCAGCTTCCTCCAGAAGGTACAGCGAAGGTTTTGCATGACTACATCCCTTAAACTAAACACTGCTCGTGTCATTTTCCCACGGTGCTCGGAACAAGCTAGGGGTGAAAGAGTAACCCTTTTAAGCCAGTTAAACAACCGTCATTATTTTAAAATAAATGAAGAGGAGCCGAGTTATTTACGACTCTGTGCTCATGTTTTATGCATGCCTTACCTCGGAGACATTCGATAGCCCCCCACAACACTTTGTTGGCTCTGATCTTCAACAAGTGTTTGCCAAGAAGGTCACACTGGCCTATTCACACCGAGAAAGGTGAGATCTGGAGACACGGTAAAGTAACAGGACAAATGGGAAGACACTGGAAAATAATTTTTGCTGCCAGGGTTTCCAAACAAGCATAAAACCTGGGTCAGGGAGAGTCCCTTCAGTTAAAAGTGAGTGCCAGGACTTCTCACTGCCAGGTTAAATCAAGGATACGCCCAGCCTTGCTGTGCAGGGAGGAGAGCCAGAAGGAGAATGAGCTACTTGCAAGGAATTGCTTGAAATCCTCAGAGAGGAACCATCAAACTCACAGAGACTTTTGTGGGATTCCCCAGCCAACCATTAGCACAGATCAGACCAGCCTTCAGGGTCTGCAAAATAAATGGGAACTCAGACCCAGAGGGTAAGCACCTGAAACTGTGGGGGGGTGGTCCAGGGGAGACTTTTCTGTTTTGCAAACACTTTGCTGGAGAAGAAGACACCTGAGCAGCTGTGCTTGGGAACCAGCTGTATCCAAAGGTATTGTTCTCCACAATTGCTCCACAGCATCCTCATGTGAAATTATATTTTGGTTCTGTAACAGGTAGATACCTTCTCCAGACGTGGCTTTTACCAGGAATATCAGTTCTGCCTTGGTAAAACCAGGTGAGGGCACCCATTCAGCTTGCAGAGGATGATGAGGGGCTGTGTTACAAGTCCCAACTTGAGGATTGTGTGTTTTAACCCTACCATTATTAACTTCAAATACGCCCCCAAAGAAGTCGAGGAAGGAGCACCTCTTTCCTTTTGTGATCTCTCCCACTAAGCAATACTGGGAAGAATTTAAGTTGTGCAGTGGCAGTCACACTGGAGATGCCAAGCCTGATGCCCAGACTTGACGCCTTACGTTTTAGCTTTTATACTTTTCAAATTGTGTATTCCCAGTGTGTAACTCTGCAGTGTCCTGTAGCCTGGGAGCTGCTGCTCTCTCATGCTGAGACAGACAGAACAAAGCCTCTCCAGGCTGCTCTCCAAGGACACCCAGCCCGGCCTAGGCCCAAAATGTGTAACCCAGCATCTTGAGAAGGGGGGCAAGCTGAGGGGAAATTCCATCATTAGCTAAAGTTTAATTGGTGAAATTGGGTTGAGATGCAAATGGCCCAAAGCTATAAAAGTGTGAAGAACTCGTGACTCGGGGTCCATCTTGGGTGTAGCCTTTGGCCTGCCCAGGGTGTGCCTCTGAAGGCCTTTCAAATGAATATCCACGTTTATTCCCTTACTCCTGTCTAGTCTCTGTTTCTAGGTGGGTCTCTTTAGGCATCAGACTCCGGGATGACATGCTTTCTTCTGCACACAGTCCTGCAGCAGGAAGGGTGAAAGGTCTCCCTGTGTCCTACAACACACACATTCTTCATTCAGGAGGTTGCAGCCCTGTTTTGAACACAAAATGTACCCAACTACACATAAATTGGAGTCCACTGGTATTTCTATTGCAATCTCATTGATTTGTGTGGCTTATGGAGGTTTGGAGTGAAGGAAAACAAAAACACACCTCTGTATCACCTTCAACCTTGAGAACCCCCAAAAAAGGCCCTTCAGTGACTTTCTAAACTCCATTCAAAGTTTCTTTTTAACTGAGAGTTTCATGGGTGAGATATTTAATAGAATGTGACCCCCGTAGCTCATTTAGCTTTGTAGACAGCGCATTGTGCTTGAGTCTCTCATCCATTCATACACTTGTATTACCTCATAAAGGTATTTTTTAGAAATAAAACATGAATAGGGAGATTTTTTTTTTTTTAACCTTAGCGATTAGCTGGAGATTAGAATTCAATTGAACAGTTTAGTTAAATAT
The DNA here is from genome assembly GCA_013397055.1 of Pachycephala philippinensis. Taxonomy (NCBI): domain Eukaryota; kingdom Metazoa; phylum Chordata; class Aves; order Passeriformes; genus Pachycephala; species Pachycephala philippinensis. The sequence continues at coordinate 515,632 of VWZT01015731.1, forward strand.
GGGTTTGTGTGTGTTGATATGGCTCCCCATTGTCACTGCAGGTATGAGAGGTTTGGCAGTTTCCCAGCTTGGCTCTCCAGTGGGGGTTTGCAGCAATGTAAAAAGCCGTGTCCCACCTTTCAGTAAAATAAAATTAAATACTTCTCAGAAAATGCTTATTGAAATCCTGCCAGTTTTAAGACAGAGAAATTTGCATGAAACTTATTGTTTGTTCCAAAGCTTTACTTTCTTTATGTTGTTGTTGTTTTGGGACAGAAATGTTTGGTTTTTCTTCATTATACATATATATATATAGTTGGGGTTTGTTCCCCCTTCAAGCTAGCTCTAAGGAAACAATATTAGAAGAAGAAATAATTAGGGAAGCCAACAGTCAGCTGCTTTCTCTGAAGAATATTGGGCAGATGACAAACCCACTACAACATTTGGCACACTATTTATGGGCAGGAAATTTTAATAGTGAAATGACACTCTGCAAATCATGCTGAAGTTGCATGAAAGTTTTTTCCTGCTAAAACCAAAGGACCATAATGACAGACAGACAAAAATGAACTTCTGTGCTTTCTCCTTGTCATGATGGTAACTCACAGTTTCCTTAGTGTGAGATATCTCTTTTTCTGAGCAGTGACAACATTTATAAACGATATTCTAAATGAGACAGATCTTTGAAATAATCTGTTCCAGGTTAGCCTATCATTACCAATAAAATACCTCAGATTTGCACGAAACATGTAATTTGAGAGGGTTTTTTCCCCTGCTGGTCTAACTCTTTTGCTCTTTTAAAACCACAAAAAATGCTCTCAGAAATATTCCAAGCTGCTCGGGTCAAGCTCAGCTGTGCTGATACCAGTTTACAGTGAACACATTTAGCACGTTAAGTCTTGATTACATGGCAAAATTGGAGAGTCAAACAAACATCTCCTCATGCATTAGGGAACTGCATAGCTAAGGTAAGTCCTGAGGCATGACAGTGGCAATGGGGAATACACAAAATAGAGGCAAAAATCCCCCAAACCTCTCTCTCAGTCCCCCATGAAGCAACCAGCACATGGTGCAGATGGGCAGCAGGGTGGTGCAGCCACCACAGCTGAGGGATGGCACCGTGACATTTCTTCCTGTCCTCTGTCACCTCCCTGTGCCACAGCTCTGCTCTGCCCCTGGAAGCCTGGCCCTGAGCTCGTGAAAGCAGGAGCAGAAAAGACACCTCCATTTCATTAATCCCAGACCAGGCTCTCAAGACGTGATGAAGGAAGTGCAGATGCACCCACAGAGCTCTGCAGCGCAGCGAAGCCGCGTTTCCCAAAGATAGGGATCACAGCTGGTGTAGTGTTACAAACCCTGCACCGAGAGATCCTTCCTGCCAACATCTCAGCAATGGCGAGGAAGCACAATGATGCAGGTTCAGCTCTGTGTGCTGCCAGAAACCTGACTTCACACTCTTGTCTCCTCTATGACCTGACTAACCTAGCAAGTGACAGCCTTGTTATAAATATCCAAGAATCATGAGGTGGTCACTTTCCCACTGTCACAGCTAATTAACTTCTAGGAATAACTATGGGAACTATTTCATTTCGCCATCCCAAACATGGGCCTGGAGTGAATGTGTGTGTCTGTCTGAAGTGGCTGAGAAAAAAGCACCCCTCTGTTAAATATCAGGGCAGGTATAAAATACTGTGGGTATGTTCCACGTATTCAAGGCTCTGCAATTTGCTAGAAGCAGCACCAAGATTTACAACACAATTTTCAATCATTTACACCACCATTTTCAATCACTTGCACATGGTGGTACTTGTGGACAGAGGAGATATCAAAGAGCTCATCTGTGTAAAACCCTCAAAAAGTGACTGCATACCTAAAAAAAACCAAACATATAAACTGTCATTTCAGTTTAGAAAAATCTAGGCATAACCTCATAATTAGGAACAGCTAAATTGCCTACTCTTTAGTCAACAGCACAAGGAGAAATTTATTTTGTTTAATAAACTGCTCTTAATGATTACTGTTTGTTTGCTTCCTAAATCTCAGAGTAATCATGAACTGCAAGTGCAAAATGCTGGTGAGGAGGTTTGTCTCCTGAGCTTAAATGACAAAAAAAATCTCTTCAGTTTTCCACTTTGAGGGAAGCTTTTCTCCATAGCCCCTCACCATTGACCTGTGAGGCTCCTGCTAGCTCCTGGTCAAAAAGAGGGACTTTGACTTATGGCGTGGAGGGCTGCCAAGAACATGAAACCATATCTCGGGGACACCAGAAAGCTGTAAAGTGGCTGGATACAGAGCAGCAATTGTTTTATAATAATTGTCCACCATACCTGCATCCTGTTCCTGTTCCAGCAGTTTACAATGGATCAATGTACCCAAAGTGTTTATATTCAGATGAACCTGTGGCAACACATTTCAAAAGACATTTCTTTCCCTCAGCTGGACTGGCCCAAAAAAAGGAATTTGTTCTCCCTTCAAAGAGGGATTACAAAAAAAGCAACCATCTCTTTCCCATTCTGCTGACGTGTTGGAGCACGGAAAAGACAGCACAGGTACGAGTGGCAGGAGGGAGGCCACATCATTCATTATTTCCCTTTTGCAGAAGCTTTTGGAGCTGCAGGATGGCTTTCCAGACAGCTTTCCAGGAACTGCCAGCTGGAATGCCAATGAAGAGAAGCCATGCTTTGCACAGAGACATATGTGCTCTCACATACATACACAAAGCCTCTGAACTCACGGCAGGAAAGGTTTTACCCAAACAGCAGGATAAGTAAGGTGTGGAAATTACCTTAATGCAAAATCCATGTGAAGATCAGCCCCTTCGATTTTACAGCAGTAGCGAGGTGATCCCACTCACAGCTGGGACAAATGCTATTGCTTCCACTTCACTATCTGGTGGCAAAAGCTATTTTAAATTCATAGACAGAAAAAAAATGACAGAGCTGAGGGGTTGAAGTTAGAGTGAGCCAAGAGTAGGAAGTGCTGCACATTGTATCCTAGAAACAGCTTTCGGTTCCTCGGTCCTTTTCAGTTATTCATTGTAGAAGGGAGGTTGGAAGAAGTGGTGCAGATAAAGTAGATACCAGCTGAATTTTTGCCAAGTGGTCACTAATCCCTAAAATTTCAATCTTATTTTCATTAAAATTTAACAGCAGAGACATGCCCTGGACTACAGAAACGCAGCTGAGTCTGAGCTTCAGGAATGTGTTTATGTGTACAGGGGTGGGAAAAAACAATAGCTGGATGGAACAGCCTGAGACATTCCCTCACCTACACTGCAGAAGGATGAAATTATATCATGTGCTTTTTATCTGTAGTTTACACCAAAAAACCACATGTGTGGAAGATTGAACACATTATAATCTCAGGAAACATCTCTTTACCCAGATGACAATGAGGATGGTTTTCTCCAAAGGAAAAGAATGGGTTTTTTTCCTCATTATGAAAGAGAATCTCTCATGATTTAATGGTCCTATGAGAAAGAGTGCTCTGCCTTCGAGAGTCAAACAAAGCCGAGTGAGAATCCAGAAGATTTAAAAGCAACCTTGGAATGATATGCAGATGCTGGTTAAGATGTAGACATGCCTGAAAAAATATCCAGCCCCTCCTTATAAATCTTCTACCTTCCAAAACATACATCAAGCTTAAAATGGAGCAGAAGTTCTGCATATCCTTAGTGAAACCTAAAGTGACAAGGAATTCACCTGTTTTCTCTCCGTTTTGGAACCAAGTCAAGATTGCTTTGGTGAGAGGAGTTAGCATGTTTTACAAGTTTATATCATATCCAGTGGGGAGCCAGTGATTAAAAAGGCATCGTTCTTTTGGGGTTTAGCTTCTTCCAAGGCTGAACCTTCAAATAGAGATTCCAGTATGTAGGAGGGGAGGAAAATCTAATTGGGGAAAAGGAGAAGAATCTAGCTTGCAAATTCAGAGCTATTCCATCAAAGATAACTAGATCATCTTTTTCATAGCAGGAATTAGAAGTGACAGATGGTCTTGCTGCTGAACCAAAGGTGTAGAAGTCCTGAGATTCAATCTGTATTTCTGGCTCTGAAACAGATTTCCTGTGCAAGATAGGGTAAAAAAGCTGCATTTCAGTAATGGCCAGCTTCTGCAGACTTCATGTCAAACAGATAAACCCCGATTTTTAGGAGAGTGGTCTGCAAGCCCCAATTTACTTTCAGTGGGAGGGACAATGTAAAGGCACTGTGGAAAAGACAGATTCTTTCTCACAGATTGGATTAAAAAAAGCTGAAGATATAAAAATGTAAAAGCAGTGCCAAATCCTGAAAACTCTGACCAAGAGTGTTTCTGAGCGATGGGTTTACATCTGTGAAACAGAGACATTTATCCCCTTTCAGAATTCCTGTGCATCCACAGGAAAATATTACCTCAGACAAGAGAAACAGAGCAGAGGTAACACCAATGACAATACCTACAGGTAAGACACCTTTTACATTTTCAATTACATAAGCCTGCCTTCAATTAAATCTCATCAACTTTGTTCACATGAACTGAAATTGCCTATTATGGTGCTGAATTGCATTAAGCATTGAATTTGAATTTTATTTCTGTATGCAGATATATTTTTAGTTGGCTTATGCATTTCACTCATTTCTGAAAATGGCAAATTGACTTCACTTTTTCTCTAACATTAAAATAAATACCACCATAAAACTAGAACTCTGCAGCAACCCCGTGCTTTTGACCAGAAATTAAAGTTTAGCGAAAATGTGGGTGAAAAGAGTGCTGATATTTGCAGCTCCTGTGAAAATCTGCTCAGGTTGTGCTGTACAAGACTCCGAGGTCCCAAAATACTCACACACAGTCCCAGCTGACGGGGCTGAGCAGGACATCCCTGCCCTGACATCTTCCAACAAGCTGAGGATGCTGCAGCACGGAGCAGAGGAGGTGAAAGCGATTTCTGATGCACTCTGGTTGCTCCCATCCTGATGCTTCAGCGAGGGGGAGGAGGAGAACTCCAGCTGACATGGAAAAGGAGCTCGGGAGAGGATGAGGAAGCAAAGGGCTGAGGGGGAGCAGCTCAAACTGCAGAGCAGAGGAATGGAAACATTCAATGAGGACAAAAGGTCTGTACAGAGAAGGCAGCAACTGGTGGAAGAAAAGGTGCAAAATGAGTCAGCTGAGGAAAGATGGCACTAGGAAGAAAGTAAAAAACTAAGCTGAAACCTGTACTTCTTCATCATCCCCATGAATCACAAAAACCCCATGGGCTTCTCCATCGAGTTCCCAAATAACCTCCTGGCTGATCAGCCTGTTACCCTAGTTGGTAAAGATCTCTACTTGGCATCTAAGTTCTAAAACTGTTAAGGGAGCACAAAGGCATAAATTTAGCTCCAGATGATGGATTGTGTTTCATCATTTTGCTGCATTTTAAAACTGAGCATTTTTTGGGAAAAGGTAACGGTTGTGAAATCAAGTTCTGTAAAAACTTAATCTATGTTAGGATTAAAGGTTCTTGTGCAGATCTAATCTGACATCTCAAATGTGTATTTTGACACTGTCTTCATTCTTTAGGTATCTGAAAGTTACATGATCTCACATTATCATTTATACTGAAATTATTTTTTTCCAAGTTCGTATGTTCTCTCTCTATTTTCTAGTGTGAAGACTGTACAAATGGCATGTAAAAATCCTAGGACATATTTGGTAAAAATGAGCTTCTACTGCTGGACCTCTTCTCTTCTACCTTCAAAAAACTTCCATGTGCCTTCATATGTTTGCTGAATTCCAAAGCAAAAATAAAAACTCAGAACAAAATTGCCCTTTTTTTTATTTTTGCAGCGATTAAAAAAAAAAAATATTATATATATTTTCTTTCTATCTGTGCAATTATTTGGAAACAATGCTTTTTGTAAGACAAGTCAAAAATTACAAGATAAATGAATGGAAAATAAAAGTACAGTCTCCTGCCCCCTCATGATACTTTGCTGTATTTTCAGAGAGAAGCTGAGCATTTGCTGCCCCCAAGTGGTGTCCTATTTTTTCTTTCTACAGACATTCACAACGATGCCTCATCACTTTTATAGCTGAAGTTCAGAGCTGGGGTTTTTTTGAAAGAAAATGGAAAGCTTGGAGCAAACAGAATTCAGCTTTGATTCAGAAAACATGTGGTTTAAAATATATATTTTTTTCCTCTTTAAATATTAGAGAGATCTTTGATAAGCCTGATTTTGGATATGTTTCATCTCTGCTCTACTGCGTTGTAGAAAAGGATGCTGACATACACAACCACACAAAGTGTGGACTCCAAAAGACCTAAATATTGTTGATTATTTATTTGTGTCTTTGAATTTTGGGCTATGCAAAACAAACCAAGAAATACGGTCTGAGAAAAATGTTATTGCTATAGAAAGGCAATTGTAATGGGGAAAAATTGAGTTTGTCATATCTTTATTGAAGATCATGTTGAATTACTGACAATGGGCTAAAAATGAGTCAGGAAAAATGGGATTCCTATCACACTTCAAAAGTGGATTCTAACTGACTCAGGAGCTAATTCAGCTGCAGCTCAAAGACAGCTGGGTCAGACTCTAACTCAGCCGAAATGAGCAATAGGAATTGTGTCTTCACACTGCATTACAAGAGAAAATACACTCTTTCCAAATATACTCCAAACAGAAACCTTCTGTAACAGCACACATGCCTTGTTGCAATCTTCACCTACATTTCCAAACCAGCACCAATTCCTATTGACTGCGGAGCGTTTAGAAGCTCCCTGGGCTGGAGCTTGTTTTATTCACGCTCTGAATCCAGGAGTACCAAGTAAGAGCAGAGCTGCCCTATTCATCAGGCTGTTAATGTGTGTCATCAGAGCATTCAGGGGCCGTGTGTGCCAGGTCCCATGGTGGCATTTTAGACAGGCACAAAGCAAACAGATGGTGCCTCAAGGATAATACACACTCTTGGTTACAAGAAAATGCAACAATCAGACACAATGCAAAACTGGGCAATAGGACTGGGACAAAAGGAGTGAGGAGAGCAAGTTCCACACGGTTCTCCATGTCTTTATGCAATAAAAAACATCTGCATATTAACATGAAATAACAGCTCTGGATGCATTTATATTTTCCTCCCTCTCCAATTTTGTCCTAATGTCCCCATTCCTCTGACATATGTTGCAATCCTATTGTGAAACCAGTAATTTTCTGAAATGTCTGAAAAATAGCAGGTGGGCATGACACGAAAAGGCTAAACACATCATTTGGGACTGATTCCAAAGGAGATGTATATTGCACATATTTTAAAAAAAAAAAAAAAAAGGAAAGGAAATAAAAGGGAAAATGGTCAGTAAAAAAAGCAGACTTTTCTATTTACTTCTAAGATCATACATACCCTGAACTAGGAAAGCTGAATCCTCTTGGACTGCCGCCTGGACAACCCTTGCTCCTGCTCCTCGGTGATGCTGGGAGCCTGGCTGGTGCCAAGGCAATGGCAGGGAGGTGTCTGTGCTGTTCTGGGGAAGCAGCAGGAGCTGCAGAGCCTGGCACAGGCAGCACAACACACCGAGCACAATGGTTCCTTAATGTGCTGCTGCTGCAAGCTGAGAATCTCAGCTGCCCCCTCACCTGACTTACCCCTCAAAGCCCACATTTAACCCCGGTGTTTGGGCTTGTCTGCTTTCTATAGAGCTCCCCTTCCTTTCAGTTTGTGAAACCACGTCATCTTTTGTGCTTATTCCCTAATCCATGCAAGAGCACACGTCCAGTCTCAGAACACGCTTGTCGTCACGGCTGACAAAGTCAGACGTTGCAGCAATCACACTTTGGCTTTGCTTGGCAATTTTAGCTACTGCTTCTCTTACGTTTCTTCAAAGGGGCAGTAATGAAGCCTAGGGTTTGGTTTACACCAGGAAGAGAAGCTACAGAGATCTCCTATTTCCCTGCATCCTGCCTGGATGTCATTTCCCAAAGACTTTTTTTTGTCTTGGGAAAAGTGTAGCACAACAGAGGTGCCATAGAAAAGCCCACCATGTTATGTGATGGGAAAACTTTGGGGAATTTCATGAAGCAACCAAGTGGGAAAGCTGAAGGGTTTAACAGAACGCCGATAATTCCAGTCACTTTGTGAAAACATCCAAACATTTATTCTAAACAAAAGCAAACACCTAGTCTAGACTTACAAATACTCCATCTTTAAACTCCAATACTTTATGTTCCTGTGACAGATTTTAGGATTATATAACTTGCCAAGTAACATAGTCCTTATCTTCGTCACACCACACCTGTTTTCTGTACTAGCAGATGTCATGCGAGTATCAAAACATATGTATCAGGAGAAGAACCTAAAATGCCATCAGTGGGAAGATCAGCATAGTTGAGTTCATGAGCTGGAAACAAGGCAATCTATCTCCAGAGCTGCTTTCTTGCAAAGAAGCCCTCAGCATTCACAAGGTGTAAGGACGGTGTTCATGGAGATGGCTGTATCACCCTACTCTGTGTCTGAACCAAAAAAATCTCCATTCAAAGACAGGAGTAATCACAGAGTGGTTTGTTTTGCTTTAGTTACTTGAAAGGTACTTGTCAGTGAAATACAGCATGTCTAACTGTAGATGAAGGAGAAAACAGGGATTTCCTTCTGGTGTTATCAATGTGAAGCACAGGACAAGAAACAGAACACAATGGGAAATCTTGATCTTCTACAGAGGAACATTTCTCCTCCTAAATCCTCCAGTTCCTGATTCAGGCATTGTCAGTGCTGTTACCCTGAAATTCTTCACACTGCATTGCATGGCACTCACTGCTTTGTAGTCCTGCTCCTGCTTTTGCCATTCCCCCACCACTAATTCATTCCTCTGTTGTTTCAGCCCTTCATCTGTTTTAGTGAGGAAGGAGCTGCAGAAAACAGTAAGGAAGGGCTCCACTCATCAGGACCCTTTAATTTTTCCTGCTATATTGTAGAACTGCAAAGCCCGAAATGGAATGGTTTGATGGAAGAGGCCAAGAAACCAGCTTGTGTGCGTGCTTAAATGGAGAGGAGCAGAACCTGCAGCAGCTCTGCAAATAATGTCCCTGGCAAGGAGTGAATGTAGTTTCAGGGACTCTGGCTCTTTTGCTATTCCCTAATAAATGTATGAGAAGCACAGCACCAATGGTCAGCCAGGCAGAACACACACCAGAACAGAATTTACGGTTAAACGGGCAAACAAAGCAGCATTTACATTTCTGAGTCTGCAAATCTGCTCAAGCACTGGAGCAAGAGTAACAACAACGAAGCCCATAAACAAACCTATTCACAGAGAGCAGGGCAGAGAAAAGAAAGGTGGAGCTTTTACTCTCTTGTTGGGAAGAAAAGACGTAGAAGACACATGCTCTTGACAGGAGTTAACACAAAGCCAACCATGAACTGCCAACACTCCTGTGACAGAATAGAGGCCTTGGACTACAAGTCACACAGCAAAATATGAGCTGCATGCTCATGTTATTGACCCAAGAACTCACACACCAACACATAACTTGGAGTTGTTAAAAGTTCATTAATTAAAGGCACATTTCTGGCTCGCTTACTCCAGCCAACAGGAGAGGTTCTGGTTTGCAAAGGAGACAGGCGAGATCCAACCCTGGGAAAGGCATGCAGACAGCAAGAGGAGATAAACTCACAGGAAAAAAATCATGCTGTGCCCAGACCCTTGCACAGAACAAGGTACAGGACCAGCAGCTGGCTCAGAGTGGAGGTGTGGCAGTACAAAGCACCACCCACACAAGGCAATACAACAAGCAAGGTGAAAAAGACCCTGCCCAGGAGCAGCAAGGAGCCTCAAGGACCTCCTCTGGTCAGAGGGGGCAGAGATCAGGCATAAAATAGGCAATCAAAAGTCTCCATGCTGGAAAGGATAGGAAGATTTAAAAGCTCATAACTGGAGCAGAATAAAAGTCCACACTCCTCAAGTCAACACTGTGCCCAAATATTGGGCAAACAGCAGGAAAGAAAAGTCCAGAGGACCACAAAAAGCAGAAAGGTGGCTTAGGGTGTACAGTTCTACTTGATTCCTTGTCTTCTACTAAATATAATATTAAGTCTTACTGTTTAATTATGGAATACAGCAGTGGTTCTGGATAAGACATTGAATCAGGACTATGGTTTAATTTCTTATCTTTTCTATTGTCTTGCAACATGACGTTGGCAAATTATTTTCTTCTCTGCACCACTATTTCACCTCCTAAATTTGGCTATTCTTGAATACTTAGATAAGAGAAATTTCCTGTTGAGGAAAAATTCCTGTGAGTTTTTACAGTGCCTGGTATAATGGGACTTTGACCCTAACTAACACCTCAAGGTACTACTTTGAAAACGGTAACTTAACACATTTTACAATATCTGAATGCATCCACTGCTGCAGATGGAGCCTCATATTAATGTAGAAAAAGTAGGTAATTTTACCAAGAAAGATTATTGTAAACCAGACAGAACCAGTCAGCTGATGTGACAGAACACCCCAACATGGGGACTATCACGACTAGACCCTGCAGGATTGGTGTCATGGTGTGTGGACATGAATTCAGTCCCTGAATCTGCACTACTGCCTTGAGCTTTGTCAGTGACTGCTGTTGTTTCAGGCTATGGTGGTTTCTCATGGCTTTCTGCCTGAGTGAGACCCCAAAGTGCCTTTTGAGACAGGGACCTAATCACTCTAAAGCAAAATGCTTTTAAAATCTAATTTTATTCGTGTATATCTTGGCCCAGATCTTTATTTATATATATACATATTTGTGTATATATATATATATATGTATGTGTGTGTGTATGTGCATTTCTGTCAGTACTAATTATTATTTTTTCCACAGAATTGTAGAAAATAAGGTGCCAAGTATGAAGGAGAGGGGAGGCAGCTGGGTTGAAAGTAGAGGGATCTGTGTGTCCCATCAGAAAGCAGAGCTGGTGGCACTTCTTCCACAGCTTCACTCAGTTGCCTTGGTGGAGACCTCCTACATAAAAGTTTACAGTAGCGCTTCAAAATACCGCCACGGGAGACAGGAAGATGGTGAGGAAACAAATATGCAGAAAAGGTAACTGGAAACCAGATGAAAAAGCAATATAAAAACGCAGTATGTCTGTGGTCTCCACTGTTTCTATTCCTCGTACCAAGCTGTGACATTAGGCAAACTGATTTATAGCTCGATGTGTTCATTATCAAAAACAATTGACCAAATGGTCTTCAAAAAAAGCTACCACCTCTATAAATTAGGCTACTGCAAATTATCTCCCTTTTCCTCACTTTGGAGTTCGTTTGTCTCTGATAAACAGCTAGTGATGCAAGATAACAAATGCTCTATTCTTTCACACCTTTCCCAGACCACAGGGCAGGTGAAGGAAGGGCAGGTTATAGGGGTTATGGACTGCAGCAGGTCAGTGAGACCACTTCATGTGAGAGAAAGGGTATTTCCAGCTATGGATCAATAACAAGAGATAAAAAGGGGATTTCTGACATTGTGGATACCATTTCAAATCACTGTTGCACTTGTTAAAAAAATGAAAAAATCAACCACACAAAATTCAAGAGACCTTGAGGCATGCCAAGGATTTATTCACCATGTGACTGCAACCAAGTTCATTCCCTTCCAGACACTTCTGTTTGCTTTGCCTTACCCATTTCACTTCTTTGGGGCAGGGAATATTTCCTTGTCTGTGTTTTCACAGAAATCAGAGCAAGAGCACTCCAGTCTCGAGTGATATCCCTTGCTGATATTTTAATAACGATACCTAAGGATTCATTTGGAGCAGACGGGCTCAAAGTCTTCCAACAAGCAAGGAAGTTAAATGCTGGTTTTGGTTAAGAGCACTTTGAATAAATGCAGGGCTCTGAACCCACAGACAGCTCGACAGAACCAATTTAACCACTGGTAACCCCTCAGGTGAGAAATGTAATCTGCTCCCGTAGAGCAGTTGCAGCATTTCCTTCCACACAAAACCCTGCTGCCTACAGCAATTCCTCACCAGCCTGCACAAAACTCAGCTGACCTACAGATGCTGCTGAGCCTGGGGGCAGGGAGGCAGGAAAATGATATAGAAGCAGTTGCATGGAAAAAAAGCTAAAAGAAAAAAACAGAAATGAACAATTCAAGCAAATAATTAAAAAAAAAATCATGAAAACACAAGTATGTTGGGAAATGCGACACTCAAAGGGACCTCTCAGAAAATAAGCAGAGCAAGTTCTTTTTTTTTTTTCAATTAAGCAAAAGAATAGCAACTACTTCAAAGGAGATACTTAAAGAGAAAATCAATGCATCCCACATTTAATAATTTTTTATAGTTGCCAAGTTCACCTATTTTATTACCAATGGAAAAGTGGTGGGATTTTCAGCATTTAGTTGTTATGAGTATTACATATTTTACCATTAGAGTCCATTCACAGGATTTTCTTTATTTGTGCCTCACGACTGATTCTTTAAAGTGTGTAATGTACACTCATTAAAAATGCTGGTTGACCAATGACCACATATTCAGTAAAGGGGTGGGGGAAATGAAGATATTTCAGACCAATTATCTATTTAGAATTAGCTTTTCCAATCTAGGTTTATCTCCACATTTTCAGCTGATTTCCTTATTCGGATCCCACTGGTTGTTCATCCCTAGACCCAAAGCAAATTCTGTACCCTTTTCACTTAATTCTTTCACATGTTTATCCATTTCAACACTATTTTTTTTTCACTTCTGACACTTTGCCAGATGTTTTCATTTTTTCAGGTGATGTGAATTGTGCCATTCATTCTGCTGACCTTTACAAAAGTAAGAGGGACCTTCATTTTTACAAGTCTCTCATTAACATTCAAAATGTCTGTGCCACGTTTCCTCTAGCCAGGTAAATGCTGCTGAGGAGATTAAATGGTCTACTTAATTTGCTGATTCCAGCAGAATCATTCAGACTCACTTAAGGTACCCCCATTCAAACCAAGTGATTCATACAGTGACAGTGAAAACCAGAGGAATTCCTAATTATTAGCTAAAGTGTTAGTGGTAATATAAAAAGATTGTAGATGGTGACAAGGAATTTTAGCTTGTTGGGTCAGCCTTTTTTGGGGGGTTAAAGCATCATAGCAAACCACAGCTAATAACTGTGCTTTATTAGCTACTTCTGGTTTTCAGCTGCTGTAGATTTTAGTTCTCAGCATCCTTCCTTGCCCCACAGATTGAGGCTGACTAGGCTGGATAGTCCTGTCAGGAATTTATTTTTGGCTGCAGTTTTGAAATAGCTGCTACCTTCTTTCATTTTTGTTTGTTCTGTTTTGAACAGAAATGCCCAGTTTCTTAAAAGAGGGTACCTAAGTCTCCCTCACATCTAATGGGATGTGAAACCTGGAAACAGGGAAATTGTTTCTATACATCTTGCAGTATCTCTGAGAATACAAAATACTCTTCAATTTCTATGGCAGTTTTTACAGGCATCACAAAAAAGAGTACACTTTACTGCAATATTAAATAAAATTACTAGTAAACAGAGAACTGACTTCACCCTCTCCTGAATTTATAAGGAGTAACTACAGCTAACTGCTCTTTCTTGATGTCACACCAATCAGTCTCTGGAGGATCAGAAAACCCTTCAGAGAATTATTTTTCTTTCCCGGAATGCTTCAAGCAAAGCTCCTAGGAGAAGGAGACAGACCACAGTCTTAGGTGACTTTCAAGTCTCACATCCACTTCTCACGTAGACAAACACCCGAGCTGGAAATTTGGCTGAAGTGACTCACAAAAGCCATGTCAATAATCAAACACAAACCCCTGGGCCAGGGCAAAGGGCCAGCTGGGGCTGTGTTTTGTGCCTTATGCAGAGTCTCAGATGCTCTGATAGTTCAGATGCTCGTGAGGAGACTGTGTTTATGTCCTCACAGTCTTTTGAAGACACACAACAACTTTCTAGCCCTGGCCTGAGTCAGCTCCCAGACAGAGGAGCACATTTATAGGCTGGTGTTGTGCTCAAGCAAACAGTGGTGAATGCAGGGACCCAGCAGCAGCCCTACAGCCATGAAATCAAACCTATAGGCAGAAAAAATCTCATTAATATGAAATCCTAGCAGGAGGATTATGAAGACATCTGCAGTAAGACAGCTGTCACAATATTTACTTTACATATGACAGGAAAAAAAAAAAAAAGCCCAAAACGTTTTAGACACTCCTAAATTGTAACATCTTAATTTGATAATAGCAATTTATATTAAACATGCTGATAGAAGTCTGAGAATGGGGGGTAATTTAGAAAGAATCAGGTTGCATCCAACGTTATGATTTCAATAGAAATAAAATGTTATTTAACAAATCTAGAGTAAATCAAATCAATTTATCACTGATGCCACATACTGCGAGTTTTCAGCAGAAAAAAAATTCATAACTTCTTGAGGGGAAAAAAGGGATTTTAGTAGATGCCTAAAGGGAACTCTCACTTCTCCAGCACAGCCAGTTCTGGTTTAGTTTGTGCTAAACACATGCATATATTTACAAAATAACACCACTGTTGAATACAGATACATTGAAGAGAAGGTTGCGGTGGGGGAAGTCCTGGAAATAAAGTGCTCTAATTGAAACTGCTTTTGGCAGGAGATAGGCAGGAAGCTTAATAGTATAATATATACCACACAAGTCACATTTAATAAGTTCCCTAAGTCTGGTAGGCAGGTCTCAGTCAGTTCAAAACATCAGCTGAGACAGACTCGGTTTGCTTCCTCCCACTTAGCCTTGGTGCAAAAACATCAAGACAAATCATTTCCTTGCAGACAAAATTATCATATTGGTGTATCTATCCCAAAACCAATTACTCTCTGCTGGAAGAGAGCGTTACCACAGAATCAGCCTGTTCTGTTTGGACTCATCAGAAACCAGGCAGAAATCATAATAAGCATGAGCCAAATAAGCCATGTAAAATCACAGTTGCAGAGGAGTTTATCATATACGGCTCCACTTCGCCTGAGGCTCAGGAAGTTTCAGGTTTTCTGCTCTGAAGTAACTTCTCAGCCAGGAAATATGAGGGTCTATAAAAAATAGCACTTCTGAATACATATCTGTTACACGCATTTTGAAAACCATGACAGAGAAACAAAGACAAAAAGAAGTGTTAGTTCCGAGTCAGCAGCAAGTATCTCCCATTTCCTCGTGATTTTTAACTTGTGTTTGGGGAAATGTCCTTCTGAGACAAACCAGCCCTTCCATCCACCCCCTGCTTTTCTACTCTCTAGAAGAAACTTGCACTGTCTTTTGCCATTACCAGCATTATTTCCAGGTATCTGAAAGTTCAAATGGTCTCACGCCATGAGAGGTATTTTATTCTTTCATCCCATCCTGAATAAGCATATCCTCTGTCTGGTCTATAATGTTCATTTTGGCTGAAGTTCTTCCTTCCTATCTCCCCCTTAAACACAGACACACTTTTTCTGTGTTTCAGGTCTTAAAATCTGTCACTTAACAAAGAGCTGAGAGCAGGAGAAAGGAAAGAATAAAAGCTGGTTTGTTCCATTGGGGAAATCCTTCATATTCTGTTCTAAGAGGGTCTCCTACCTCAGATATTTACCAATTCCAGATGTTTCCGTGAGAGGATTAATCCTGCCCCCCCACCCCCAATGAACTTAATTGTTCTATAGCATCCTGCAGGATATGGAGAGGGGAAAAAGAGGGTATTTTCTTCTTGACCCTGAGCTGCAAAACAATTTGTACCCTGAATTTGGGAACAGACAGTTTCTCCAATGCTCCCACAGTGTAAACATGAGCTATTCTCTGCCTTCAGACTGTCTCATTTCATTAAAGACATCAAATTGGCTTTATTCAATGATATAACAGGAGCGAACTCCTAAACTGCCCACTTATGTTGGTTTCTACCCTAAATTTTCTCAACAGGCATTTGAGGAGGTTTTTGATTTTCAGACATGTGCAATTTACTCTGTAAAGCGATAAAGTCACAAGTAAGACAAACAAAGCAGTGTATGAACAGCTTAAACCTGGCTGCTAGAGCTAGCTGGCAATGCATAATGCATTTTTTCAGCAGGTAGACTCCAGAAATCTTGCTTCATTTACTTCAAGAACGCACTGTGAATTTATTGAATGTAGCATATCTCTGGAGCCTGAATACACTTCAGGGATACGGTAATTACCCGTGCTGTTCACAGACACAGCTCAATTCAATGGAACCTCATGAAAAAACCCGGTGGTGAAATTTAAAACACTAAAGGAAGGTGGAGTGTGCTTTGGTGAAGGTATTTTTTTTCTTGTAACACCCAAAGAACATCACGTGCTGTGATGCCATAGAACTTTCAGCACCCAGGCTATAACTGAGGTAGTTGGGATACACTCAGGGTTTTTAAAAACCTAACATTACTCCTCTACCTACAATCTGTAAAAATTCTTAGCTACATACCTACATTTTTGTGCTCCTTTAGCATGCAGCTACCCTGTATCCCCTCATCAGGAATCTCACAACCCGTGGGGATCACCCAGACTCCACAGGAATTCCCCTGCCACCACAAATTCAAGCCACCCATTTGCAAAACACCTCAAAAGATCAGCCGAACTTTGGGGACTAAAAGGTGCTGCTGTCACACACAATAGGGATGTAAG
The DNA here is from genome assembly GCA_013397055.1 of Pachycephala philippinensis. Classification (NCBI taxonomy): domain Eukaryota; kingdom Metazoa; phylum Chordata; class Aves; order Passeriformes; genus Pachycephala; species Pachycephala philippinensis. The sequence continues at coordinate 532,165 of VWZT01015731.1, forward strand.
ATCAGACTTCAACCTCTTCAGTACAGACTTTTCCTTTCAAAATTTTCTACTTCCTAAATAAATAACCTGTAAGAAGCATGTATGGGGTTATAGAGCATGGCTTCTGGGAAAGCTGCTACCCCACCAGCCCATTTTTCAGAGTTTCAATTCTCTCTCTCTTTCTCTCTCTCATCTGGCCTTCATTATTTCCAGGATTTTTTTTCAATGAATGCCGAAGAGTAAGAGTTATTTACCATAATTTCTTATTAATTAAGTGCAGAACTATAATCAGTTAGAACCACTAAAGCACAGCATACTTGAGTTATTTTATGTTCTCTTCCCAACAAATGTCAATAAAAATAAAGAAATGAAGAGGCAAGATTGAAGAGTAATTAGTGATTTTGAGTTCCCAAAAGGAAAAAGCTTAAAGTCTGTTGTCAATATCTTTTCTCTGTAAATCAGGTTCTTAGAAAATCCATCCAATTAGAAACATACATCCAGGTATAAACCCTCCTCTCTTCCAGATTTATAAATAAATATGCATAGCTAGATTTATATCTCTATACCTCACACTAGTAGAAACAGCTATTAAAAACAATTAAATAATTAACTAATTAACATAGCAGCTCACCATTAAAAGAATTTTTACTATTACATTGAGAAGTAGCAGAGTGGAAAATTATCATTCTGTTGCCAGCAGAGCACCAGGAAGCTCTTCAGAAGCAGTGTGAAATGCAAAAATTCACTTTCTTACCCGAGGGGTGCTTTTTTTCCCTCACATTATCACCCAAGTCAGTACTGCAGAAGAGATAAATGTCTAAGAAACAGAATTATTTTATGGATTAACTGCAAGCAATCAGGCTGCAACTTCCTTGGCATGTTGTCATACTAAACTGGATACTGGTTCTGATCTCCCTGGGCAGGAGAAGGAGAAATGTCATGAAAACCAGAGAAATTGTCCCAGCACAAAACAGAGAGAAGAGCATCCCTTCCTTGGCACCTACATCTGCCTCCCTGTGCTGCGTGACGGAGACCAGCTCCCCCTAAAGTGGAGCAAGACGTTTTGGTGGGGAGGGTGGGCTGGTTTTATTTGCCACTTAATTTGGAGCTGTTATGTTTCACATTTGAAAGAAAACCCAAGTGTTTGTCTTTTTATTCTTGAAATGCAAGTTAAAATACACAATCACAAGACAGCAAGTTGCTGACATCATACACAGCACATGATGTCATGAACGCCGTCAACACTGTGCCATATTTGTACAAAAGTCAAAAACAGCCTTTTACAGAAACATCTCACATTTCCACTGCCACATGGCTCTTCTCCTTTTCTTTCATACATATAACATGCATAATTTACTTCCCTATGCAAATACATCCTAGCCTTTATTCAACCCCTCTGGTTGCATCTATTTATAAAGGATTAATTCAAAGGCACACAACTTCCCTTTTCATAATTTCCTGTTCAAGACCTCCCTGTAACACCTTCCAAATGACAGCAAATAACTTCCCAAATACCTGCTTTTAACCTTACACAAATTAAGCAGAAACAACACCACCCCACCGCAAATTAAACAGAAACAACACCACCTCCACACCCCACACATGTTTATTTTTTCCTCATGTAAGGCAAACCCATTCAGCCTGTGAGCTGTCAAACACACTGCGTTCCTTGGTTAAGGAAGGAAAAAAATAAAGATGCATTGTGTTTTGCCAGGGTGGCAAAGCAATGTGCTTCTCACCAGTTGTAAAACTGCAGTCCTAAAACTGCTGTTACCATTCTTTTTGATATTTTTTTCAATATTTTATGATCAGCCAATGATCAAAGGTGGAATTCACTTACTCTTTTGCATAATCATATTCAGCTACATTTTCTCCCTGGGGCTGGACCGTCTTTGCAGGGAGTCCAGCAGAAGTTCCACTGGAAGACTCCCTATATTGGCATCTAAAGCGAGTTTTGTTTTCATTATGGCTTTTAAATTACCCTTCTATTTCCTACTCAGATTGTTGGATCACACTCCAAAGGACATAACATGTGGCAACAACAATTTGCAGCAAAATAGAAGAAAGAAGAAAGAAATTTGAGTAAATGCAAACAAATACGTTCTCTAGCAAAAACCCAACAACTTTCTTCTTAGTTACACTTTTTCCCAATTGCCTGTAATTCCTTAGGGTTGGAAGACCTGTCCAGTCAAAAGCCATGGATTGCCATCACTGCTGGCTGGGTCATCTTTGCTCTGCAGTCTTTAAACGGCGTGGTGGATGGGGAACAATCTAGAAGTGATAAGCATTAAGGCTTAAAACCAAAAGATGTGGTGAGATGATTTACTTAATTCAGTTGTGACTCTTTGGATTTGTGCACCCATAATGACACTCAGCCAATTAAAATGGGTCTCATCCATTTATCTCTAGCTAAAACGTTGTTAGCTCCATTTTGCACCACTGCAAAAAGCCCACTGCTAAGAAACCCTGAAATGCATTTCTCTGAGCTGATGCCTAAAGAGGCCAACCTAGAAACAGAGACTAGACAGGAGGAAGGGAATAAAGGTGGATATTTATTTGAAAGGCCTTCAGAGGCACACCCTGGGCAGGCCAAAGGCTGCACCCAAGATGGACCCCGAGTCACGAGTTCTTCACACTTTTATAGCTTTGGGCCATTTGCATCTCAACCCAATTTCACCAATTAAACTTTAGCTAATGATGTAATTTCCCCTCAACTTGCCCCTCTTCTCAAGATGCTGGGTTACACATTTTGGGCCTAGGCCGGGCTGGGTGTCCTTGGAGAGCAGCCTGGAGAGGCTTTGTTCTGTCTGTCTCAGCATGAGAGAGCAGCAGCTCACAGGCTGCAGGACACTGCAGAGTTACACACTGGGAATGCAGGATTTGAAAAATATAAAAGCTAAAACCTAAGGCATCAGAGCCATCCTCTACATTAAGTCAGGCACAGGCTTCTTGGTGAAAAAGAAGAACATGGGAGTATCCTACTGTGAAAAATACTGGTATTATTAAAAAAAGCAGTACTACAAAGGATAGCACCTTCACAGCAGGATGCTCCTTATGTAAATGAAATAACCCAAGATCATTACTAACACTTATATTCCTTCTTTCAGAAATCTCTCAAGCTGTATATATTGTGTAACACCGTTTCTTAAATTTAAACAAGCTAAAACTCACCTGCCAACACCTCTGAATGCACAAGGATCATGAAGAGCAATTATCTATGATGTAGGAGATCTTTAGAGATGTTGTATAGAGTTTAGAGATCCACTTCTGCTTTTGCTTGGTTTGACACACTACTCCTCCAGTGCTCCCCTGCTTTCTAAATTGATTAAATCAACCTGACTGATGGCAAAGGGGTTGGGACAGCAACACAGACATTAGTTAGACCAAAGGAATATTTTGTGACACACCAAATACTGCTGACACTGAACACACACTGCCTTGTGGTGTCAGTTAAAATTTCTTAAGTCGTATTTCTCAAAATTACACTTAGAATAGCCCTATTTCCAGCTGAAGAAAGAAGCCGGGTGTTACAAAAAGCCATTATAGGAATGATAAGAAGTGCAAGAAAAATTTTTTGCTTAGAAAAGCAAGGAACCTCCTCAGACCTGAACTTACTGAACAGAAGCACTGGAAGGGCAGATTGTGAGGAAGGACAGCACTGCAGGGCCAGAATTTGTAGCATTCCTTTGCTGCAATTGATTCCATGACAGTCCCTGCTTTGCTACACTGCAAACATGGGTTTTCTGAACCTACTGAAGATCAGGATCGTACCCACACTGCAACCAGCACATCCCAGTGGAGCTGGGAGCCTCTGCTTCCCAGTCTTTTCAGCCAGGAATACAAGTGTTCATCCGACTGCAGAAGAGTTTCAGTCAGCATTTACCTAAATTGCAGGAGATACTGGGAAAACCACCCGAGCTCCTGTGTAACTCTATTCTCTCTCCAGGAGCCTGGAGGTAACAAGCTTCCTTCCACCACCCCAGGCACACTGACACTGTTTTAAACGGCGTTGCTCTCACTGTTTTTCTAACCTGCTGTATGGATTTTACAGCCCGCTTACAGCCAGCAGCACTTCAGCTCTGTGTTTGGATTAACCCACAGGTTATTTCCCTGTGGTTTGTGTTCTAGTCAGTCTCATAGCCCAGCTCCAGGAGGCAGTTTGCTGTAAGAACGGAGACCACTGACAGCAGATCCTGCCAGAGACCAGGTATCCAGGAGAAACCTCTGCATCCTGAGGGAAAACTCCTGGGGGAGAAGGCAGGAGTGGGACTGGAGCAATGCCCTGGAATACTGATGAAGATATGGTTTGAAGGAGCAGGTTTCCAACAAAAACATGGCAATACAGGACTGGAAAGAACCCACATCCAGTTAAACTCAGCTGCAGGCACCACGGAACAACAACACATCAGTGAGAGGCCCCAGATCCCCCACTTGCTGAGACACCTCGGATGGGAATAAAGGCAGAATATTCACAATCCATTTGGTGTCCTCTCCCTGCACCGAGGAAGGATCCTGCACACTCAGAACACATCTGGCAGATGTTTGGCAAACCCTTTAAGACTCCCATGAGGGAGGTGCCATGGCAGGAGAAGGTGAGAGGGCCCTAAACCAGCTGGGATAGCAGGATTCCCACACAAGCACCCTCTCTCTCAAGCCAGTAGGATTTTGACAGGGGTGTCACAGCCTCCATTTGCCCCAAGCACCCCACCAAAAATTCTGGGCTCCAAACCTGACCTGGGATGAGCATTTCAGAGGGCACATTGAGTGATACCTCCAGGGACATCCCAGTTCCCAATGATGGGATTTCTCATTTATTTTTCATCCAGACAAGAATTCTCTCATTAGTGCCCAGAGATTTCAGGACTCACCTTCCATTCTCCAGAAGGCAACTGAACTTTTTCATGATTTTTTGGTGAAGTTTCTCAAAATCTAGCATTTATTTCATGGGAAATTCCGTCTTTTTCAATTAGGTTTCACTCTAACAGGAAAAGTAAAAGAGGATTTCCAAACCTTCCCATGGAATTAAAACTCTGAAATTTGTTTCTCTAAAGGGGAATAACTAGGAATTTTCACTTCTTTTTTAGAAATTTTTTACTGCTTAATTCATATATACTGTTCTTATATTATTTAACAAATGGAAATATAGGAAATTGGTTATTCAGGAATTAAATATAACTACTCCCATTAATTCATAAAACATCTAGTTTTTTATTCAGCTTTGAAAATCATTAATGGCAGTAGCAATTCAATACACGCTGAAGGCTTTGCTCTTCTTTCTGTTTAAAGCTTCTTTCTCTGTGCTGAAAGTTTCATCACATTTTTACTAATATAACACATATAAAAGATGAAATCAAATTTCAAACCAAATATGCAGTTTCTTTTTGCACCATCTTATTCTTCTGAAACATTTTCCAGAATGGAAATATATATATTTTTTTTATTATTTCTTTGTGAAATTGCTTGAAAAAGATACCACATGGGCATATTTCCACATTAAAAATTCATCACATTTTTCTGACAAATTCTTTTCCGGCTAATTGCACTGGGATTTTCATGAGGAGGGCCTCTAAAAACCTCACTGAGTTGAATACAGAATTTGGTTTCCTCTGTATACTTCCTTTTGGGACCTTGAGTGCACATACCTGCCCAGTATGGACTTTTCCTTTCAAAATTAACCTGTTCTCCATTTCTCAGACAAACAGACCATTAGGAGATGTCTATTAGATTGCAGAAAGTGGTTGCTTTTATTGAAAATACACATCCAGGAAAGTTGGTGCCCCACCACATCCCTTTACTACAGTTTCTGTTCTGGCTCTCATTTGTTACATCCAGGCTTTTGCTCCTGTGAAGCTGATCAAGCTTCTGCTGAGTCTGGGGAAGGGGCAGGAAGGTTTTCTACCGCAGTGTTTGTTTGATTAGTTTTCTCCCTTTTTTCAACATCAGAACCAAGGTGATCAGGAGTTTGTGTTAAGTGGCAATAAATTAGATTAAATAAAAATTCCCCAAGTAGGGAGAGTTTTGCCTGCAACAACTGCCTCAGTCACTTGTGCTTCTCTGCCTGCACTGGAATTTATGACAAAATAAAACCAGCCTTATAAGCACAGTGACAAAGCAAGCCATAATTTCACCAAGGAAACACTCACCACTCTAACAGCACTAACGTGCAAGTGTTAAAATGAAGATCCCAGAGCTTCCACAGAAATATATTTCACATCCATCTACTGTAAACAACGTCAGACTCTTTACAATACGACAAATCAAAGTGCACAGGATGCTTATTCTCAGAACAAGCAGGTACAGAACATTCCTATCACAGATGATCACATAAAATAATAGACCTAAACCTGACATATAATCACTTGAAATTATTTTTAAGATTTAAACAGTCTTTTCTTGCAGACAGAGTTCATTTTCCTACCTTTCTGCTTTATTACTTGGCATTAATTCCTACTATTGAACCAACACATCTTGTCTGACTGGAGGCACGTAACATCACAAAAGTCCAAACTTCCTAAATCCTGTCTGTCATTCAAGGGTTCCTGATGGTCTGAAGTGCATGTTTGGAATGTCAGAAAATCAGAGTGTCTGACACTGTCAGATTTTCCATTGTCTCGGATTATTTGTCCCAGAAGGCTCTCAGGGTCAGGTGCAGTAGAAGTCCCCAGGACTGACCACCTGCCATGGATTACCTGCTTACAGGAACAAGGAGGGCACAGGGGAGTGAAGGGTGTCAAAATCTCAACATGTAGGGCAGTAAAACCCATTCATTTTATCGTGGTTACAAAGTAATAATCCAGGAAGGATCCTAATGGATGAAGTAGACCCCATTCCCACCCGTCTCCTGGTGGAACAGGGTGCCCAGAGAAGCTGTGGCTGCCCCATCCCTGGAAGTGTTCAAGGCCAGGCTGGATGGGGCTCTGAGCAACCCTGGATAGTGGGTGGCACCCCTGCTGACGACAGGCCGTTTGGAACAAGATGGTTTTTAATGTCCCTTCCATCCCAAACCACTCTATGACACTTTGCAAAGGCAGAACCTGCATGAAGGAACACTTTAACTGAAATTTAAAATCACGCAGGTTCCAGGTCTGGATCAAAACAGGATTTCCCCACTGCCTGAGGAGGGGCTGGGCTTCCATTAACCAGCAGTACAAAACCAAGCCTCCACCCTGAACATCCTCCCAACGTGAGCTCATCTAAAAGGAAAAAGCTTCAAACCTTAGCTGTCTGTATCTAGGGAGAAAAGAGGAAGTAGCAAAGAAAAGAAAGCAATTATTAGTAAATCAGAGAAAACTCTTCTGCTTTCATACAAACTCCTTTATAAATTTCTTGGAAGAACTTTTTGTTAGTTAACTGAGGGGTTTCCTACCTCTTTTTTACTGTGTTCTCATGTTTGTTTCTTGTGGTTTGGACTGTACAAAATAAAACTCTGCTTCCCTAGCCAGTGAGGGAATTAACAGGCACTGTAAAGTGAGTCGTGACGTTGTATTTGCTCACTCTTGTTACCAACTTGATATCCTCCCTACCTCTTCCCATTCTCCAGGTTTCTGAAGGAGACCACTGTGTGGCAGCCCAGTACCAAAAACAGGTGGCTGACAAGGTCAGTAGTGCCCAGTGAAAATTTATCAAGGCATTAAATACCTAGGGAGCAAATACTCAACTCTTTTTCTGCAGTCACAGATGGCAGGAGTGAGAGGGACAGGATTACTGGCTCTGTTGCTGAAGGAGCCCACTCCATGCAGGTGTAGTCAAATACTGTGTTAAGGATCTTCTCTCAGTCACCTTTGCAGGGAAATGTTTTGTAGAATAACAGATCTGACAAAATTTCTTTGTGAAGTTTCAACTTAAAATTACCCTTTTCGGCATTATTCTGCATAATGCATTATATGACTTTTATTTTAGAAAGGTGAGTAATCTACCAGCTCTTACATAGTCATAAAATAACTTTTAGCATCTTCCACTACTCCCTATGAGAAGCAGTGCAGCTGATACAATGGTGAGTTAAAAAAATAAACAAGTCCACAAAACTCAAAACCCACCATTGTGAAGGAGACTCATTAAGGGAAAGGAGAATATGAGTCAGACAGAATATTAGAATAATATTTCAATTAAAAGACCCCAAAGTGTACCTGTGTCTTCTCATTTCTGAAGTGTGAATGACGATTTCCCTTTAGAAAATTCTAAAATAAGTATCCAGAGAGCTCCAAATCTGGGTGCCCTGCATCAAACCTCCTTCTACATCCTGGACAAACAAGCAAGTGTGTGAAAATGTCTTTTTTTCTCTCATTACAAATACGTTCTGCTGCCACTTCAGCCTCTTGAGCTGTGACCTCATCCCACCTAGCAAGTGTAGATCTACACGTCTGAGCACTGTTTGGATGGAGAGAGCCAAGGAAAGCCTCGCCTTGTCCCACAGCTCTGTGGCTGATTCAGGGAATGGAACTTTCTCTTCTGAGTCAGCACTGAGTCACTGGTGGGGCTCCGTGCTGTGGGACAAGGGATTTCCAAAGGAGAAGTGTTTCAACTAAAGTACAAACCAAGCTCCAGCTGAGCACTAAACACAGCTCTTCTCTTCAGCCAGGACAATGAGTGCAACAGCTTTGTGTGTGTAAGAATTCAGAAAGGCAAACAGCCTTTTATTTCCTGCATCTAGAAACTAGATGACTTCATCTAATTATGAAACAGTAAAACCTTCACATCAGGCAGTCACTCTGCTCTGTCTTCCCAGGGGATCAGTCTCCTCGTCACTTCCACACAGGGAATTAGAGCTCTAGTCTTACTCCTCCCACCCACATTTGCCTTACCAAACAGAGCCATATACAGGCTCTATACTCCACCACCACAGCTCCTCTTCCCTCCCTGCGAAATGGAGCTGGGAGCACTGGATGTGTGGCTCCATGTAAACCCAGTTATCCTTTAGAAAAGCCTACAGTCACAGTAACAGGGCAAGATTATGAGGGTAAGGGTAGGAAATGCTGCAGGATCTCCAGGGCTCACTCAGGAGTTAAACCCTTTCCTTCCTTACCACAGGTTTTTGTTCCTACAGAGAGTCTTCTGAGCAAGCACAGGGTAGCAAGGTGTCCATATGCAAACTGTTGCAAGATTTCAGCTCTGTTTAACAGCCTGTTTGAAAAAATTCATTTTGTTGTTGGTGTTTAGATTCTCAGACACTGAATAGTACAGGGGACCCACAGGCCTTTCTCTATTTTACCTGCCAGGACAGGAGAAACTGCTTCAGCTCCTCTCTGTTGCTTGAGGCCAGACACTCTGTTTCTGTCCTGATTTCGCTTAAGCCCTTCCATGTGCCATCCTCTGGAATATCCAGTGGGAGTTCCTGAGGGGCTGAACAGGGGCCATGCTACCCCACTCAGCCCCAAACCCTTCTTTTCACCACCACTGTGTCCATCCTGTGGTGCCCATCCTGGTGCCACAGCAGCTTGACCACTGGCCTCCAAAATACCATCAGCTCTCTGGGGAAAGCACAGCCCTCAGGCTGCTGAAAGTGCAGCCAGTGCTCAGGGCTCTGTCACCTGGTACCAACAACTGATGCTTAAATCCAGAGCAGACACCCAGTTCCTTAAGTCTTCCAGCTACTGGCACCATGGGATCAAGCCCACAATCAGAAGGTTGGTTTAGAAGAATAAATTCCACAGGGAAATGCACAGGACCCACAGCTATCCCACTGAATATGCAAAGTTGAGGAGGGTACATATGTTTTCACCGTGTCTGGCTTTGGCTTCTTCTTTTGCTTTTTCTGGTGGCTCCTTTCCACACAGCCTTTCCCTGCAAGGTAGAAAAGGATCCCAATAGTCTGCTCATTCCAGTGCTAGCTTTAGGTGGACAGACAACAATACGAAGATCCTTAAGGAAAATTTTAGGTCATCCACAGACCCCGTTTTAGAGGTCTGGTACAGCTGCCTAACTGTATGTTAGATTGTCATATATTTACATACATTTACAAAGTACATGTGGCTTTCTCACCAATGCAGCTAGAAAAGCATGCTCACTAATCTCCAATTTTAACTCAGCAAAACCTTTTCTTTTTTTCCATAGGAAAATGCCAGTTCCTGAAAAAATATGCATATATATTCTGCAGGAACAGGTTGATTGAATCAAATCTTCTAACAGAGAGCAAACACACTTGCTAGGGAAACCTGGCTGGTTTCCTGCTAGCTCCTGGCCTCCCTGGGAGCCTCCCTGGTGAGCAGCATGTCTGGGCTCACAGGCTCCCTGCTGCAATCATCACAGGGAGCCCTGTCCTTTTCTGCTTAAAATTGTGTAAAAATCTTTCTTTTATTAATTAAACGAAATTTCATGTTCCTGCTCTGTGGGAAGTGAAAAATTCCAAGATACTTCATTTTAACACAGAAAGGATGTGAGGGTGGTGATAAACTTGTCCATTTCTCCCTCTACAGGAATTTGAGGTTCTGCTGAGCCCGTCTTACACATCATTGCTTATTCCATTGTCCACCTCTGGCTGGGTAAAGACAACTGGTGGAAATCCAAACCTAACAAATTAACATTTGAAAAAAATTAAACTAACCAACTGCTATGAGTTTAACAACAAACAGGAGCCTATGTTCCCCAGAGACCGACCATGGAGAGCAGCTGGCAATAAAACCTGATTGCATGTGGAAGTGGTTAGGAAAACAAAACAAAACAATAATACAACTTCGTCACGCAAACTCGAACTTCTAATCTCACCCAGGCCTTGGGAAAAAAAACTAATCAAGTAGCAGAAAGAACAACTCAACTTTTAAGCAGCACTTCCCGACCGTGAATCTCAGAAAGTTTAACGAAGTTAAAAGCTTTACAAATAGAAAAACACACATAAAAAAAATAAAAAATAAGGAAGATGAGCGGGCCAGTGGTATGTGAGCAGAGCATGTTTCACAGCCACAGCCCAGCACCCAACCTTGAAGAATTTATCAAGGGGAGTAAAAGACTCAGTTTCTTGGGGCATAAACCTTGTGCTCTTCAAAGTTGCTGCCAGTGAGCCGTGAACTGTTCTGCTGCCACTGCCAACAGGCAGAACAGCCCCTGAAGGTGGCAGGGTTTCCAAACAGCAAGTTTTTCAGCTGAGCTGATACCAACATGATCATCTTCTCCCTCCTAAAATCCCCTTACACAAAATCTTCCTCTTTAGGAACATCCTCTGTGGTTGGTATGTGCATCCCTCTGGGTGAAGGGGCAACCAAGAAATACATTTTTGGGCTTACAGTAGCCTGCGTTCCAACAACACATTTCCTCCATGAGGAAATGACAGAGCCTTGTCTTTGCCCATCTCAGAGAACAGTCAAAAAGCCCAGAGACATCTGCCCAGGATCCTGAGGGAGCATTTTAGCTGCAAGCATTGTAACATCTAGGCCAGCATGAGATAATGTTTTGGCTATCTGCTTGAAGTAATTTGCATGACGAGCATATGATCCTTTTGTGGCTGGTGTTAACATTTCGGATTAGGGCTGTGAAGGGTGTTGAGAGAAACGAAGTAGACATCTGGTCATACTGTTGGAATTTATGTGGGAAGCAAGAGAAGTATTTTCAAACCACCAAAAAACAAGATTTAAACATGGAAAATGGGAAAATAACATAGTTCAGCAGGATGGCAGGTAAGAGGAGGCTGCTCCTCCTGCAGCATTTTCCACCATGCCCTACACCACTGCTGGGCAGTGTTAGTGCAAGGAGCATTTCCATGTGGAAAGATACAGAGGGATTCTCTAAACCACTTGTACAGAGAACAGTGTGATCAGATTTTCTGTGGCAAGAAATAGACTTCCAGAATAGATTAAAAGAGCTTTTAAAAAAAACCCACAAAGCTCTGCCTTGACGTAGCCTTGCTATAAGCATGACACATCCACCCCTCCTTGCAGCAAAGGCATTAGGGTAGGTGTTGAAGAAAAGCTTGGTATCAAAGATGAGCAAATTAATTTCTGTCCTGATTTATTTCTGCATTGGGAGTCATCACTTTTTGGTTTTGTTGGTGCCATTTCCTTGATGCAATAGCTGGGAAACCTGTGGGAAGAAAAGCCAGGTTTTCTTGGTTCCAAGCCAGCACCCAAGCCACCAGATCACGGCATCTTTCTGCACATAAAGGGCAGTTACAGGCACAAGAGAAACGTCCCATATGAAAAACAAAACAGAGAAGAAACTTAACATTTGTGACTTTTTTTGACAGAGTTTTTTTGTTTATTTGTTGGTAAGAGATAGATTTTTGAAGGGCAGAAAATTTAGCTGATTACAACGAAAGCATTCTCTTTTTTTTCCCAATAATTCTCAGTTTATTTGAAAGCTTGGAGTTTACACTGCTCAGAAAAGTGGCAGCTCCAGCAGCAAAGGCATTCTCCAAACCTAGACATTTATTATAAATATTATTTGCTGTTTTAAAAGAAAAATATCTTCCACTAGAGGACATGCTGCCTCTTAAAGGGAAGGAGGTGTTTCCCCACAGTCCTAAAAAAAAAAATCTTACTTTTTAAATTGGTAGTCCTACATATATTTGAGCCAGAGTTAATAAACTCAGCCATTAAGACCTGTGTTTTGAATGATGCATTGTTTTCATCTGCAAGGAAACATCTCCAAACTTTAGGAGTCACAGATCCAAATCCTTACTTTAAACTGGATAATCAACATTGCCACCTTTCTCACAAAATGGACTTGCAGATTAGATAGGCACCACTGATAATTCTCACACAGAGAAAGGAATTGAACCTAAAATTTCTAGAACTTAGAGAGCCCTTAGAGGGCTTTGAGAATTGAATGATCAGCTTGAGCAGAAGCATCCAGTACCCATGAACTCATAATGCCCAGGAAAATTGAAGCCCAAAAAAATAAAAGCTAGGCTTGTCTTGCACTTTCAAGTGAAATTCCAGTGTCCCCAACGCTGAAAGTGAGTGCTTGCAAAACTTAATATAAGAATCCTTTGCACCTTCACATTTTATGCAAGTTACTGATTTAGGAGCAGATGGGTTTTGCAGATTTAAATCTTTGGGGTTTGACTGCTTGAGGTGCACTTAAATACTTCTCATTGCTGCTATTATAATGAACATATTTCACCAGTTAATAAGGTAACAAACTTTGAAATGTAGGCATATGGGCAGCGTGGGAATCCAAGCGAACTCGTGTTTCTGTGGGATGGAACAGCCTTGTGCCATCAAAGGTGAAAATTGTTAATGGCTGGAAGTCCAACATCTGCTACACCACCTTTACACGGTTTCATGTGAAAACAAAATCCATATGAAACATTGGTAGGAAGCAGGGCCTCGTGAGCTCTCTTCAGGCTCACAGGATGCCCTGACCATCGCTGCCTGGCACATGCCCAGCCTCCAATTTCACCTGTCACACGAAGCAGGGCTGCACAGCACTTCAGTAAAATACCAACCTTATACTTTTTCTGCTTTTAAACTAAATCGTTATTTAATATTTCAGGGAGATAACATTTTTAAAATGAATATTGATTTCTATTTTACACTTTCTCCTGTAACAGTAGAAAGCTTCAAAAATTAGACTGTTGCTGAGACTGATTTTGCCTTACCACCACTTGCTTTACCACCATTCTGCTTCATACAAGACACATGTTAAGAAAAAATTAGACTGTTTTTAATTTTATCAGTGTTCACCCTGAAAACAATACTTAAAAACTTCAACAACAAAGAGAAACTGAAGATCCCTCCCACCCTGAAAATTTTGTATCTGATTTGCAACAGTTTTTCTTCCAAGACTTCTACACTTTTTAATATACAAAGCAAACATTACAAACCCACTTTCCTCATCAGAAGGGACCCTGCCTCACATCCCTTCATATTTTAGGAATAGAAATTGTTGACACTTGCACATTCTGGTGCCCTAATGAGGCTCAAGGCAGAGGTCATTCCTCCAGCTAAGGTTGATTAGGGTGTGTAGGTACTTGCACAGATGAGTTGTTTGAAAACCTTCTGTGATTTTTAAACAGCTCTAATTAGAAACACTGGCACAGTTGAGTGAATCAGTGAAGCCACACCAGGGCTGGACAGTGGTACAAATGTGCCTCCCTCCCTCAAGGAAGAAGAAACCACACATACATAAGTCTGCTGGTTAAAAAAAAGGAAATTACCATACCCCTAATTAGTTAAAAAAAAAAATGCAAAGGCCAAGCCCTGGGAGAAAGTTGTGGTAACTGAATTAACTGGCACTTCCATGGATAAATTTCACCTCGAGAGTGTATTTATTTAGTAAATGTGGGTGTTGGTCACCTGACTCAGTACAGACCCTTCATGAGCTATTTTACAAATTACTGAGAGAAACAGGTACCTCCAGGACACAACTTCTTCATCCTAAGGAGGAAAGATAAAGCATGGCAGGTAAATCACACCCAGCAATGCCTGTTCTCTCCACTGGAACCCAGACAGATCGGGTCTGATAAAGATACCTTCTTCAAATGTCTGTAGGCATGAAAAGCATGCAAGATAATTCCTGCTCTAGCTAAGCCTCCAAGAGACCACAACCAACAACAAGTGTTGGTTTAGAACAGAAATATCCTACTTTAGGGCAAGAGCTGCACCAACAATCAGCTGAAGCACAGTTACCACTTTCTACATTCATAGGGCACAGCTCCTGCCTCTCCACAAGCAATCCCAAAGGCTTTTGGCCAGACTGCCTGTGTGGCAAAAGGTTGGATGACTCCTAGTGGATAAACCACATCCTGTCACTGGTCAGGAGGAAACCTGAGGACTTCCAAGTCCCTTGAGGACAAATTATTCAGAGAAAAATCTTATATGGGTTTTATTAGCAGCAGTAGTAGTATTAGTAGTAGTATTAAAAATACAAGTGCCTTAAAATAGCATGACCAGGAAGGGTGGATTCAGGGAGTTGACATCTGACAGATGTTGGTAGTTAAGAAAAACTCTGGAATCCAGCCCAAAGACTCACTGACTGAAATAGGCTTGACACCCAGATCTAACCAGGGAAACAAATGCCCAGATCCCTCCATCCTCTGGTGCCTGGATGCCAGATGTGTCAGCGTCTAGTCCACAGCAGAGAGGCCACAAAGTACTTCCTCGCTGTTAACAAACAAAACTCAGTCCTGGCATGTGTCATTTAATAAATGTGCCTTTCAGTGCTTAATGTTGTGGTTCCCAAACCAGCCCAAGCAGCAGGAAAGGAGGATTAGTGTCTTTCCAGAGAGGATGCAGCAGTGAGTCACAATCTCAGCACTGCTGTGAGTCACTTCGACAGTGCTGCTGAATGCCTCAGCTATGAACATAAAGTGACAAAACATTCCCTTTGCATTAGAGATCACGGGCAAATCCCCAAATCCAGACTGGGAGATGTCTGTGGTCCAACCCTGTATCCAGATAAGAACTTCCCCTCTGCTTCTGCTCATTTTCATGATGACAGGAAGCAGAGAGGAGCTGAAACATGAGACAACTGGACTGTAGCTGTGTTTGCAACTCTGCCCCATCACCCACTGGAGCAATGAGCTGCACCAGAGCCCTGATTTTTCACTTACTGTGGTAGGTGCTGCTTCCCAAGAGTCTGTGGCAGTGCTTGACAGTCATCCCTGCACCTCACTGGGAGGAGCACAGTGTCTGTGGCTTGGAGCAGGACGACCCTCCCAAGGCACAGGGTCACAGGGAACAGGCAGGAGATTTTCCTTGCCTTCCAGTGGGCAGTGTTGGGGAAGATGAAATAGGAAAGCCTTATAAATATGATCACCTGGCAAAAGATGCTGAGATTATGGAAACTATAAGCAAGATTGAAATGAAGACAAGCTTTGAGATACCAAACTCCAGTTACTGAACAACTGGAAAACAATGGTATGGCCGACTGAAAGTAATCCCCCTTTGATGAAACAAAGACCTTTGCTTGCAGACACGTCCAAGGGTCAGAACAGACCCTGCCAACATGGCAGAGAGTCCAAAAAGTAGTTTTTAGGGTTTAAAACATAACGCCGTATAGTAATGTGATGATTCTTACAGGTTATAGGTAAATGTTGTAAGATTTGTAGCATGTTCTAGATTGGTTAATAAAAATTAAAATATTCAGCACAAAAAATGATTTATTGCATTGTAAACAGCAACCACGCATTCTATTCTACTCTTTTCTGCCTTTTCCACTCCTCTTCTACTCTCTCTCCTTCTATTGCTCTGACCTGCTTCAGGCTGCATCTAGCAGCTCCTAGCAGGTCTCATACCCACGCCCTTTCACAATAAACCCCATGCTCTAAGACCAACTCCAGAGATCTCTCGTCTCCATCCTGACCGTCTGAAACAGGCTGATCCAACACACACACATCCTACAGATCCTACAGGGCAGAAAAAAGCATCTTCATTGGGACAAATCTCTAATAAATACCTCTTTTCCTAATCTAGGCCCAAACATTATGCCTGGGTTGAAGTCAACATCTTTCCTGTAGACAAGTGACATCCCTGATCAGAGGTTGGACCTTCACTGGAAAGCCTTCATGTTTTCTGGTAGCAATGTCATATAACTTAAGTGCTCAGCTTAAGCTCAGCTCAGCTCGTAAAATGATCCCAGAAAAAGGTGGTTCTAAAGACATTGCCTGCTGAGCCAACCAGATTCACCCCCAGCCCTTCTTCTCATGTGCATCAGAGTGAAGTGAAACTAGCTAGATAAACCTGGAGGTTTCCAGGAAATGAGTCCTGTAGGCAAATCTAAGCCATTGCAACAAGACACCTCTGTTGTTTCTGAGAGGATTTTGCATATAGATAAAGCAGCAGCTCACAGCTTAAAGAAATCACAGCAGTTCATGGCAGGATATAATAGAATGCCTGGCGCTTCGATGGAGACCAACAAAACCTTTCATTATATAAAAACTCCAAATCACAAATGCTACTTCACACTTTCCGATTACATGTTTTAGTGAGTAAGTAAAACTGAGCAGGGAACAAATCATTCTCATTAGTGAGAGACTTACCTGGATGCATTATCCAGTTACTTCTGGATGACTGCAATTTGTGAATTGCTTCATTGCATCTCAAGTTCAAATTCCCTTGGAAAAGGAAGGAAAAGCTTGCATGCAAGAAAAAAACATATCTAGAAAACAAATGTTTGAATTCAGATTGTGCATGAGTTGTGTTTTCCAGCTGTTTCTGTCAGTACTTTGCTGCCAGAAAGCCCTAACTCTTTGTCTCCACTTCTGAAAGTATTTTATAATATAGAGTTTATGGAAAAGACAAAGGAAAGAGCTGCTAAAACCTTTTCTTTACTATTTAATTTTCAGCAAGGTACATAATAGTTCAAAGCAAGTGGTATCCAAGCAACAGGTTTGAAAGGGGCAAAGTATTAAAAGATTGTTCAGTCAATTATCATAGCCTGAACATGCTGTTAACTGGCATAATTGCCTTTGATGCAAAACACACTTTTTATAGTTATAAATAATCACAGAATATCCAAAAGATACATTAATAATGAAGAAAACCATCTCTTGGAGTATTCTTGTCACATCCAGCTCACACTCATATACATTTTCTCCTCTAGCCAGAACATCATATCTCACAGGAACTAAAAGCTGACACCTTCAAGCAATGTATTATTTTGATTTTCAGTTAACTATAGCCAGAAAAGTGATATTTCTTCAAAACATACTTATATATACTGCATTCAAAACATACTTAATGTCAGATCTCCCTCCCTGAAGGGACTAAAAATAATTTTCCACTGTTTTATTCCCTTAGCTCCATGGCACTATCATAGCTGAGAGATTATGGGTAGGATTCTACATAGGCATTATTAAAGAAATAATAAATAACATAGCACCACAGAGAATCTTTTTGATCAGAAGTATATATGTTAACAATGACCTAAGTGTTCCCCTGTGATCGCTGAGTCAAGGTTACAGGTGATGATTCACAAGCCAGAAAGAACACAGCTTGACTTTCAGAGTTTCCATGGTTGGCAGATAGACACTCTCTATTCCTGCAATGAGCACAGTTGATGGAAAGACAGCAAATGGATAATCTTAGAATGCTGTATCTGCAGAACTGGGCAGCAGTCCTGGAAATATTCATATTTAACAAGCACAGTGCTGTTCAGACATGTAAAATGGTGATGTATGTGCTTGGAGCAGGAGGCTTTGGTTCAAAAGCCAGAACTGCACCTTATGATGTGACAACGCTCCCTCAAAACTGCCACAGACAGGGCTGTTTCCTGCACAGGTTTAAAAACGAAAAGAATTCTCCCAGAGGAAGGTATCTGGCAGTGCAGAAATGAGGAAACAGGTGACCAGGCAGCAAGAGAGCATCAGCGAGGAGATACAGCCACCAACCCTCCCTCCCTCCCTGATCCAGAGCTGCTCTGGCAGAACCTGAGCCTTCCCTGTGGCAAACCAACTACTTGGGCACAGTTTATGAAAGCACAGAAAGGAAGGAAGGAAGGCATATGGCATCTTCCTGGCTCCTAGCAGAACTGTTTGTCTCAAATCTCTTCCTGCCTGCACAGCCCTGAGCCAGAGAGATGCTGGGTACAAGGATGGGGAGACTCTTCTCCATTGTTCCCAGCCTGCAGCACAGCCCCTCGCTCTCAATCCTCCTCCACTTGGTGCCAAGGGATCCTATACACCTCCATGGTGATTTCACCAATCCCTTATGAAGGGGGCAGTTGAAAAATCGCCTTTTGTCTCAAATAGGAGACAAAATTTTGTCTTTTCTGTCATACATCAATGTGCAAAGTATGAGGAATGAATTACACTTGGAGATGAATACAGAGAAATTAACTGATCATGGGCCAGCCTCACAGCTACCTGGTTTGGCCCCAAGGTGATTTCTGTTCTCAAGTCAACCTAAGCCTCAGGATAATTCATGGTAATCAAATTGTGTGGCAAGCCACTTTTTTTTGGAAGAAGCTTTCCAGAAAAGGCTCTTTAATGTGGTATAAGGTCTTTCCAATACCTGTCAAATCTGACACCGCTTGATGTAAAGAAGAAAACACCTTAAAATGTTCCCCACGTAAAAACTCTGTGACAGTTTTGATCATTGTTGAAGAAAGACGTTTTCAAAATGCAAATTCACAAATGGAAGATTCAGTAAATCTGGCATCACCCTGACTGCAAACAAACAAAGCAAACTTCTTTTCTGGCAGGGAAAGTAGGTAAGGAAATGTTGCATTACTTGAGGAATGTACATTAACACCAACCACCCAAGGCATACCAAATACCCGTTAGACTGATATATTAATAAGAAGAGGGAAGATGGATCTTGATAGGGATGAGCACAATGTTCAAAACAAAGCTGAGGGCACCAGTGACTGTGCAGAAGGTGACTGTAAACTGCACATCAGCGACAGGGTCTGAGGAGAAGGACCCATTGGTCAGAACTCACATAAATAAAACTGTAAAGGAGTCATAAGCTAATCTTGCATGTGATATCAAAAGTGGCAAGAACGAGGAAAGTGTTACCAGCTAACAGATTCATTTTTGCAGCTATCAGCTAAGACACACTCTCTAAAAATGTCACAGAAAACATATTATTATCGTACACTTCTGTGCTCATCCCCCTTGAAGCTAAGGGACAGAACATTCTGATGAGAGTTCAGGTCTCAACAATTACCTTGGGGGTACAACCCAAGTTGTCAAACCCTTGTTCTAAAAGTCAGTGTGAAAAATGTTAATATAACTTTTTAGTCCCTCCTGAACACTCAATGATACACTGCATATCTTAAATATAGTCTTGCCACCAAGCTGTGCATTGGTAACTGATTTCAGACCAATTTTTCTTTGTTGATTACAAAGTGGTGTTAAATTAGAGCTCCTGCTTTGAGACTGTGTACTTTGTTGAACCTAAAATTTCATGATTTTAAGTACAATTCTGAAAGCAGATACAAAGTAGTACACAAATGGAAGCCTCAAAACTAAATGTAAACAGCTCTGTCCCAAGCCAATACCAATAAGTAGTTGGCAGGTGCTGCTTGAGCTTGCCACCTACACACACAAAACTTGACAGAGGATGAAAGACAAGTACTGTACTTGTGTTCCACCTCAAGCCCTCTGAATTCACTGTTGGGACTGACATTTGGGAACAAATTTCTGCAAAAACACAGTACAATGAAGTATTTGGGAAGCTCAGCTGTCCTTCACTCAGCTGAAGTGGCACACCAAACTCGCTGTACTAAGAGAAGGAGGTTGTACCAAAGGATTTATTGTGCAGCTGGGATGTAGATGATACCAGTTCCATTCTCCCCTGCATTTTAGATACCCTACTTGAATGCACAAGCACCTCTATCCTTGAAACAGAGAGATCCCATCCTTAAAATGATAGAGTTGTAAAATAAATATATACAATCTAACATGCAGCTGTGAAAACCGTGGCACCTAACTCAGTAACAGGATTTTATGTGGAGTCACAAGCTAAACTTCCATAGTCATCCTCCCAACAGATTCTCTGTTTCAGCCTTCAGATTTCTTCTTCTTCTTTCTTGCTTTAGATGCCTGCAGCTGATAAAGCTTCCTGGAGGTGCAAGATCCCAGATCTTGCTGTTCAAGCTTAATTCTCTTGGGACTCCTGGACTGTGAGAACAATCCAGCCCCACAGGATACCCCCAGGCCTTTGTACCAGGGCCAAACCTCTGTGCAAAGATGATGAGTTTAAGTCCATTCTTGCAGTTCTGTGCAGGAACAGCTGCAAGGCTGAGTTAGGGAAGGAGTGCCATGGGAAATGGGATTTCTAGGATTTACCAGTCCCTTTTGGGGCTGTCTAAGCAGGGAGTCAGAGCAGAAAGTGAACCAGGGCATAGGGCTCCAATGCACCACTGGCTTAGAGACTCTGCTGGTTCAGACACCATTCACACCATCTTCTTCCAGAAAGAATTCACATTTTGCTTACAAAATGGTTATTTCAGAAGCCTCTTTTACTTCATAGCTCCACATAATCCTACACTCTTAATTGTACTTCATTTCTTTAATGCAGTGTTAAGTTTTCAGGCACATTTAAAGGCTAGAAAGAACATTAACTGCTTTGTAGGTATTTTTAGGAGACATTTTGATGACTTTGTATCACGGAGTTCAGTTAGAGTTTTCTTTCTAAAAACAACTAAGTCATCAACATGATTAAAATATGACTATTAAATCCTTTAAAGCATTTAGATAAGTTTGTGGCTAGAAATAGAAGAGTTCTTCGGCTTTTTGGAGACACAGGACATCCAAAACTGTGCTATGGTTCAAAAGATAAAGATAACTTTGACTGAGAAAAGGTCACTGGACCTTCATAACCCATCTACAGGTTCAAGGCTAAAATCCACATAAATATTCTTTGACAACCTCAGCACAATTCAGACCTAAAATTATCTCGTACATATAAATTCTTAAAATTTGATCAGTCGTCACTGATTTCCCTCAAATGTGGCAAATTCATTCGTGTCTATGAAAGAAATAAATTGTATTCGAGCAGGGAGGAGAGGCAATAAAGCATTAAACAAAAGACGCAATTGAAAACCTGAGAAGTTTGACACAAAGCCTGTTTAACACATTTGCTCACATTTGGTAAAGCACAGCCTCTCTCCCTGCAGAGCCACAGAGCTGTGGATTTACACAAAACTTAAGGGGCCAAGCCCACAAATCATCACTCAAGCATGATCCCCATAATGCAAACATTCTGCTCCTTTTAAAGGTTTTCATAACGTGAATAAGAATTACCTTCAGCAAACAGACTCTGGCAGGGTGAGTGGATACTGAACAGAAGTTTAGCTAAAGAAATGCTGTTACAACACAACCAAGCTGCAGTGAACACCACCAGACCCTTCCCCTCCTCTGGAGAACGCAGAGAACACAGCTCTCTAGCAGCAGCCACGGGACTCAGGAAGCACCAGCAGATGGTGCTGTGAAAGCAGGCAGGTTTCTAAGAGAAATCAGCTTTTCTGAATCGAAATTTGACAAGCACCGACGAGAAAATATCTTCAGTAAAGATATCACAGTAATATAATAAATTATTCCTTCCTTCAGAGAAAAATACAGCAAAAAAGGGCAATTTCCCCCCTAACTCATCTGCTTTCAGGTGATTCTGCTTTCATTATAATAGCACTGCTTTGTTTCCAGAGCACAAGTGCCAGTCATCATGCAGAAATCTCCTCCTCACCCATCAGTATTCCTTGAAGGCATCATTCCTTCTTGATACTTCACAGATTTGCCTTGGAGGCAAGAACAGTTCAAGTCAGTCATTTATGGAACCAAAGACATTCTCAGCGTTGACAGAAATTGTGAAAAATTTGGGTACATGATTCCAGTGCCTTCTCTTTTCCCTTTGCTTGGCAGCATAAAATAGCACTGATTAAATAGATCTCACACTTGATTTTTTTTTTCCATATATTCTCTATTTAACAGCTTCCAGAGTAGGACTGGCTTTCAGCACATACAGGTGCAGTCACACAGCTGCAGAAGGATGGAGCACCACCTAAAATGGACTGCAACACTGGAGAGCCAGAGTGGGATCACTAGAGGAAGAAACTGGTGATAAACCAAATCAAGATATTTGATTTCACTTATAGAAAGTGATCATGGACTCAAGCCCGACAGAGGTCAAGAAGTGTTTGGACAACACTCTCAGGCACATGGTGAGATTCTTGGGGTGTCCTCGAGGATCTTGATGGGTCCCTTCCAACTCAGCACGTTCTGTGAGTCTATGAAAAATGACCATGAAAAATGTGACCTGAAGTGTCCAACCAGGCAAATCTCCTCACTGGGAGCAGGGGAGGGATCCCCACAACGTGAGCTGTGCCAGGATGCACAGCAGGAACGTGCCAGAGCCAACCAATGTGCTCTGGTCAGCCTGGGCAAGACTTACTGACGTAATGCAGGAAAAAAACCAACCAAACAATAAAAGCTCCAAACCCCATGTATAGTTAAAATGTAGGTATTTGATATACATTTCTACATTTATTTATTTGCACAAGTTTATTTTATGTTTGCTAAACGAGGAGATGAATCTTTCTAACAACATAAAATAAGGTATGAGGTATGTGCTTCTCTCTTTGGCTTAGGAATCATGTTATCTTTAATTAAATATTTAATCATTAGGTGCCTCTCTGGGGACTCAGAAGACCTGAGTTTCCTGGCCCAGCTCAGGATTTTGGTCTGTGGTAAGACATCCCAGCTGCCAGCGGGGAGATAAATCAGCAGCAGAGGGGAGGGAAGGGCAGCACCGAGTCCTGGAAGGAGCAGAAGCAGCTTGGCTGGGCTGGAGCAGCAGGGACAAACAGGGGTGAGGTGAAAGAGCAGTGGGGCAGGTCTGAGGTGCTGGCACCCAAGGCAGAGCTGCTGGGAAGAGGTGTGGAGGAAGGGGAGAAGGGTGGGAAAGAGAAGGGGAATGCAGTATCCTGGATGGATGCAATCTTGGAACAGCTGTAAACAGGTAACTCATTATACCACACCACTAATCCTAATTAATTAATTAAATTATCCTCGGATATCAAGGATCTCATCTGTGTAGAGTCTGAGCTTGAGACTTTTGGCTGGTTTGGGTGAGCTCAGCCTGCACACAGGAGTGGGATTTCAGCCTCAAGGACTGCCAGCCCACGGAGTTCATCAGAACCAGGTCTTTTTGTGGTGGTCTGTGTACGTATGGGAGGAAGTGGGCGACATTTTTCCTCACTCATTGAAGAGTCCATCCTTTTCCTGTCCATTTTGAAATGCAAGTTAGACCAGCTTTGAGGACATACCTTACAAAGCTGTTCACCTGCAAGAATGGATTTCCCCCTGCACATTTCCATGTCAGTTGCTAGCCAGCTCTTTTACACTAAGGTTTGTCTTTGGCAACCAGTTTCACAATGAGAATATTCACACCTGACTTCTCTCACCACAGCATTTAGCTCCAGGCAGAGAAAGAGCTGCAGTGGCAGCAGTGGCAAAGTGGCCACTGTTCAGTGGGGGTGCACCACCTGCCTCCCCCAATGGGTCACAGTAAAGACTTGTAAGTTCTCTTTTTTATTTACTTATGTTCAAAACAAGAGAAGCAGAGAACACACCTCACTCACTGCACCAGAACACGCATTAATTTCCTGTATCAGTAGAACAGTTCATGTGTTGATTTAGTACTCATTAGTTCCTATGAGCTCTCCCTCATCATTAAACTTCTCTCTGATGCCCTGCTTGATTTTAATGGGACCTTAAATTAGTGAAGGACTGTGCACTCTGAGGCACATCTGTTTCCCCCAAGATTTTTTTATGCTATTGCCTGTAAAACATTTCTATATGTTTCAAAGTGAAAGGCCAAAAATTATCATGAGGTTGCTTCCTCCTACTGAAGCACTGTTTTCCCACCAAGTCATCGATTTGCATGCAAATTGAAAGTTCCCCTTGCTTAATATTTTTATCAATCCTAAATCTTTCATTACCTCGATGAAGAAAACAGATGATCTATCATTTTACACTGTTCCCGGGTTAATATTTCCATCATCTCCACTAGAGTTAATTGCCTATATCTTTTTCTCTTGGAGTAGTGGTAGAGACAACAGGTAGGTCCTGTTGTAACATTGCATATATTAGATTTTATCTTAGCTTTAACTGATGCAAAGAATTGACATTTGCTGTCTGCCTCAGTTTCTTGGACAAGGGCATGCATTTGGATCACAGATCAGCTGGAGGGTCCCAATATTTCTCCTCATGAACAATCTTTAGGCTCTTCATCTACAGCAGAAAAGTATTCTTTCATTCCACTGGAACATTCTACCTTTAGCCTTATTTTATTTTCTGTCCTTCCTGACATTGTTGCTGTTAACTTCTACTGGTACAACAGATCCCTCCAGCACAAACCCAGCACTTCCCCCAGGACGTGATACAGAATATGATGGGTTTATTTTCACTTTTTAGCAGCCCAGAAAAAAAAAAACTCTGAAGTGTGAGCAGCAGGCAGTGGATATAGAGTTTGCTCAATAGACAAGAGGAGCATTTTGCAGCTGCAGAGCACATTTTAGCTAAGGGCTTCAAAACATAAAACAAATTCCACAAGAGGCTTGCTGACACAGGGTTTTGTGACGTTCATTTAATTAAGGTTTAGTTGATGAATGAGAGTGATGTTTGGGTTTTTGCAGAGGAAATCACAACAGTGACAAACAACTATATTTCTCATTTATTTTGCTAAATTTGTGCTGTTTCTGGAACAAATTTTATAACAAGCTGTGAAGACAGTCCTGGATAATCTTTTTCACACCAGAAAATTTAAAAAACCCTGCAACTCTACTATGTCAAACCATATTGACCAGCAGTGTCACAGATTTGTATCAAGGCACTGAGGAGCAAAACACGCCACAAAAGCAGAAGAGAGCAATTGTGTGGAAAATAAGTGACAGGATTATTGAACCAACTTTATCTGATATTGCATGGGAAGATGACTTGCCATTCAGGCAGAAATTATACAGCAAAAAAACATCCTTAAACTAGGAAAACAGTTAATTAATACACTCAGGTTCACAGATGTTTTAATCAAGTGCAGTCTAGATGATTGAAACTGTAACTGTTTGCTATCCTGAGTAAAAGACATCAAAATAAATCTTCAGCATTAAATCCTGACATGAATATGGACCTTCTAATAAGGCAAAAATTTACAATAAAATTAGCATAGGCATTTCTTGACAATTCAATTAGCGTAAAGAAATGTATGGTTTTGCAGAGATCACCAAGAATCTATCACTTTTAGGAGCTAAAAACCCTTTTACATTTATGACTAAAAAATTTAATAGTATATACCTCAGGCAATACAGAAATTCCAAGAATATTAGCCATATTCTTATGGTTGTATTATCTTACGAAATAATAATTTGAAATCTTTTTGGGGCGTGGAACTGATGCCTAAAGAGGCCAACCTAGAAACAGAAGCTAGACAGGAGTAAGGGAATAAAGGTGGATATTTATTTGAAAGGCCTTCAGAGGCACACCCTGGGCAGGCCAAAGGCTGCACCCAAGATGGACCCCGAGTCACGAGTTCTTCACACTTTTATAGCTTTGGGCCATTTGCATATCAACCCAATTTCACCAATTAAACTTCAGCTAATGATGGAATTTCCCCTCAGCTTGCCCCCCTTCTCAAGATGCTGGGTTACACATTTTGGGCCTAGGCCGGGCTGGGTGTCCTTGGAGAGCAGCCTGGAGAGGCTTTGTTCTGTCTGTCTCAGCATGAGAGAGCAGCAGCTCCCAGGCTGCAGGACACTGCAGAGTTACACACTGGGAATACAGGATTTGAAAAACATAAAAGTTAAAACCTAAGGCATCAGAAGGAGGAGAGCCTTTGGGAAAGTGAAAATGGAAGGAGAGGTCAGGTCCTACAGCGTGATGTGGGCAGAGTGAGTCAGCCTTGGGTCTGTCTTGGTGGCCTGAATAGTCTTGAGAGATTCATGTCACCACCCCTTAAAATGGAAGCACAGGTCGAGTGAGATGCCCTGCAAATGGACTGAAACTGTTGGACTCATCTGGTGGAAATACAGAGTTTCCTGTTTGCTGTGGAGAAAAACACCCAAGAATCTCAGCAGACTACTGCAGGGGTTAAAAACTGGGGTAATGAAAGTAAGGAAAGTTAAATCATAGAATTATAGAATGTTCTGGGGCACTGGAAGGGAAAACAAAGATCATTTAGTTCCAACCCCCTGCCATGGACAGGGACACCTTCCACTGTCCCAGGCTGCTCAGAACTCCATCCAACCTGGCCTTGAACACTTCCAGCCTCAGCTTCTCTGGGCAACCTGTGCCAGGGCCTCACCACCGTCACAGGGAAGAATTTCTTCCGAATATCTAATTTAAACCTGCTCTCAGTCAGTGTGAGGCCATTCCCCCTTGTCCTGTCACTGGGCTGTGTTGGTGCTGTCCAGCCAGTCAAGGGCTCCCACTAGTGTTGCTCTTTATTTCAGTTCCATCACTCGAATAAGGAACTAAAAATAGGGGATTATGAAAGAGAGGAAAAAGTACAGTAAGAGAAAGAAGCTGTCATAAGGGTTAGGCTCAGAGATACTTTCACACTCGATTCATCTGTTTTAAATCCTGATCCATGCTGTCAATTCCTCAAAGCTTATAAAACCTGGAAATTATATCATCCGGGAATCTTGTTGAAAATACTCAGATGCCCTTGTCAGCACTTAATGAAGAATTGCAACACTTTGTGAAAAGCGAAGTTTTAGCTGGAGCTCTGGAGAAGGATGGAGATCAGGGTGATCTGTCACTGCTGCCCGTGGCTCCTTTTAGGGGCATCCATGGGCATTTTACACCTGCTCCTCCAAATGCATGGTGTTGGGACACAGAAAGGATCTGAGACCAAGGGGAAATCCATCTGGTTAAAAAATTTAGTGTGGGGGATTTGTTTGGTTGTTTGGTTTTGTTTTTTTCTTTAAATCAAAGCTGCAAGTTGAAGATCCTGCTCTTAAAAATGAATCATGCAGGACTGGCTGTTGGATTGGGCAACAGCAGGTAACACTGGAAAATGAAGGTCTTGGGAGCAGAGTTAAAGCTGGCATATCTGGAAGTAAATATTTCCATAACTGACAACTTAGGATGGTTTGTATGAGATAGCAATTTGCATAGCTTAATAAAAACAAGCACTTTTCACCAGATATTTTTGTGTAGAACTGAGATTTTCTAATGTCTGAACCTTTGTAATATTCCAGCCAAGTTCACAACTTTTGAAATACATCTTATAACACACTGAAGTACATCCCTGACTTGGATTTTCTTTTCTAGCAAACCTGATGAATATGCATAATGAGAGCTACTTATTGGAGAACTATGAGCTTTTTGGTCTATGTGGACAAGAATTGGATATCTAAATAGGAAGGGGCCACAAGAGGAAATCTTTACTTTTGGATTAAATAAAGACATAGGACACAAATAACCTCTTTGTATTTTCATTGAAATTTGCATCCAGTCTGGCATAACAGGCTCATAACCTGCATCCCTTATTAAATAGATACTTTATATTTGTTTGCTGAGTATCATGACTTCTCTGTCATGACTTGGGGGAGCAACCAGACTTTCTGCTGGTACTCAGGAGTCTACTGACAAAATTGTAAAATGCCAACTAGTTTACATTTTAAAAGTCTGGAAAAATAGCCATGAAGTAATTCCACTAGAGCATACGGCAGTGTTATTTGTAACTCTTCATATCTCTTGGCATGAGAGCACAACAAAATCCACAGCTTAGAAAAAGAAAGCCACATAAATCCAGATGAGAGACAAACCTTTTGTGTGGAAACATGCTGCAATGCCCCACTTAATACATGGTCAATTTTCTGATTTTTTTAAAATTAAACCTTTAATTCAGTTTTGTGCAAATACATATTTTTAAGTACCTGCTATTCACCAAATATATTAGGGCAAATTGCCCACAGGACACCAGTTTGGTAAGAAGTAGGAAGAAGCTGTGGCTTTAAAACCCCAATTCTCTTTCTCAGTAAAAAATGGAATTCCCCAAATAAGTGTCACAAATTCCACAAAAAGGTGATAATCTTACTTTTCTGGAAGCTGTCTTAGAAAATAAAATATATAAGTAGATTTATGAACTTTAGATTTATGATTTATTAGTAGCATTGCAGCCACTAATGAAAATACAAACTTCCTTGTGCCTCCAGGACTACCATACACCAAGTTTTGCATAAACAAATAGTAGTTTCTTTTTTCATCTTCCGGAACTTTTGTTCATTTAAATGTATCCACTTTATCAAAGGTGGGATATGTACCAGCTTCTTTTAAAAAAAGAAAAAGACACAAAAAAGTCATCCCCTTGGTTTTGATTTTAAAAGGAGGAGTAAAAAATTAAGCTGAGCCTTCATGAAAATGAACCTGTACAACTTTGAAACCTGAAACTTTGCTGTTCCATATGGACAGGTGCTGCTGCTTTAAGTGATTGGATGCCCTTGACACTTCCAGGAGTGTTAAAGCCACGAGTAACCAGCTGTGTTTTATCTATCTGTGCTTGAGCACTCACAGACTACTACAAATAGAAATATGAAATAAGAAAATACAAAATAAATAAGAAATAACCTGCACAGCTGGTGTGCTGTTACACTCAGGTATAAATCTTCACTGCTTTTTGATTGATTAACTGAAAGGGGTGCTGTTATTACTGAAACTGATCAATCCTACACTGTCTTCCTTTGTCCATATCGTTATAACAACACATGCCTTTGTTTTCAAAACAGATCCTGCACTCTTTCTTCTTAAAAGGGAATCATCATCAATTAGCCTTGAACTTTTAAATCGCTGTTTTGCAACCTTTTTTTTAAAAAAAAGAACCTTTTAAAAGATAATGAAGGCAAAGGTATTTTCTTGTGACTCAGAATTTAACTTCTGTATTAGGTGCACACAGGGTTTCTATTCACAGCACCAAAACAATGCAGATTATCACCACTGATCATTTCAAAACAGCAGCTGTGGGCTTTGATGACTAGACACCAAATAATTTTTTAGCAGAGATAAAAACATTGCCAGAGCAGATTTCATCCTACTTCAACAGGTTTGCTTTTCCAAACCACCTCGCCCTTCACAAGCCCCTTAAGAATACAAAGCCAGAGGTATCCAGAGTCAGCAGTTAAAAAACAGTTCCACAGTGGAGCACCGGGAGAAGGAAAATCCTCTGCCTGCTCCTGACCATCCATCCTGTCCCCAGGAGGGGGAAGCCGAGCTCCGCCAGAATAAAGTTCCAGTGGATTAAAGTGAAGTGTGGAAAGGATCTTTATTCCTTAACATCAACTCTTCTTATGCTTGTTCCCAGGAATGCAGTTAATACTCTCCAAGTGTCTCCTCCCACGGCCTCCCACTGCGGACAAGAATCTTTCTATCCTCACTGAGAATGCTCTAAGTTTTGGGTCAAAGAGGATTTTTTCTTTTTTTTCCTAGGCAATTTTGCTCTTGAGCAATAGGAGGGTGAAGCTGACATGAACCACGCTGCCTTTCTGGCTCCCCTCTCACCCTGTGAATGTGCTGCTCAGAGCTTTAACAAGGAGTCCCGAATGCAAGCATCAGTGTCAATTAACATGAAATGCAATTGTTCTCTTATCCAGGGCCAGCAGCCTGTCTGGAGGGTTCCTCTCCTTAATGAGGAGGATCAGATCGTGCTACTCTCACAGAGGGACATTTTCACTGCTGGAAATGAGGAGGGTGATTCCATTGCCAGAACACTTTCATGCCGTTCGAGACACCTTGGTTCCCAGGGGCATCCAAGCTTCCTGCAGATCACATTGCACCCCCAGATGCCCAGGGTCATCTGTCCTGGCACCACTGCCCACATTTTGGGCACCAAATCCTCCACTTGGAAGTGCTGCCTGCCCACCCTGCAGGGCAGGGTTTGGTCTGTGGGCAGGTGTGAGGTGTGAGCAGCACACGGCGCATGATGAAGCGTGGGACTGAGAAAATGAAACCTTCTCGTGAGGCACTGTGACCACAGTGACGTGGTGGCTGGGTGTGTGTCTGCAGCACGTAAAACCATTAATTCTGGAGTCATTACCTACAGTTTCACCTGCTCCAAGGATACAAAGCCCATGGAACTGTTTTATGAGCTTCCCAGGCCGCAGGGAGCTGAGGTGACAAAGGAACGCGTGTGTTGGGTGGATCATTTATTTAAGGGAGGGCAGGCTGCCTGCAGGCAGCCAGGGAGTGATCTCCCCACGAAGAGGAGCTGCCAAGCAGTGATGCAACACCCACGGCAAAACCACTCCAGGCCTGTCCTCCTGGGAAAACAAAACCAAAAGCTCCCAACAAATAAGTGCATTTTATTATCCTCAGTGGACCACTTCAAGCACTCAGACAATTATGCAAAGCAATCTTTCAATTCAGAGCAGAATCATCCTGAGAGGTATCTGCCTTCATCTGCCTGAGGGCCCAAACCAGTGTCCTTTCCCTTTCCCTTTTCATAAGTCTGTAAAAGGTGAGCACACCTGACAAGCCTTAAGGTCAGCAAACAAGCACGGTATGAAATCAGGGATTAACCAAGCAAATTCTGCCCCACTGGTTTTAATGAGGAAACAGCACATACATCAGAAGTAGATCTTGCTCCTATGGTAAACACACAGAGCTGTCCCCCTTCTGATGCTTTATGGTTAGCCTAAAAAAACTTGACAAGAAATCAAAAAGTATTTCTAATAGGGTGTATTATCCCTGAAGTTTTAAATCATCTTACTTTCCAGCCTTCCTCAAAATGACCTAAACCAAGCAAATCAAAAATATAATTTTTTTTTAATTGAAAAACATGGAGAATATTTTTTTCATCCTAGTTCTCTGCTGTGCCTTTCTGTGCATTTGTATAATGCACAGATTTTTGGTTCTTATGGGAAAAGCAAATACATAAGCAATATATAGCATTGTTGGCCCAGAATTTTTGGAGTCTGCTACTAGAAAAAAAAGCCTCCTTATTGAGTATGCATCCTCAGGGAGCAGAAAACTGACTCTGTGCATGCTAATTTTTGTATAGAAATAAATAAAATTTGGCACTGTGATTTATATCTCCAGTATAGAAGCAATTGCTTGAATAAAAAAGTTTCTAAGAGTGTACATGATTTAATGATATACAAGACTCACTGCCACTGCCTCCATTCCAGGGGCTTATATTTCTCATCAGGAACTGCTGAATATTTTCTTCCACGTTAATGCAAACCAACACAACATAAATTATTCTGTTAGACTATATTTTAATTATGCCTGTTGGAAAAACCCTTATCTATATGGAAGCTGTGTTAACATTGTGCAATTCAGTGTCTGACTGCATCCATGCTCATTTCCCTGCCAGTGCCAGTGCCAATAACAGCTCTGTGGTATAAAGCCTGTGCATTTCTGTGGCACAGCAATTCAAAATCTGGGGCTCTAGGTAATGAAATTTTTTTTATGCTAGTCCTTCTACCAGGCTTTTTTTT